>CAJNDT010004445.1:1987071-2332071 GCA_905221615.1 Symbiodinium sp. CCMP2592
TTTGAGCTTTAAGGTTCAGGGTTTAAGGTTGCGGGCTGTGGGTGTCAGGCTTTGCGGCGCCAGCGGACATGATTTTGGATGATACTCACCTGTGTTCTGTACCTTTCAATGACTGACAGTAGAAAGTAACGACACTCCTGAATCATAGCCGTGTGGCTTCTGGCTCAGGTTGTCAGGGCTATACCCAAACTCCGAACCCCCACACCGTAAATGCAAGAAAATTCAACCTTAAACCGTAAACCCACAACCCTAAGCCCTATAAGCCCTATGCCCCCAAACAACAGTAGGCGGCCCCTGCGACGTCGCGGATGTCCATCACCGCAGGGCAGAACAGCAACAATCAAGGCAAGAGTGGCCTGAGCGTTGGTCTAAGGGGCCGTTAAGGATGCGCTTCAGGGTACTAGAAGGGTTCTTTTGGGTTGTATTGGGCTCAGGATTTAGGAGCTTGGGGTTTCATAGAATTGAGCGGTGTAGGATGGCTTTCGGTTTCGGATGCTGCAGGGGTCCCGCAAGGGTTCTACAAGGGGTCGAAGGCAACCCGATACAAGGTTTGGGGCGTCGTGGAACTATGTGTGCGTTTGTCGTTTTTAACAGAATTTGCGTTTCGTCATCAGAGATGGGGAGTTTGGGGTTTAGGGTGTAGGGAAATAGATCCAAAGCCTAGGTGCTTCCCTGCAGATCGAGTAGCTCGCAGCCCCGCCCTTAAAACGCAGAACCCTAACTGCTTTGAGCCCAAAAAATCTGAAACTTTAAACGCCCCTGAACCCTAAATTTTGAAAACCCCGGCAGCAACCGCAGCGAGAGGATGCAGCCCGACCTCTGCTTTGCCTCGCGAGTCGTCGTTGCACCCAACGGCGAAGATGCTTGGACTCCAAGGGTAACATACTTTATCAGCGGTGGAGAATGTAGCCTGTAACCTTTGTTCGGATACTATAATCTGCATGTCCTATGTAATCTCCAAGGTCAACCTTTAGTTCCCACATCGTACTGGACGAGTAAGTATAGGGGCCTTGACATTAACATAAGGGCCGAAAAAAATACCAATACTCTTTTGGGGGTTCCTTATTATAGTTATAGTCTAATGGGCCCCAAAACCCTACTCTAATTATTAAGGCCCCTATAGTAAGTATGTTCTAGCATATTTAGGTTGTGATCATCACGGCATGTTGTTACGACTCCTGTAAGTATGCCGCATCTCTGGTTCGGAAACGATTCCTTTCGGGGTGCTCCAGGGTTCCTTTAAGTGTGAAGGTTAAAAGTATGGGCCCCTAGCCTTTTTCGGGGACCCTAAAGAATACCTACAGCGTATATAGTAGGTATGTGTGGCTCCCAGCGTTAAGGGCCCATACTAGAGGCCCATGGCTTCAACCTTAGACTAAGGTTTTCTTGAAGGGTACGGAGCTACAAGGGCTCCTTCAATGTTTCTCGAGGGTTTTGGGGTTTAACGTTTCGGTTTTTTTGTGTTTATGCAGGGATTGCGGGTTCCTTTGCAGGCCCTATACAATAGGGGGGTTTGGGGTTCACATCGGGTTTAAGGGTTTGGGTTTAAAGGGTTTTCGTGGCTACATCGGCTGTTAAGTAGGGTCTGGGCATTTTCTTAGAGTTTGTGGCGATTTAGAAGGGCTTCTATAGGAGAGGATGCAGGATTAGGGTTGAGGAAGTTTAGGGCTTGGAAGTTTGGGCTATGGGTTCTCAGCGCCACAAGGATGACCGATTCACTCTCTTGCTCCACCTCTGGCGCACAGAGATCCCAAACCTTTCCTATGAGGCCTTTCAGCGCCTGTGCGACCCCAAAACACCTAAACGACTTGGTAAGCAACGCTTCGAAGCAAGACCTTCCAAAGAAGCCCGAAGCTCCCAATTTCCGATTCGATTCGTCGAGCAGGCCAGCACCCGCGACGCCCACGGCAGCTGGCTCTGCACCGACGGTTCCGGCGACCGCACCCATGACAGCAGTCACCGCTTCGACGGCAGCGACTGAGCTGACAGCCCCTGCCGCCGCTCCGACGGCAGGCTCGCAGCCGAGAAAATGGTCCGTACTTTCAGTACACAAGAGAATGCTGTATCTGGTCACGCTGTAAGTTCGCAAGAGCCAACGTTGGCATACTAGTGTCGAACATCACGTTTTGCATTAAACATGGCACGATGTATGGTCTGCAGTAACCTGAAATGCTCCCTAGCCAACCTATAGCAAGTCCAGAGCTGTCAAACTGAATAGTACTAGATAAGATACTTCACGCAGCCCGTAGTAACTCTTCGTAGCAAGTGATTGCAATACCATGGTCCCAAGACTGTTACACCGGTGCACATGTCGTTATACGGGTGCACATGTCGGTATGTTCGCCTCTGCGCGCGTATGCATGTCGTATGTTGTGTGCATGTATGTATGTATGTATGCATGCATTGCAAGTATGTAGCAAGCATGCAAGTATGTAAGTACGTCCTTGTGTTCGATGTTCGTTCGCAATGCATGCATGCATGCATGCATGCATGCATGTGTTTTCCTATACCTTATGTACACATATACATTCATATGCGGACATATTCCCCAAACAAGTGGCAACACTTTAAGGCTTTTAGGGCCCTAAGCAAGACTAAAGAGCGGCTCCCGCGAGGCGCGCCCAAGGGCGCGGAGGCAAAAGGCGAGTCACCGGAGAAGGCCTCGATGTTTCAAATGGCCCAACAGGGCCTCTTGGATTTTTTATCGGTGTTGTTTTGGAGGGCGGGGGGGGAGGGGGTGGTGGTTAGGGAGTAGGGTTTAGGAGTCCAGTTCATGGCTTAGAGTGGAATATGACTGAATATTATTCGGAGGGTTTAGGGAGTAGGGTTTAGAGTCTAGAGTAGAGTCTCTTAGGTGGCTCCCGCGATAGCAGTATGGAGTATGACTATGCGTACAAGTAGAACGTGTGCATATCTTTTCGTGCCGCAATGCATCGCGGCAAACCCTAAACGCCAAGCCCTAAACCCTATATGAGGCATGTGGCTTATTGCCTGTCCTCTCCTGGTCCATGTGACCTTCTGGCCGAGACCTCACGAATCAGCTGGAAAAAGGAGCCCCCCCCCAAAAAAAAAGAGAGAGAGAGAGAGAGATATATATATATATAAGTCTAAACCTCCAATCCAAGCCATTCTCCAAGTTGCCGGCCTGGCCCTCTTCGTGTGGTCGTGGCTGACGCCTGGCCGCGGCAGCATCTTTTCTTCCTCTTTGACGGAGGGAGTTGGGTTACGGTTCAGGATGTTGGGGTTAGGTTGGAGGTGTGTAGGGCTCTTGGCAACTTGGGGCTTAGGATTTTTGTTGTTTGGGTTCTGAACATTTTTGTGTGACTTTGGGTTGTTTCAATGCTTATGCAGCTTAGTAGGACTAGGATTTCGGGTTTGGGGTTTCGCGGATGATTTTTGATTGCTACGAGGGTGTGGGCTACTCCCTTCACTAACGGCTTTCAGGTTTAAGGGTTTTGACCAATTAAACCCAAACTAAACCTTGTTCGAAACTCTAATTGAAGTGGTGGCAAGTAAGTTCAGCGATTCGTGAATGCATTGGTTCAGCTTCGCCCTTCCCTGCCTTGAGTCGTACTGCAGAGCTCTGCAGCCTCAGCCCCTTTGGCTTGAAACCGCTCCTGCAAGATTCTGAGGGCCGCGTGTGCTACCTGCCTTCACCATACGAACTGAGGCAGGCCGGAAAAACTATGTTTAACACTATGAACTATGTGTTACTGTGATAGAAAGGGTATGGACACGGGTCCACTACTGCCCCTATGCAGTTCCACAAATCACGGCGTCATGTGACGCTGAGGTGCCGCTCTACCTGTTTGGGCCTTGTGTTGGTATGGAGGTCCGGTATATTCCCGCTTATTCGCTATGAGTGGCCTACATCTCGATCCTGGAACCAATCCGAAGTCCTCAAAATCGCTAATATACAGGTCTACATACCCTGTAACCTTTGATCGTTTTCCCTCATGGTCCACATAGAACTATAGCCCTCAAACTTGAGACCCCTATAGTAACCCTTATAGAACCCGTAGAGAACTCTTAAGCTAACCTTCATGGAGACCTTATAGTACCTCCCTCGGGCCTGCTCTAGGAAATGCTGGGGCGACACCATCGTCAATGCCCACTGGATTGTTCAGGACATGGTTCTGAACAAAGGTTTTAGGGCTTAGGGCTTGAGGGTTTTAGGGTTTAGGGAGGGAGCCGGGAGGGGGTGAGGGGCGGGACTTGCAGGTGTCAGTTTTAGGGTGCAGGATGCTAGGGTTGAGGGTCTCGGGGTTGAGGGCGCAGGCTGCTAGGGAGTAGAGTTTAAGGCTTTTTTGAGTATAGGACGATCGTTGTTCCGGGCTTTCGCTTGGGTACTTCCTACTGCCTGAAGTGCCAAGTTTAGCGAGCAGGGCGTGCAAAGCCGGCATCAGCCACGCAGGATGCGTGCTTGAGGCCATAATGCAGAAGCCTGAATATTTCGCATTTTTCTAGGTCTCCTTTCTATAAGCGCACGATAGAACCCCAAACCCTAAACCAATGTAATGTACGCCAGAACCCCTAATGTAGGAACCTGATTATTAAGAAACCCTGGGCCTATAACCTCAAAACAGTAGGATTCATGTCAGGAACCCTGATAAGGACCCAGGGTTTCTTAATCAGGTTCCTATATTACTCTGATGATTCAGGTGCTGTTAACCGGACCCAGAGACGAACCTACCAGACCTTGGACTCGTTCTTTCTGGTTGCTGAACCCTAAACCTAAAACTGCTGGACGCGAAGCAGAACAACCCAAACGCTAAGTCCTATGTCTGTAAATGCGAGCCAGGAAGGTTACGACATCAAGTATGCCGCTCCTGTAGGCGTTCTGTTGGTTGGTGTGGTGATGACGAGCATTATTGGCGTGCTTGAGCTGCCTGGCAACAGAAATTAGAAACGCTGGTTTTGGGTTTAGCGTCCGCCAACTCCTGCCGCGAAGTAGATCATAAAACACTTATGACGCGTATCCAAGGCTCTTCAAGGGCCCGTTTGGAGCCTAAATCCTAAACATCCTAGCTGAAGATCACCCCGGCCCGAAACCCGAAGACCCCAAAGCCCAAAAGCCCTAAAGCTTTACGTAGCCCGAAAGCTCCAAACTTAAACACACTAAAGCCCTAAACCCTACAAAGCCGCAAAGCCCCCCAAACTTTAAAGGGTGGAAGACTGAAACACCCTAAAACCACAAACCCTAGAGCCCTAAAGCCCTTCCTCCGTACAAGCCCTAACGCCTAACGCCCAAAGGCCAAGTCCCACAAAAGCTTACACATCCTGTCAAGGAGCCCTAGATCACGCCTTGAAGACCATGAAGCCCTGAAAGCCCCAAAGCCCTAAAGCCCTAACCGTTAGGGCTTTAGGGCTTTCAGGGCTTCATGGTCTACAAGGCGTGATCTAGGGCTCCCTAACCTTGAACCCAAACCACTGGAATACACTTATGGACCCCTGAAGGGAAACCGCAAGATTCTATGAAGCCCCGGAGCCTTCACGTTGTACGAAGCCCTAAACCCTAAAACCCAAAAGCCTTAAACTCCTCAGCCCTTAAACCCTGAAGCCCTAAAGCTCTAAAGCTTTGAAACTCTAAGGCTCTAAAGCCCTGAAGTTTTGAAAGCTTAAAGCCCTATGAATCAGACCCGAAACCCAAACCCTACACCCTAAACCGGCACTAAACCCCTAAACCCTAAACCCCTAAACCCTAAACCCCTAAACCCTAAACCCCTAAACCCCTAAACCCTTAAATTCTATACCCTACACCCTTAAAAAGCTCCGAGGTTCCGACAGGAGGGCGACTCTTTGGGTGCCTCCTTCGCCGCAGTGGACTTGGACACACCGCGCCTCGGATCACCGCTCCCAGGGGCTCAAAATCGGAGGCCTCACAAGGTGGGATGAAGGTAGGTGGGATTAAGGATCCCTTATATAAGGACTCTTATTTGGGAATATCCCACCTACCTTCATCCTACCTTTTGAGGCCCCCGACAAAATGGGGTTAGGGTTTAGGGTTCTGAGTTTAGAGTTTAGTCCTTTTGGGGCTAGGGTTTAGAGTTTCGAGTTTAGTATTTTGGGGGTTAGGGTTTAGAATTTTGAGTTTGGGTTGAGAGTTTTTAGTTTAGGGGATTTGGGGCTCAAAAGCCGTAGTATATGAGTCCTTTGAGACCTGGGGGTGGGTCCTGCAGTCGAAGGGCGGGGGTGCTTTTTAAGGGTTTCGGGTTCTTAATGGTTTAAAGGTTTAGCTTAAGTGTATCGGGGTGTGGGGTTTAGCCTTGAGTCACCGTTGGTCCTGCAGTCGAAGGGTTGGGGGCTGGGTGTTCTCGGGTTTTCAGGGTTTCGGGTTTAGGTTTAGCATATGGGCCTTAATAAATACCTATACTAGTTTGGGGGGTTCCATATTGTAGTTATAGTATAATTATAATGGGCCCCAAAACCCTAGTCTAAGTATTAAGGCCCCTATATCAAGCGTACGGTACTTGGACCCTTAGAGTAATGTGCCAGAGTCCAGCCCGAGCCAGTAAGAAAACAATCTCATTTTCGATAGATCCTTATTCTGGTAACTTAAGACTTAAGAACCCAAAACCTTAAATCCTAAACCCTAAACCCTAAACCCTAAACCCCAAAACCCTAAACCCTAAACCCTAAACCCTAAACCAGGTTCGTGATCTTCACGCAGGCGAAGCCCATCGTACAAGGGCAGGCTTGCAGGGCTTTGAGTTTAGGGCTTTCGGGGGCTTTAGGCCAGGGTTCCATAAGGGTTCCTTTGAGGCTTCCAATAGCGATAGGGATGTAATTAAGGGTTAGGCTTTAGAAGTTTAGGGATTATGGCCTGACTTTCCTTGATGACTAGTCTTTAGCCGTTGTTTTTGTCTGAGGTTGTTAGATAGCAGGGTCGTCCTTTGCAAGGGCCCAGGGTCGTCATTTATGAGGGCCCTTGTATGTGGAGGCCCCAGATAAGGCTTCATAGACACCCTATTCATGCTCATATGTATGTATACCTCCGTATATATGTACATGCATGCATGCGTATGTACGTACGTACGTATGCACATACAAATGTCACATGCAAGTACATTATATGTGTGCACATACATACATAATATATATATATATATATATATATATGTATATATAGTACATATATATATATATACATATATATATATATATATATATATATATATGTGACACATGCGTATAAACAGCCGCCCTTTCTTGAACCAAAATCATCTCATCTCCGGGTTCAAACTGCACTCCATGAGAGTTTCGGGCTTAGGGTTTAGGGTCAAAGGCTTTCTGTGGAGTTGAGAATTAAGGGTTTAGGCTTCAGGGTTTCGGGCTTCGGCTTTCGGGCTTAGGGTTAAGGGGTTACTGTGGGGTTTCGCGTTAAACGCGTAAGGGAGTTTAGGGTTAGGGTGAAAAGAGCTTACCGTTTAGACATCAGGATTTAAGGTTTACGCCCCGAGCCCTAAACCCGAAACCTTGAGCCCTACAAGTGAAAGCAGCCTGTGTCAGGATGTCAAGTCCTGGCAGAAGCTTCAGATGCGAAGCGCAATCTGGAGGTCGCTGAATCGCATGTTTTTGCCTCAGGCATGGAACCGTTCAGGATTTGTGGTTGGGGCTTTGGAATTCACGAGTTTGTGTTTCATGCTCAAGATTTCGGGTTTAGGGTTTGTTTAGTTGATGTCAGAGAGGACTCCCTCTTCCCTAATGAGGATTATGTATTTCAATTGCAGTCAGTTTAAGCCCTAAGCGGTAATCCCCTTGTTGTACACAGCCATTTCAGTTGCAGGCCCAGGGGACATTGTAAGTCGGTTAAATAAGTAGGGTTATGCTTGGGGTAACTCCACGTAGGGTACTTATAACTCTACTTATTCCCTACTTACTAGGTCCCCTGGGCCTCTAAAACTCCCAGTTTATAGAGCCCCTCTGGATCCCCTTTAAAGGAACCCCGTTAAGGAACCTTACTCCTTACGAAGCCCCCTGGGCCTCTAAGCAGAGCCTTTGTATCCAAGGGTAAAAGGAGGGACCCTTAATAAGGACCCCTAGGTACATACCCTTAATATAGCTATATATATATATATATATATATATATATATACCCGTTATATAGCCTGTTACAGGGTAGGGGTCCCCATTAAGGGTCCCTCCTTGTCCCCTTTGATGGTAGAACATGACAACGAACTGGAGGCCCAAAAGCGGCCGAAGCAGGTCCCCGATGTCCCAAATTAATATAGGGTGGTTCAGTGTTTTGGGGATTTAGGGTTTTTGGGTTCAGGGTTTTAGGGTATTTATGGTTTAGAATGTTTGAAGATTGGCACTAGAATTTCACCCTGTATGGCTTCAGGGTTTGATAATTGTCTAGGTTATAGTTGCCGCAATGGCTAGAATTTTCTTCAGGCTATGCTGAAACATCACCCAAAATCCATAGTATAGTTATCAAGGCCATTCAAGGGCCCTTACACTACTATTTGCTTAAGAACCCCCAAAAAATAAAAAATGATAATCCCTATATTATCCCTATAAGGAATGCATTTTTTATTTTTTTGGGGTTCTTAAGCAAATAGTAGTACATTATATACCCTTATACAGAACCCTCAGGGACCCTGTGCCTACCGTGGCGTCCACCTTTTCAAAGTCGCGAGGTCAGTTCCCCTCGCCTGCATCACCTTTTTTCTCGCGCTTCGGGACCTCGTTGAGATTCCGGCGTGCCAGCGGGCTTGCTGAAATTAGGGTTTAGGAGTCAGGGGGTTTAGGGTGAGGGTTTAGGAAGTTTAGGGTCTAGGGTTTAGGATTTAGGGTTTAGGGATTAGGGTCTAGGGGTTTAGGACGCGCCGGTTGGTTTTAGTAACCCTGAACCCTGAGCAAAGCATCAGGGTTTCGGTTTCAGGTTTGGTGTTGAGGTTAAGACCTTAACGCTAAACCCGAAACCCTAAACGAGAGCTCGGGACCTGGAGGTGGAAGGCTGTAGCCTTACCCTCGACGGAAGATAGGTACCGGAATAACTTGACTCTTTCGGGTTCCACATTTTCAATCGGCTAGAAGAAGCCCTACACCCGAGTCTGTTTAGCCCCCTGTGTTTGCTGAATCTGGGGTAGTTTGGTCCCTTGACCCAGGGAAGAAAGCGGTTTAGGGTTTGCGGTTTCGGGGTTTCAGGGTTTAGGGCTTATAGGGTCTGCGGCCACGAGTTGTTAATTTCCCCTCAGTAATTGCGACTATGGGTGTTCGTATCGTTTCGGAGCTTGAGGGGCTTTTACGCTTAGGGCTTAGCTTGGACTACCCAAACCCAACTCCAAAACCTGAACTCCGAGGTTGGGTTCCACTTGTATCAGTCTCTCACCGGCCGAGGCTGCAGCAATATCAGCTGCAGCACTACAAGCACGCGCACAAGCACAAGCACGAACATAAGGACGAGGACGTGGATGAGGACACGGACAAGGGCAAGGACAGGGACGACGACATCGACGACGGCACTAGGATAAACAGCAACAACAGCAGCCTCTACTCCTTTTTGCTGTTTCTGATACTACTACATCTGCTGCTGCTGCGATTGCTGCTGCTACTGTTACTGCTGCTGCTACTTCGATTGCTACTGCTACTGCTACTGCTACTGCTACTGCTACTGCTACTGCTACTGCTACTGTTACTGCTACGGCTACGGCTACTGCTGCTGCTACGGTTACGGCTACTGCTACTGCTACTGCTGCTAACACCACCCCGAGCTGAAAAGGTTCTTGTCCTGCGTGTCCATTCTCGGCACTGGGCTCTTTAACGACGACCAGGGCCCATTCCTCCAGGCCCGTTTTCTCGCGTGTAAAGAGCATGTTTGGGTTCTGGCTTGGGCTTCTTCAGTAAACCCTAAACCCTAAACCCCCAAAGCCCAAAACTCTAAACCCGAAACCCCAAATCCCCAAAGCCCTAAACTTCAAGCCCCAAATCCCCAAACTTCATAAACCATAAAACCCAAAAGCCCTAATCCTGGTTTAACATTTGTTGCTTGGCAACTCAAGGCTTGCTTTTTTCATGTCGTTGAGGAGACCTTGGCGGTTGTGAAGTTAAGGGCACTCGAGCAGGTAACCTTTGTCCCTGAAACCGCAAGCTCCTAGGATGCCCAGTAGTACCCTTATTCCCTTTTTGTAGTCCTAGGTTCCTTATAAAGTTACCCAATACCAAAAAGAGAGGCCTTTTTATTCTTAGCTTACTGGGTATCCTAGGCTCTGAACCTTTAGGATCCCTAAACCCTGAACCCTGAAGCCCTAGAGGGGCCAGACTGGTCGGCATCTGGAATCCTGGGCAAGACGGTCAGAGAAGATGCTGCCGATGATGTCTTCTTATGTCAAGTCTCGTTGCGAGACTTTCAGAGAAAGATCTATTCAGGCCACTACCCCTATACTACTGCTGATGGACAAAATCCTGCATTACCCTTTATAGGGAATATACCATAGTTCCCATAGTTTAGAGTCCTTAGGGTCATGCAGGATTTTGTCCATCAGCCCTAAACCCTAAGCCCTATAGATCCCTTAAAGGAACCCCTATAAAGGTACCCCTGTAGATCCCCTTTAAAGGAACCCTAGGTATCATTGAGGCTCTTGTATTACAATGAAGGCAGCCAGCTTTGGCTTCTTCGTGCCCTCGAGCACCTGCAGCATCGTTCATGTGAGGTGCTCTGTTGTCATGACCCTTTCCCTAAGGGTCCAAGTACCCAAATAGTAGGGTTTCAAGGTCCAAAAACCATTCAGAGTATGGATTTTGGCACCTAAATCCCTACTATTTGGGTACTTGGACCCTCTGGTTTGTTCTAGGATGAAGGCCCCTATATTACCATCAAGGCATCAGGGCTTCAGATCGAACCTTTACTTCTCCCATCAGGGAGACCCCCATAAAGGGGACCCTTCTTGACCGGCACCTTCTTGAAGCGTCTATATCCACCTAATCCTAACTCCCATCTTCGCAACAGAGGGGTGAGGGTCAGGGTTTGCGGTGCCAGGTGTGCAGAAGTTTGGGCTTTGGAGTTTAGGGGTCAGGGAAGGGGTTTACGCTAGAAGTGTAGGAATTCAGCAGTCGTCTCTTTCCCGAAGTACATCGGAGATATTGAAATCAGCGGGGAGCCGTGGCAACTAGTGATAACTGTGGTTCCTCTTCTGCTTCTGCTGGTGATGATGGCGGCGTTCACAATGCAACCACATGCCCACATGCAATACTGCTGCAGCTGATGATGATGCCGATGGTGCTGCTGATGATGCTGATGGTGCTGCTGCTGATGATGATGGTCGTGGTGCTGCTCGTGATGCTGCTGGAGACGAGGATGAGGAAGATGATTGTGATGATGGTGCAGATGATGATAGTCATATTGCTCGTTGTCGCATCGACGTCGACGACGCCGTCGTCGTCGACGTCGCGGTCGTCTTCGTACAGTGAAGCTTAATGCAGTCTTGTGGCCAGATTCACAGTCAGATTCAACACATTCAGGCCGCCACCGCGCAGAAACTGAGCCTCGGCCTGCATGGTACATGGAATTTTCGAGTCGCTGGGCGAGGGGCTTCGTCCACAAAGCCCTTCCATCCAAGGAAACTGTGTGAAGAATTGAACTATGTTATTTCCATATGGCACAATTATGTCGTACTATATCATGTTATATTATATGGTGTTCGTCTGGCATGAAACTCGGTTCTCTGGAATGAGGAGCTTGGGCAAAGGCAATTTCTCCGAATTTCTCCAGCCCGAACCCCAAACCTTAAACCGAGGAATGTGTCGAGAGTCTACCGCTGGATTGAGATCCGCCAGTCCACAGATGCGTGCCTTGAGCTAAACCATATGGGGTTTAGGGTGTAGGGCTTATTACTTCGTGAACCTCATCTGGAGAGGGCGAAAATGTAGTACCACTATCCCACTATAGTCACTATAGCCCGTAGTATAGTGAAAGTATGCATAAACTCTATTTTGACTCTTGAGGCCCATCTGGGTGGTTGTCAAAATTAGGGTCCCTTTTTGGGTGCCCTAAATATATAAGGTGCCGCACCTATCATAGGGACCCAAAAAGGGACCTTAATTTTGACAACTACCCATATATTACCTTAAACCCATCAGACCCAGGCTTGATAATGGCAACTTGAGATCTGTGGTTTTTGGTCGAGTTCTCGTTTCCCAGACGGTTCAGGGTTTAGGGTTGAAGCGCAACTTCATGTTCTGAGCAATTCCCGCCGCATTGTGGCGAGCTCGGGGGGGTTGGAGGGCTCTCAGGCCTTCAGGTGAATGATGCCGGCTGTAGACGAAGCTTTAGACTTAGATGTGGAAAGAGTGAAGAGTCTCAGACCAAATGGGCACTATTCAGGGTTTACGGTCCAGGATTTAGGGTTCAGGGTTTAAGAACCGGCCGTATGACTACACCCAGTTTGCTATCCCAAACATTTAGAACAAACGCAAACCTGATCTAATTCTTTAGGCGTGGACAGGGTTGAGGGCGTGGGGTTTAATCCACTCGGCCAAACTGTCCTTGTTATGGTTCGCATTGCAAGCCGTCCCCGTGTCTAGTGCAGTGTCGACGCACACAGTGTGTGCACTCATGCAGCAGACGAACCGAAGCTAACCTGGACGGTGTAGTGTAGTCAGAAAAGAACATCAAAAAACAAGACGAACACTGCTCCAGATTTACTACATCTGCTAATCAGCATCAGATGTTGGCATCGTTCTAATTCGGCAAGGTACAACCTCACGAGGGTCTTCGAGCCGCCCCCTGGCGCAGAGAGCACGCTTGCGGATGAATTTGGTCTCACTTCCACAAGAAACCGGAACAACAAATACTGCAGAAGGGGGTTCACGATTCGCGCTTGGGGCCTCTAAGTATAGTACCCTTAAAGGGGCCCATATGATAGAACCCTAAAGTACCTTTAAAAGGGCCCTTATAACTCGGAGCTCAAGGTAGATCTACTATGGTGTGCCGTTTTCCCACACATATTCGAGCCTCCAGAGCGATGGTTCGGGGTTGAGGGTTTACGGTTTAGAGGTTCAGGGTTTAGGGGAGTTTAGGGTTTAGGGTTAAGGGGTTGAGGGTTAAGGGGTTTAGGGTTTAGGAGTTCAGGGGTTTAGTTCAACCAGTAGCCAGAAAGACCTTTCCTCAATTACTAGGGAACTGTCATGTGTCCCCTCAGTGCCTCTCAGACAAAGTCGGTACTTTGGGAATGATTCGAACACAATTTGGGTGTGTGTGGGTGTGTGTTCATACATATATTATGAATATAAGTATGTCTGTATATATATATATATACATACACATACCGAGAGAGAGAGAGAGAGAGAGAGAGTAGGTAAGTAAGCAAGTACTATATGGGGATACTATTGCGAACGATTCAGATCTCTACGCTGCTCCTAAACACTGCAAGCCCAAAAGCCTGCAATTGTACTCGAAGCCTTCAACCGTAAACCAGAGCCTGCAACCTTACCTAGACCCCCCAACTACCCTTTATTGTCGTCCCTAATTACCTCTTAATGAGAAATATCAGAGCCCTTTAAAGGGTACTTGGGGGTGTGGTAAACCCCAAACCTCAAGCCTGAAACCCTGAACCCTTCATCTTTAACTGGACTTCCACCCTAGTAGTAGAGCAGGTAACCTCTAAGCTTTTTTTGGGTACTATAATTTCAGAATATAGACCTAATTTACTCCCAAACGCTCAGTTCCCCAGGATACTCGACAAGTAGGAGACCTTGTGTACCCCCAGGAGCCTATGTACTACATCCTAAACAAACCCTGTGACCCTAAACCCTTAAACCCTAGAACCTGAACCCTAAACCCTTAAACCCTTGAACCCTAAACCCTAAACTCAACCGCCTTGAACCCCTAAACCCTAAACCTAAACCCTAAACCCTTAAACCCTATAAACCCTAAACCGAATATGTACACGCCCCAGGAGCTTTCGAAAGAAGTTCTTAGACACGGAGGAGCTGCTGTGGAAAAGCGCCCACTGCGGCGAATCGCAGTGGCACGCGGTGCCTTCGGCTGCCGTGGGGTTTAGGGGCTTACCTTAAGCGTTTAGGGTTTAGGGTTTGGGAGGGTTTAGGGTTTATGGTTCCTTAACCTGCCAGAACCTACTTTGGTAGCTTAGGGTAGGGTTTAGGGTTCAGGGTCTGGCTGTGCAATGTGCCCGGCTCCTGAAACATTGACTCGATGTTAGTTTATGGCAATAGGTATGGTAATCTAGTTGAAGCAGTTCCGGTGAAGCATTGATCAAGCAGGAGCAGTGACAACAACAGAAACGGTATATAGTAGAAACCGACAGTGTTAGTTAGTCATGGTTATGACGAGAGTTGTCGTCCTCGCAACATGAGCAAGAAGAGCGACGACGGTGCTACTTAGGCAGAAACATGGCCTGGCCACGATATTGTTCCAATTGAGGAAGGAAGCATGAAGTATTCTGGACGGTTTGTATTTTAAGGTAACAGCCAGAAAGTTGGAATATGATTATCCTAACCCTTCTATGGTAATTCATAGGGTATCCTACCATGAAACCATATTCCAACTTTCTGGAGTTTCCTATAAGTATTCTGGGCTGTTTATATTTTAGAGTTGTATGGCAGTTTAGGGTTCACGGTTTAGATTTGGCGTCCGGGGATCAGGTTCATGACATGTGTGGCAAGCTTCCGAGGACCCACCCCCGTGTAAGGTCGAGAGTCATTTGCGTAAGTGTTCGGATTTCCGAAACCCTAAGCCCTATACCCCCAAACCCCTAAACTCTAACCCCTAAACCCTGAGCCCTAAACCCTAAACCCTTAACCCTTAACCCCCAAGCCCCTAAACCCTAAACCCCCAAACCCTATACCCCCAAACCTCAAACCGTCAAGTCGTCCATTTTGCGAGTCACGATCCCTTCATTAAACGTCAGGGCCTTAGGCTCTAGGGTTTAGGAGTTTAGGGTTGAAGGTCGAGGGTTTAGAGATCAGGGCATAAAGAGCTAAGTTCGAGCTTAGGAGTTCGGTTATATTTGGACATGAACTGTGTAAAAATCTATCTGAGTGTGCTGAGCTCCGAACCTCATATACGCCCAACATACCCACAGAGCCCAATACCCCCTAGTTAAGGAATCTAGCTTAAATCATAATATGATTTCCTTTCGAATTTAAGCCATATTCCTTAATTAAGGGTACTGGGCTCGCTGGGTACATGCTAAACCTTGAAGCTTTACAACCTTTTCAAGCTTTACAGATCCCTCTGAAACACTTTTACACGCTTACAGGCCCTTATAAAAGCTTATACATCACCGGGAACAAGTTTCGACATACGGAGGGTCATATCAACATGCCATACCACCCCCGTTTTATGCGGCCAGCGCGGCGGAGTAGTCACTTTCCCGGAATAAAATATTGTACTACTATAATGTTCTCGGCACTGGGATCTTGTGGAGGAGTCTATGGGGGAAAGGGGATTTTAGTGTTTGTTGTGTTGAATTCGAGGCCGTGTGGCGAACTTTCGTCCTGTGGTAGTATGACCCCATAGAAACTCATACAACCCTATAAGGCTCCTAATTACAACACCCCACATAAAGCCCCCCCTCAGGCCAACAAGTTCTACCTGCAAGATCTCTCAGAGACTTGGTTCCTGAATCCCGTGGCGCGCCCGGAGGAGGGGCGACAGCCAAGAGGGTTTTGGCTTGAGGAATTAAGGGTTTAGCGGTTAGGCTTTAGGGGTTTAAGGAGTAAGGAGAGGCTTGTAGGTGTTCAGGAAGAACCGCATTTCGGACTTTAGGGTTTTGGGGTACGGGCTGGGGCTTGGGGTTCGGGTTTGGTGGTTTATAGTGGTTTAGGGTTATGGGTTTAGGGTTCGGGTTAATGGCCTAGGGTTTTGGCTCTGCCAAACGCAGGCCCAAGCGCAACTCCAACAAATTGAGGCAACGTCTCAGTCAAAGAGCAATTCCATATCTAGACTCAACCCATAGACCCAAGAGTAGTTTCTCTTTGGGACCACCATATAGGATTCTACATATGAACACCCAAAAGGACCTATATACTATTGGGCTTATGGGAGTTTCTCATGCCACAAAATTTCGTAACACAATCCTGGACTGAGGTTGCCAGAAGGCCAGGGCCAAGTCTTGGCTTCTATCCCTGTCCCTGAGACGCTGTCCCCGGACGGGCTTACAAGCCTAGACCCCTCAACCCATAAACCCTTAAACCCTAAAACCCGTAAAACCCCTTAACAAAAACCCTAAACCCACTAAACCTCTAAACCGTTCAATCCCTAAACCCCTAAACCCCTAAAACCCTTAAAACCCCTAAACACCCCCAAAACCCCTAAACCCCCCAAACCCCTAAACCCCTAAGAACCACAAAAAGCCCTAAACTCCTACACCCCAAAACCCAAAACCCTTAAACCCCTAAAAACAAAAAAAACCCTAAAACCCCTTAAACCCCTCAGCCCCCAAATCCCTAAACCCCTAAACCCCTAAAAACCCTTCCAAAAATCTGAAGACCCTAAACCCCTAAACCCCTAAAACCCCTAAACCCCTAAAACCCGTAAACTCTTAAGCTCCTGAAAACCTCAAAGTCGCCCAAACCCCAGGCCCTTGAACCCGAAGCTCATGCGCCCTAACCCGGTGAGCGCATCCTAAACCCTCCTAACTTCGGGTTTAGGGTTTAGGGTTTGGGGTTTAGGGTCCAAAATCCTCCTAACTAGCGGTTTAGAGTTTAGAGTTTAGGGTTTAGGGGTTTAGGGGGTTTAGGGGCTTAGGGGTTTAGGGTTTGGGGTTTAGGGCTAACTCTAACCGTAGTCGTCGCTGGACCCTTCAAACCCGTAAACCCCTGGACCCGTAAGCCCTAAACCCTAAAGCCCTAAACTCGACCCTGAAGCAAAAGCCTAGAAGACCAGAGACTCTTACCGCAGGACGGAACCCTGGGTGGTCTTGGTGCAGGAGCCTTGCGATCCTGAAGTTTGAGTCGTTGGGTTTGCCTTCAACGGATCTGGGATTTAGTGGCTCAGGGTTTAAGGGTTCAGGTTTGAGGGGTTTAGGGCCCTGGCGCTGAGTGTTTCGGGGTTTGGGTGTTTCGCGTTTAAGGATAACCCCATGGGTCCAAGTACCTATAATAATCATATACTCTCCAAAATCCCAACCTACATAACTACTATCTTAAAACCGAGTACCAATTGTTGGGTTCTCTGGACCCTTGGGGTAAGGCCGTGGGATTTAGGGTTGAAGGTTCGAGGCTTAGGATCTTCAAGACCCAGAGTTAAGGTATGTTGGGGGGCCCTGGATGGATAGAAACCCTGAGCTCCTAAACCTTCAAACCTATAACCTAAATCTTGAACCCGAAACCTAAAACCACTTCCCTAAACCCTTTCAACTACCCTTCAACCTGAACCCTAAAACCCTTAGCCCGAAACCTTAAGCCGTAGTCCTTTAATCCTAAAACCTGAACCCCAAACTCGATCTCGAGACCCTACACATTGAAGATACTTCCGGATTCAAGGCGGTTCTGCGATTTCGTGCAGGGTTTTGAGAGCTAGCTTGAAGCACCACTCCGTTAAACCCTCATATTGTACTTCGGGGCATACTATTCACAGGAAGCCCAATACAATGTTATTATGGTTTGAGGTATATTCCTCAATTGACGCGTATTGGGCTTTCTGTGTTAAGGAACTCTCAGGGCTACTGTCAGGGTATTAAAGTAAAAGCCAGAAAGTTGGAATATGATTATCCTAAACCCTTTATGGTAAATTTTAATGCATCCTACCCTGAAACCATATTCCAACTTTCTGGAGTTCCCTGTAAAGGGGTTTAGGTTTTCGTTTCTGTGTACAGGTCGAAACCGATTACCAATACTATCCCTTGCCGTTCTTTCAGATAACCGTAGCATGCGCTACCCCAAACCTTTATTCGGCTTATTTAGGTCCTGCATTAAACCCTCAAACCTCTGACGCCTCTGACCCCAAGCTGTACCCTAAACTCTGAGCCCTAGACCCTAAGCCCTGAGCCCTAAACTCTAAACTCTAAACCGCAACCCTAAACCCTGAACCCTAAACTCTAAACTCTAAGCCCTAAACCCTAAACCCTAAACCCTCAAACCTCTGACCTCAAGCTGTAGCCTGCAGGGAACCTGCTCACGGCTAACTTGCAGTTTCTGGAGATGACGCAAGACAAGATAGGTGGGGAGAGGGGTCGGGGTGCGGGGCCAGCCTTGTCCTTTCTCATGGTTCCCCCAAAAGAATAAACAGACCGGCTAGTAGACCTTCTTAAACGATTCCTACTAAGGGATATAGGTATACGGCTCTGTCTATTATTTCTAAAAGGACAAGGGTGTTTTGGGCAGTCGCAGGGTCAACTGCTAGCGGTTTAGGGTTTTGGCTTCAGGGTTCACGGTTTAGGGTTTGGGGTTGCCGTAAGTGCTATGTACCTAAAGGGTTCTAGACGGGATCAACGCAAGGGGTGTCGGGTTTAAGGTTTGCGGGGTTTCGGCTTCGATGTCTGCTTTCAAGGTTTTCCAGACGCCTAGAGCTAGCGAGTGCGGCTACATGTATTCACTTCTGGTTTAATGTTGACTGTATGATCAAACCTGTTGTCTTGAATGTGTGTCATTAAACACACGAGCTACCGTCTCGGCTCCGCTTCCTGTGAAGACCCACTATTGCTGCGTGTACCTTGCTCTTGTTAGCACTCTTCCTGTGCGATACTCGCGGTGCTGCAATGGATTTTAGTGAAAGAGTCCGAACTTCACTAGAACTTCTTGGCTGGGTGATAATCTGCATCTTAGGACGTGTGATGTGGTTTGGAGCCCTAATTAAGCGTTACATAAGCCTATGCCCAACCCTAAACCCGGCCCGATCCCATTAAACCCTACAGTGCCTACAGCCCTAAACCCTGAATCCACCTTGAGCCCTAACCCCCTAAATCTTAAGCCTCAAACCTTGCAGCCCTAAACCCGGAATTCTTGTCCACTTAAATCCTGAGATAGGTTGCCCAAGCAGGAGTGCCTTCAGCCGTTCCGGCACACTTCAGGTCGAAATAAGGCGATCCACGACATCGCTATAGACTTGACATACAAGGTGGGCCTGAAGAACACCGAAAGACCCCAAACGCTAAACCCACAACCCTTACAAGCCCAAAATTGTAGTATCCTTAAGGGAGGGGGGTCCAAGGGGGGTAGATATTCTAGTGATCCCTAATTCTCCCTAGTACTCCCTAAGGTTCCCTTACAGTCCCCTAAGGAATCCTTATACCCTCCCCCCTTGAACCACCCTCACTTAAGGATCCTATAACAAAAACCCAAGAGCCCCCAACTAATCCGGAAACCTCAGGGACCCAAAACACTGTCAGCCGAATTCATGGATCTCTCTGCACTGCCCTCGACCATCAATGGGTAGTTGTCAAAATATGGGTCCTTTTCTGGGTACCTTGAATATTAGGTGCCGTAGTATAATAATGACCACAAAAAGGGCCATCATTTTGACAAGCACCCAAATTCTAAACCCTAAACTCTTAAACCCTCAACCTGAAACTCTGGAACCCTAAAACCTAAACTAAAAGGCCCTAGGCGTTAAACCGTAGACTCGAAGCTCCTAAATCTGGACGCTTCAAGAAACCTTCAAGCTCGAAGTCCCTGAAACCAAAACCCCGAACTAAAGACCCTAAACCCTAAACCAAAAAGCCTAAACCTTAAGCCAAAACGCCCCAAACCATAAAATCTAAAAGCCTTGGCCCTGCATCCTAAAACCGCGTTCCGTTCAGAGTTGATGGGCTCTGGGGTTGAAAGTGTCGGACGAAAGTTTGTTTCTGCAGGTAGAATGTTTAACCGTGTAGGGTTCAAGGTTTGTGCTTGAGGATTTGAACTTGATCGCGATACTGTCCACTGAACACACAACCCTGCACCCTAAACCCGAAACCCTAAACCCTACACCCTAAAGCCTAAACCCTAAACGGAATCGTCATGAGTTTGCCTTGAGCATCCTCTCTTCCGCAGTTCCGTAGCTGAAAGGTTGGGTTCAGGGTTTAGGGCCCAAACCTTCAGTCCATCAACCCAAGGGCCTTTGATATGGGTGATTGTCAAAATTAGGGTCCCTTTTGGCCCAAAAAGGAACCATAATTTTGACAACCACCCATATAAGTCTGTACACCCAAGACGGTTCCGAAATCCCTCAATCCAAATCCCGACATCGGGAGGACAACATCCTCGACCCACATGATTGTTCCTATAGTAAGACTTTGTGCGGAGTAGCAGAGTGCACGGTCTGGCTAGCGGAGTATTTTATACCCCGCTTAGAAGTTATTGTGCTACCAAAGCTTTGGGGGAAAACCAGGGGTCTTGTTTGCGTTTAGGGTTTAGGGTTTAGGATTCCATAGGGATGTGGGGTTGTTTGCTTGTCTAAACCCACTGGTGGGTGAACGCGAAAGTCCCAAACCCAAAGCCCGAAACACAAACCCCGATTCTCGCAAGGCCCAAGCCTCCCGTAAATAAATGGACAGGTTGGTGGGACGATGAAGGCCCGCAAAATCTGGCTGGCTTTGAAGATGATGCCCTTTCCAGCTTCTGGGAATTACTTTCGAGGGCCTTGGGATTGTAAGGTGCTAGTAAGGGTTTAGGTCTAGGGTTTAGGGTTTGCGTGCAGGTTTTTTGTTTAGTTGCCTGAGCCCGAACAGGGGGCCTGACTACTGTAACCTACTGTTTAGGAGGTTCAATAGGCTGCAACAAGGTAGGTATTGGTAGGGTAGAGTAAATCGGAAATCCTATCCCCCAGGACCCATAGTAGGCCCTTATTCCCTTTTTTAGGGTTTAGGTTCCCTTAGAAACCCCTTTAAACCAAAAAGGGCACCCTTCTTATTCCTAGGTTACTCTTAGGTCTAGTCCCCGAAGACCCACCGAGGATGTGGTCAGCCAGGTCTTCGATCAGATGCGCGAGGTCGGCTGGGTCTTCTTCAGCGTCACTACGGTTGATGGTATAAATCCTGCATTAACCATAATAGGAATATACCATAATTCCCATAGTTTAGGGTCCTTAAGGTAATGCAGGATTTATACCCTTCTTGGTGTTTCGGCTTGTTAGTGTGTGTGTGTGTGTGTGTGTGTGTGTGTTTTTTGTGTAGCTTAGCTTTTGAGGATGCGGGGTTTAGGATTGCGATGGACATCTTCAGAGTTGCACTACATGTTCAAAGCGGACACAGCATAATCTGTTGTCTCATCAAAGTTGCGGGACTTCGCATCTAAATTAGGGACGGACCGTCCTGCCAATGGATGCTTCTTGAGGACACGGTGAACACTCCCAATGTGAATCGTCCCGTTCGAAGCGTCCGCCAGGCACGGGGTGTTTCCAGCATGGTTTGCAAAGCGCAAGCCCTAAGCCCTAAGTCCCAAGCTCGTAACCCTGGACCCTAAATCCCAAACCCTAAGCCTTTGTCAGCTTGGGAGAATCGGGCAGGTGTAAAAAGGAGTTCAAAAAAAACCTAAGCCTCACTTAGGGATGAGGTTTCCTACTGTACAACCGTTCCTTTTAGAGCTCCAAGCGCTCAACCCGAGCCGATCCCAGCACTGAGGGCTTAAGTTCTAGGGTGCAGGGCTTTGGGTTTATGGGGTTTTGGCTTGTAGGGTTAGGGTTTAGCGTTTAGGTAGGGGTTTAGGGTTTGTGGGGTTTTGGCTTAGGGTTCAGGGTTTAGGGCTTAGGGTTTATGAAGTTTTGGCTGTGGGTTGAGGTTGAGGTTTCAGGTTCTAGGTTTGAGAGCTTAGCGTTGCGGGTTGCTAGTTTTAATCGATCGGTCTGCACGTCCCCACATAGATGTGTAGCACAGCATACCCAGTACGATGCTCGAACCCTTTGAAGCCTTGCACGGCCCTTATAGTATTTTTAGTGCTCGCAGGTGGGACAGTGCACTCTTCAGCATCAAGTCGGAGATTAGCTGCATGTTTTGCTTGATGGCAGATGCTTATGATGACTACTCCAGGGGACAGTGGGATGAGGGTTCAAAATAGAGCTACATAATTATAGGGCCTTAATAATTAGAATAAAGTTTTGGGGCCCATTATACTGCAACTATAGGGTGCGTGGCTTACGGTTCAGGGTTTCGGGGATTACAACAATCCTCAGTCAGTAACCCGGACTCCTCGGTTTACTAAGAATCAAATGGGTACTTGTCAAAATTAAGATCGCCTTTCGGGTACCGTAAATATGAGGTGCCGTATTATAATAGGGACCCAAAAAGGGACCCTAATTTTGACAACCACTCACATGTGCCAGCACCCCAGACCCCAGGCACAACACCCAAAACCCCGCCTTAACCCCAGATCCCAAACCCCAAGGCCAGGCATCTCGCAAGAACCCTAAACCCGAAATCCCAAATCCTACAAAGTCACCGGGTCGGTAAGACCTTTCGCGGCTCCGGCAGCGCAGAAAGGTATTAAAACAAAAACACAATCCCAAATCCTCCTCCCCCCCTCTTTCCCCCCGAGCGCACTTCGACCAGGAGCGGCCGCATTGGCAGCCGCTGGGCTTTTTCCTTGCGGCTTTGGGGTTTAGCAGGGGTATAGGGGTTCATGGTTTAAGTTGCGAGTTTAGGGTGTAATTTGGGGACCTGATTCAGAAACCTTGGCCCTATAACCCCAATATATTGGGATTCATATAAGGCACCCTAATAAAGGCCCATGGTTTCTTAGCCAGGTCCCCACAGTAGAGTTGGGACGAGGGTTTCGATGTGGACTCCGCAGTTTCGGCAGTGTCGGGCCGGGCTGTTGGTAGATTGCAACAGGTACAGTAGCCCACTTGGAGGCCCAGGGGACTTAGGAAGTAGGTTATAAGTCGGGCTATAATTGGGGTAACTCTATTTATGCTACTTATAACCGTACTTCTAACTTACTTACTAAGTCCCCTAAGCCTCTAAGTGACCCCAAAACCTCCCTTATAGAACTCTTATAGATCCCTTTTAAAGAGCCGTTTAAGGAACCCTTTAAGGAACCTTACTTGCTAAGTCCCCAGGGCCTCCACGCAAGGCCGAAACTCCAAACCCTCTGAAGAACGTCACGCTGTTCTGAGTAGCCAAGTGTTATAGGATCCTTAAGGGAGGGTGGTTCAAGGGGGGAGGGTATAAGGAATCCTTAGGGGACTGTAAGGGAACCTTAGGGAGTACTTGCGAGAATTAGGGATCACTAGGCTATATACCCCCCTTGGACCCCCCTCCCTTAAGGATACTATAAAAGTGGGGGGTTGTCAAAATTATGGCCCCGTTTTGGGCACCCTGAATATTAGGTGCCGTACTATAATAGGGACCCAAAAAGAGACCTACCCAAGTAGCTTAAGACCTTGGGTTTTCGAAGTTGTTGGTCTACCCAGACACCTCACATTTGGTACAATTGTTATTTTTCGGATCCTACAATAAGAAACACACATGGGTGGTCGTCAAAATCATGGTCCCTTTTTGGGTCCTTAATATAATACGGCACCTATTGTTTAGGGTAACCAAAAAGGGACCATAATTAATTTTGACAACCACCCATATAAGTACGTGTCTAGGTATGTTATTGTGGCCTTCGCGAAGGATCACCGCTAGTCGTGCTTCGCTGAAACCCTGACCCTAAAAGTTTCTTCAGAAGCTAGGCAGTGACCCAACTGATGACTGGTAGTTTCCGAAAATTAGGGGTACCTTATTGTGGGGTCCTTATAATAAGGATCCTACTATTAAGGGTACTAGATCACGGTTCCCTTTTTCGGAAACTCCCGACTAGATTTGGTGTGACATGCAAATAGAGATCCCCAGACCCTAAAGCCAAAACAAGGACCCCAGTATAAAAGTATAGCTGTAAGAGGGAATCCCCAAATAGTGTTGCTAATTATTCTGCGCCCTTGCCTCGTGGCCGTTAGAAATTCCAACGCTAAGGTGGGGCACCTTGCAGGCTTTCGTGCTGCTCTTGAATGCGGTAACGCCCATGATCCTGCTTCTCGGCAAAAGCTGGTAAGCCCTACGTCCCAAACCTCAGTTTCGAATGAGCATAGAGTCCTTGTGGAACCGTTTAGGGAGCACCTTAAGCCTTAAGTCCTGAGTTGTCGTGCTGGATAGCAATGAAACCGAGGGTGTTTCGGAGGAAGGTGAAGAAATGTTGCCTGGTCGTCTTCTGAGTCGGGGAGTGAAGCGATGTTTACAGTCGATGCCTGGCTATAGTGGCCTTCTCCGTGGGGATCTTTGGTCAGCAAACATACCCGCGAGCTGGAAGAGAGGCAATAGGGGACCCTAATATAGTACCCGAAATAGTAGGATCCTTATTATAAGGACCCCAAAATACGTTACCCCTAATTTTCGGAAAACAGAAACAAGACTAAACCCTGCTCCCGAGCCCGCAGAAAATGCGTCGGAGTCGGCTGCATACAGGGGCCGCAATAGTCGCCAACTTTCCTGAGGGTTCAAGGTTTCGGGTTTTGGCGCTTGGGCCTCAGATAACTAAGAATATAGTTTCTCAGGCTTCTTTAATACTATCACCTACCATGAAACCCTAGCCGAAGAATGCAGGCCCTGGTATTGCACAAGGCCATCGTCATTTTGTGTTTTTACCCCCTAAACCCTAAACCCTAAGCCCTGACGAGGGCTCCTTGTTTTCATTGCTTTCTAGGGTTTTCCGAGGCTTCGGAGGTTTCGGCTCTTCGGGAATTTTGTCGGGTTTAGGGGTCTAGTATACAGGTTTATAGGGTTTACACTTTAGCATTCAGGGTCTAGGTGTAGGGTTGAGTGTTTTTTTTTATGAGGCTTAGGGCTCCTTATGAAATTACCAAAAACGGATCCCTTGGGTACGGCCCCCACGCAGGAATAGTTGAATGAGGTTCATAATATAGAAATATTAGGACCTCAATAGTAGCCCTATTATAGACTCTTACTGTAAGAGGGCAGTACCTAAAGGATCCCTTAATTAGGGTTTACGGAGTTCGGCTCCAGGAAGGCCTGAGTGTCTGGGCTACTCGGTCCCTCGTCTCAGGCACGTGCGTAAAGAGCGGAATCTCCAGAAGTTGAGCGACTTGGAATTGAACCGCAGCTCTCTCCAAGCATGATGACATAGAACCCTAAACCCTAAACACGTAAGCCCTGAACGCTAAACCCTAAACGGTTTCGGGTTTAGTTTTAGGGTTTAGGGTTTAGAGGATTAGGGTTTGGCCCGAAAGGTTCAGAAAGCTCTAAACCCTAAATTGGATAGTGCCCCCACACAGTAACAGTTGAATATCATTCAGACATATCATTAAGAAGAAATACGGCCCTTGGAAGTAGATTGTGGACTTTGCTGCATGGGTGCAGTACCCAAACCCCAGGCATCGTGCAGTGGAAGTAGGCAGGGCGACACAGGCAAAACATGTCAGCAACGGTTGATGATATAAATCCTGCATCACCCATAATAAGGCATATACCATCATTCCCAAATATTCCTTATTATGGGTAATGCAGGGTTTATATCATCAACCGAAGTACCTAGCAGCTCTCTGGTGTCCAGCCCGCTTTTCGTTATGGGGCTTAGGATGGTATGCGATCTAGGGTTCAGGGCTTTGGGGTTTAGGGGTAGGGTTTAGGATTTAGGGTTTAGGATTTAGGGTTTAGGGTTCAGGGGTTTAGGATGTATACGTTCAGGGGTTAGGGTCTGTTTGGGGTTTAGGGGTGGGGTTTAGGGTTTAGGGTTTAGGGTTTAGGATTTAGGGTTTAGGGTTCAGGGGTTTAGGATGTATGCGTTCAGGGGTTAGGGTCTGTTTGGGGTTTAGGGGTAGGGTTTAGGGTTTGGGGTTTAGGATTTAGGGTTTAGGGTTCAGGGGTTTAGGATGTATGCGTTCAGGGGTTAGGGTCTGTTTGGGGTTTAGGGGTAGGGTTTAGGGTTTAGGATTTAGGGTTTAGGGTTCAGGGGTTTAGGATGTATGCGTTCAGGGGTTAGGGTCTGTTTGGGGTTTAGGGGTAGGGTTTAGGGTTTAGGATTTAGGGTTTAGGGTTCAGGGGTTTAGGATGTTTGCGTTCAGGGGTTAGGGTCTGTTTGGGGTTTAGGGGTAGGGTTTAGGGTTTAGGATTTAGGGTTTAGGGTTCAGGGGTTTAGGATGTATGCGTTCAGGGGTTAGGGTCTGTTTGGGGTTTGGGATGTTGAGGCTGTGGAGCTTGAGGACCCTGGTTCGAGGCGAAGGGTTTACGCAATTCCCTATGCCCTAAGCCCTGAAGGTGAGGGCCAAGTATCAGCAAGACAATTCAGGCGAAGTTTCGGGCCCAGGGGGCTTAGTAAGTAGGTGAAAAGTAGAGTTATACGCAACTTAGAACCAACTTACTGAATCTGTGGGAAGCTAGCTACCCGCAGCTCAAGCTTTTGGGATTGTGTTCTTGCCAATCCAAAGCAATCGCCTTTCTGGGGAGTTCGGTACGTAGTCATTCGGTTTTTCATGTCGGGTTTAGGGCTTAATTTCTCGCATGTTTGGATGCGATCCGTGCTATTCATAGTAACTAGTAACTTTGTTTAAAAGATCGTGACTCTGGTGGCTACCAGACATACTGCTAGTCCTTATCGGGATGGGTCTGTGACTCACACGAGCCAACATGATGCCAGCCTACAATCGTTTCTCCAGAAGCCCTATCAGCTCCTACAGCCGGAAACCCACCACCCCAAACTCCAACGCCAAAGCCCAAATCCTGAGCCCTTAGTCCTAATGCTCGGATCTCTAAACCCTCAACCCTAAACTCTAAACCCCGTTAGTAGTAAAGTTCAGATCCCGTAAATCTTTGCATTTCTTGAAATACTTTCGGACCCGGCACCCCGAATTCAGACTCGAAGAACTGCTGAGGCCTTATGAGGCGTTAAGCGGTGAGGGGTTTAGGTTTGGCGACTTGCGGGTGCAGGATTCATAAGTTGTGGGAGTTCAGGGTTTAAGAGTTTAGCGTTAAGGGTTTAAGGTGTTTACCCTAAACCCTAAACCCTAAACCCTAAACCCTAAACTTTACATTCTGAATCCTCAAGCTGATCGAAGACCCGTCACCCTGTGCTTCTGCCAAGGTCAGTTGGCCTGCGTCGGCGTCCACGCGATGCTTGACATGGTGGGCTTGTCATCAATCTTATAGTCTCAAGCCTTAAGCCTCAAAAGGAGCCCTCGTAGAAACTTGCCCAAAATCCTCAAGTCCTAAATCAACAGCCTTGAACATGCAGGTGCTCCTGGTCGTCGTTCTGACCCTGTCTGCCTCATCTGCTATGATCGAAGATGTTGGTGGCCTGCCACCTGTCTCCATTAGACCGATCCACCAACCTGCCCAAAACCCAAAACCCTGCAACCCTATATAACCCACTAAATTCAGAAGCCAAAACTTAGAAGGACACGTAGGTATGTCCCCTGCTTCGTCGAGTGTCGCACGCATGCCATGGTAGTTTCCGCTGATCTCGTTATGCCCAATGCAAGGCTTGTTGTGTTCCGGGGCAGATTTCCTGCCATTTTCCGACGAATCCACTGCATTTCTGCTCGCCAGGTTTTACCCAAATTAAACCTCACCCTAAACCCTCCTTTAACAGCATAGTGCACTACACCCTACACCACGAAAATTGAAGCGTAATTAAACAATCAGATCGTAATGATCCTGTGGTCTAGTCTCCAAGCGTTTGCTTCGAGACTGTTTGAGAGACCGCAGGCATAAACCCGGAAACCCCGAACCTTGAATCCTAAACCCTAAACTCTAAACCCCGAATCTAAGCCCTAAGCCCCGACGCTTAACCCTACCCAGGCCCCATGGCAGTCCCTGTTGGGGCTACCGTATAGGATTCTACATATGAGCCCCAAAAAGGAACTACTATGGGGGCCTATGGGTAAACCTTAGAAGCTGCCCCCACCCTGTAATAGTGATATAATAGGAATATACTAGGGCCCTAATATAACCCTATATAATCCTTATAGTCACTATTACAGGGTGGGGGCAGCTTCTAAGGTATTATCAAATACTATCAAATAAATACACTCAAACTCCCCTAAACCCTAAACCCTAAACCCTAAACCCCTACACCCTAAACCCTAAACCCCTAAAGCCCTAACCCCTACCTACAGCAGCCGGAATCCAATATAAAGTAGGGCGCTAGAACTAAACCTGGTTTTCAGAGGAAGTTATCAGAGAACCGCGTTCCTTTATTAAGAACCTGGTTCTTCTTGAGAACCTATATTTATGTTCGCATATTCAGGTTCATCTCTACTTGTGTGTGGTTTCGGTAGGTAAACTTGAGGATTCGGAAAGCTTTAAGGGGCTTCGGAGACATTGTCTGGGGTTTCGGAAGATAAATTTAAAGGATTCGGAAAGGTTTCTGCTGATTCGAGACCGATCTGTCGCAGAGCGTGGCTCTCTTTTTTCGTCGCGCCCTGATCCTGATCGAAGGGATGGCGACGCCGGAGCCCAAGGCACCTGCCGAAACTCAATTGTTTGCGATTGACTTTGCGTCGTATATCCTTCAGCTGTGTGGGCTTTGCTGGGGCTGTAGATTTTGCTTAGCTTTCGCGAGCATGGCTGAGCGCTTTTCGGTGGAAGGCCTAGATTCCGAATGGGAGACCTTGGAGAACGTTCGTGGGAGATTGCGTGAGGAAGGTGGCCGACTCGTGATTTCGAACGAGGATGGTAGTTACGATTCAAGCAACCGCCTGGCTATCCAGAACCTTGAGCTCCTTACCCCAATGCTGGTTCGAATGACTTCGTGCAACCTCAAGATCCCAGATATCGATCCCCTACGAATCGTTCTGCAAAAGGTTTACCAATTGTTCGGCAAAGAACCTCCGGAGAGCGAAGTCGACGATGAAGCTTGGGCTCTTCGGCACCTCGTGGGTCATGTGAAGCGCAAGACCCAGAAACATCTGGTTTCTCTAGCCGCTGGGTATCAATTAACCTGTATATAGTAAAGTTGTATCGACAGACCCCAAACACCTTCAATCGTAGCTTTTTTCAATGTTTGATCCCTACAGGAGCCAGATTTCCAAGATATGTGCCTCATTTTGAACCCTCAGCTTGAGGACTGCTAGCATCCTGCACACTTTCGTGCACATTCACAATCGCCTTTGCCTCAATATGTATCGAGCCCAAACCTCGTATCGTTCAACTTTCTTGCAGGATTTGGTGCAAGGAATCCGAGCACGTGCAGCTCCTCCCCTTGACCCTGAGGCAGACCCTCAGATTGAGGCGCTACACGTAACAAGAACTGTAGTGACCTTGCCATCCCTCCCTCTCCCTCTCTATCTATGCCTACCCTTGTATATAATATATGTATATATATATATGTATACACACATACATGTATATAGGGTTTGATGAAGTCTAGTGCGTGTGTGTGTGTATATATATATACATATATATACGCCCATTTATAAACATATGTATCCACACATATATGTATCGTTTGTATTAACTCTTCTTTCTCGTAGTTATCGTTTATCTTTCTACTTTTCCCGATGATACAGACTGACGAGGGCTTTGAGGGCTTTCCAATGTTTGTGGATCGACATATGTTTCGCATTCAGCCCAACATATGCTGCAGGCCATTCTTGACGACAGCCAGCCGCCGGAACTGGTGCTTGCAGCAGACCTGCCAGAGCCAGCTGTTGCTGAAGCTCCCATACCCGAGCCCGAATGTCTGGCAGCTCCCGCCGAGCCAAGTCCTGTTGCGGAGGCTGCCTTGCCCGAGCCCAGACGTGTTCCGGAAGCAGCTCCCCCGTCTGAGCCAACACGTGTTCCTGAAGCAGCTCCCCCGTCTCAGCCAACACGTGTTCCGAAAGCAGCTCCCCCGTCTGAGCCAACACGTGTTCCGGAAGCAGCTCCCCCGTCTGAGGCAACACGTGTTCCGAAAGCAGCTCCCCCGTCTCAGCCAACTCGTGTTCCGGAAGCAGCTCCCCCGTCTCAGCCAACTCGTGTTCCGGAAGCAGCTCCCCCGTCTCAGCCAACTCGTGTTCCGGAAGCAGCTCCCCCGTCTCAGCCAACACGTGTTCCGGAAGCAGCTCCCAGGCCCAGGACTAGTGTTCCCGAAGTTGCTGTGTGCCCACCAGCTCGTGTCACCTCATCTGGTTCTCTCTGCGAGCTGCCATCACCCACCCAGTCTGAGTCTTCCTCGCACTCGAGTAACCTGTCGATCCAAATCTATAGCAACTTTTCTCATTGTGTTGGTCTAGGAAGTGAGATAGTATCTGAACCCAATCGGTAGACGTTGTCACGACTGCATGCTTAATCGATCAAGGCGGCCCAAGAAAGCTGCAGCTGAAGATGCTGCAGGATGAGCTGGCAAGGATTTTCGATTGCACAGCTCATTACGTGGTATTCATGTCTTTGTCTGTGTTGGTGTGTGTGTGCTAAAGAGCCAAAATCATCTGTCTCACCTGTCTGCCTCTCTCTCTCTCTTTCGCTTTCTGTCTCATTCTATCTTTTGTAATTCAGTTTACGGCATGAACTACTCTCTTCACTCTCTCCCGCTCCCCCTCTCCCCCTCTTCCCCCTCTTCCTCTCCCCCTCTCCCTCCCTCCCTGCCTGCCTCCCTCCCTTGCTCGCTCGCTCGCTCGCTCGCTCGCTCGCTCGCTCTCTCTCTCTCTCTCTCTCTCTCTCTCTCTCTCTCTCTCTCTCTCTCTCTCTCTCTCTCTCTCTCTCTCTCTCTCTCTCTCTCTCTCTCTCTCTCTCTCTCTCTCTCTCTCTCGATTGTTGTGAGGATTCGCGAGAAGCGTGCGAAGATGGAACGGCTGGCAGACTCCAGAGCCCCTGCAGGCAGTGTTCCCTTTGCATTCGGAGTTATATATTCATAAATTACTCCATCACCGAAGTGAGTTGAATCATATGTTAATTCGACATTATAATGCCTCAAAAGCCAAGCCTCTGTTCGGAGGCCATCAGGATGCCCGCGCCGCAAGCCAGGAGGAGTTGGAGACGCCACCACCGAAGCCAAGCCTCCTGCAGCCGGATGATGCAGACACACAGTTGTACGACATCATGCGCGTGCCTCTGACTCCCTTGACCCCAGACTTCAACAAACCCTCGAGAACGCTGAGCACTGCATCCGTGGACACAAAACGCTGGATGTATCAGCATCCGGGCGAGCCGAAACCGAGTCCAGCTAAGCCCCGAGCACTTCTTCAAGAACCGCCCCCTGAACAAGAAGAGCCCGAGAGTGCGCTGCCGACACACGACCACGAGGAAGAGCAGCAAGCAGAGCCGATGCAGGAGGACGCAGACAAGTGCGAAGAGGCTGCTCCCTCGGAGGCTGCTCTCGCCCATACCGTTGGTTCTGTTTTCCATCCTACTGTGTTATAAAGATCATTATTGGTCATGCTCGTATGATACATAGACAAATATCTGCAAATGTCAACATCCCCGAAAATCCCGCTACATTCATTTTAATTCCTGTGGTCTTTAGATAGTTCCCCATCATCTACACCGAACAGGTGTTCGGCAGACGACAGCAGCTTGGACTCAGATCGAGGATCAAGGCCCAGAACAAGGACAAGAAGAGCGCCGACAAGGAGGCTGCCGATCCGGATGGGTTTTCTGGGACGCGGGGAGGCAAGAAGCTTAAACGCAAGGCCTCCAAGAGCCGCCTTGCTCGTCTCAAGAAGATGCGCAAGTCCCGCAGCTTCTCGGCAAGCGGCCACGACCTCGACGAGCAGGAGAACGAGGCCGAGGAGAAGGAAGAGGGCGAGTGGGAGCAGGACGCCCACGACGCTGGCAAGGCCAAGCGCAAGCCGAAGGCCAAAGCCTCGCCGAAAGCCAAATCCGGACCGAGAGCGAAAGCGAAAGCCAAGTCATCTCCGAAAGCCAAGTCCGCACCGAGAGCCAAAGTGAAAGCCGCAGCCAAGTCTTTGTCCTCGAAGCCGGCCGAGGGTGATGACGATGTGGCGCACACCAAGAATTCAAAGGGCGGTCGACCGAAGGGATCCAAGAATAAGCCGAAGGAGGTTGTTGAGGAGAAGAAGACGAAGCGCGCCCCCAGGGTTGCCCCGAGCATCCGCCTCAACAGCAAGTCCGCCGACGACACGCCCCACGACCCTCTTGACCTTAAGTACATATTGGAGTTTTGGAGCGACTTCGAGAACCCCAATGCCGACATGGCCATCTTGAAGAAAGAGGTCAAGGCATGGAAGCCAGTCTTCACCTATGTGGTGCCGGACATCTATTGGAGCCGCAACGAGTGTGCGCTCACGTTCCACTACGAGAACGAAAGCGGAGAGGCTTGCAAAAGCAACTTGGGCCACTTCCACTTTAGCCGCGACAACTCCGGGCTGTTGATTGCCATTGCCTGCAGCTACTTGCTGGCTACTTGTCGTTAACAAGAATGCCTGTAATCTACACAACGAAATTTCACGGCCCAACCGTCCATCTATCTGTCTATCTAGCTTCCTATTTATCTATGTGTAGACAGAGCCCTATATTGCTATTGTGTATGTACACACCAACACAAACCTCGGAACCCCAAGCCCCATATAAACCCCAAGCCCCATACAAACCCTAAAGAAACCCCTTACTGTGTGCCTCGATGAACCCTCCCGGACTCCTTGTCCTTGCTCCTCCGTTCTCCGATGCTTCGCCCAGGCTTGGTTCATCGAGGAGAAGAACATCGTGGATCCTCGGCATCGCGACATTGCACCCAAGGTGTTGTCGCTCAAGGCTGCAGGGTTCAAGGCCTTGAAGGAGTTGGGAGCTTCCGGCTTCTGAACGCAATCCGTGCAAGGGTTGCAAAATGTTTTGGAGCTGTCGATGCATAGCTCAGTTAGGTGGCTTAGAGCGCTGGAGTTTGATTATTTCAGTGCTGTGCTGAATCTGATGGCATTGTAGCTCATGGGGAAGTTCTTAGCCTGCTGCTTGCAAGGGCTGCAAGTAAGATGCACGATGTCATGGTTTGAGCCATCAACGTCCTACAGCGGCAGTAGGAATTTGGTATCTCTAGAGAACTACTTAAGTATTTGAGTTAACATGTTCGGTGTCTTTCTTGACATTGGGGAAGCATCCGAAGGCAGCCTTGCTCAGCTACCGCAAAAAAGCAGGACTCAGCTGAAAAAGTGAGTGGTGGGCGATCGGAGCATATCAGAGCTACTTTGCACATGTTGGCTGTTGTGCACTCAGCACAACCAACACATTCCTGTGTACCGTCAGCGGCTGTGTCCACATATGCACAGTACTCCTATCCTGCTGAGGTCGCGTCATGGGCCGCCTCAAGTTCAAGGCTCACGCCCGCCGGGCGCGCAGCAAGAAAGATCAGCGATGTAGTCGACCTGGCGTGTTTGCTGTTCCTATATGCCTGCCTGCACCGTTGTGCTATGTGTTCGAAGTCCAATCCGTGTGTGCATGGGTACCATGTCGGCCCTCAGCCTTCTGTTTTGTTTGGCCCTGGCCGAGTGTTTCTGCAAAGATGGTGCCGGTAGATGAGCTGGTGCTGAAGCTCCTAGCCTTGGGGGCTCCCAAAGCCGCCCGGTGCATGTGCAACCGCCGTGTAGAATTCGAAGATCAGACAGTAACACGTGCAAAGCTATACCAGCAGCCCTCCACCTTGGCACCCCGGACTTCTGTCTGTCTGCGCAACTCAGGACTTCGTTGCCGTGGTGCTGCTTACGATATGGACCTCAGGCCTGTACGATCTCACGGAGGCGGGATGGGCACAGACCTATGCAAATGCGATGAACAATCTAGGCTGGTGTTAGTGTGTGCGCCCCCATCTGTATGCAGTGCTTCGAATGGATCGAGTACTTTGCCGGGTCATCTCGGTGCACTTCGAAGGTGCGATTGAGAGGGTATACGGGTGCCCGCTTCGACAAAGTCTATTATGCCCCATCCTCGGACCGCCCTCACTCATCCAACTTTATGGATATCAACAGTTGCTCTGGCTTTGTGAGACCCGGCTGCAACCGAACCCGATACCCCTTGAACTCCTAAGTGATGTCATATGAGTGTTCGGGAGTAGTCTAGTTGTGCAAGGGCCCTGCTCTGACTTATGCAAATGCGATACTCTAGCTAAGGCTAGCCATAGTGGCTTTGCTGAAATGCAAATCCCACTCTTTCGCGATATGGCTGGGTATTAAGTGCTCCTCCTGGACAAGCATCAACAAAGGGACCTCCATGCGATCTGCTTGTGACCCGTGGGGAGATGCAGAGAAGCCTTCGGTCCGAGAGGCCAATCAGATGTTGGAAAGGACGGGTTTCGAGTTCAGGGTTCTTCTTGGAAGGGCTATCTATGTTTGTTGGGTTTGTAGAGCTTTGTAGGGGTACGATATAAAGCTACTATACTATGTACCGCTTCAGGAGCTCGTGCTTGCTACTCTTAGCCGTCGCCTTGGGTGGCTGTTTCGTCTTGGAGCAGCCGGGAGGATCGGTGCTGGAGTTTTACCCTTCCTTCCGCTTTGTTTTGTCCGCACTGGTCAGCCAAGCTGGTGTGGGGGCCGCGGGGAACTTAGTGTGATTGTAAGGTTTGTAGGAGGTTCTGAAGTTGCTTTGTCCGGTCGGGGTCTTTGAGGGATTTAGTCAGTGCTCCGGAATCATACCCAAGTCTTGTTAATACAGGTGAGTAGGTAGGTAGGTCGGGAGCCATGGATACACAGATAGGTAGGTAGGCAGGTAAGTAGTCGGTTGGGGTTGCTAGCTCGGTACGTATAGGTTTAGGTATAGGTGTATAATGGTAAAAAAAGTGTATATATATATATATATATATATATATATTTATTTATTTATTTATATATCATGTAGGGCCCAGGGTCGCTGCAACCGTTCCCTACCATCCGTAACTTAATATTATCCTACATATATACCCTCTAGCTCTAGCTGGGCTTACTGGGGGAATGGGGCACTCCTTGAAACCCTTGCTCCTGCTGCTAGCTTAACCAATCTTTGCCAACTTTCCGATCAAGGCCCGAACTACATAAGACGAATATTAGATTAGCCGCTTTGTTGGCCACATTAACTTCCCACCCTTTTCGACCAGGTCTCGAGAGTCGGATGGTGGATGGGGCTCTACGGAGGCCCGTGTCCGAAGCGCCAGTACGCATTCTCCAACTCGCACCACATCAGGCGGCTAGATTTGGGAGTGCTCAAGAAAACCAACCGAAAGCAGCTCAAGGCAAAGGGGAATCTCAAGACGGTATCAAGAAGGGCTCGGAAGGATGGCACTGTTGCTTATACCGGCACGAAAGCCTTGAAGTCTACAGAGACGCTGCACTAGAAATAGCATCCTCGTCTCCTGAAATGGCACAATCTACTCGCTTCATGTGTGTTTGTGTAGTATTATATATGCATCGCATGGATTTGTTATCTATGTATGTGTAGTGCTTCTCACACATGCTGCGATCAGATTGAACCGTTTCCCTTTTTCAAGCTTCTGCGCTTCCAAGGTTTGAGGTGGGGTTCTAGCTAAAGTGCGCGGACTTGGGCTGTGTACGTTTCTATGTATGTATGTACGAATGTATGTGTGTGATCCTTAATTACAGTTTTAGGTTTATTTGGCTGTGTTGTTTTAGCTTGATAGCTCGAATGGGTTTCGTTATGGTGAGGACACTTATTATATATTCTTCGGGATGATACTATCCAATTTCTAGTGGGGTGTTATGATATGCGCAGCTTATACAGGGAAAGGCTGGCTTAAGTTAGGGGCTATATATGGTAACTATAGTCATCGTGCTCAGGATCTATCCGCTACCCTTTGCTGATGCGGTGGCAGGCATCTTCCAGGACTTGAAGAGCTCTGCTAAGGGTTGCCCGACAATCCCCCACACCGTTCCCGGGTCTGGCCACCAGGCCTTCAGTGCAGCAGAGACACCAAGACATGTACAGCAGCTCTTTCGCGCCGCAGACCTTCAGTCTGTGTATGATTATTTGCGAGGGGGAACCCACTTGGAGCTGCCTCCAGAATGGAGGCCCCAGTTCCCTATTAGGTCCGGAAGGAATTCCCGAAAGAGGCGTTTCAACTAGGGGCCGAGAGCTTCTAGAGCCGAAGGAACGGAGGAAACCGCAAATGTGCTCCTACGTAGCCATACATAAGTACGATCATAGAAGCTTTGTTTAGGCTTCTTTGCGTTATTTTGGTTTCTTAAGTGGTTTTATTAGGTTTAAGTAAGTTTTCATTACCCAGAATATAGGTTTTTAGGTTGAAAACCCATAAATAGTCCCTGAAAACCCATTAAAAACCCGTTGGAACCCATATGTTATATATGAAGAACCTGGTTATTACCTAGAACCCTCATTTCCAGAACCCATCTTTAAGCGTCGGGAACCCATCTTTAAGCGTCGGGAACCCATAAAAAGGCATAGGGCAAAAGTAGGTTTTTATAGCAGCGCTAAGTTTGCGTAGTCGGCGGCTTTGGGGCATCGTGTACGGTTTCCTTCGACACCTTCTGAAATTTGTGCAGGCCCGGCTTGTCGATTGTGTCACTAGATATTGTCGCCGAAAGCCGAAAAGACCCACAACTCCGAACGGAACCAGCCGATGTTGCAAACACAAACCACATAGTATAGTGAAGTGTCTTATCTGCACACCCGATGTCCTCAAGTGTGCTCAAGACACTGTAGCAGAAGGCAGCCAGCACGGCTGCAGCGCAGTTATGTCGAAGGCATGGAGTTGCCAGACCCTGGCAGCAGGGTATGATCACATTATGCAAGACGCTGCCGCCGAGCAGCTTCTTACTGAGGAGCAGGAGGTGCTGAAGCAGATTCGAGCACCCAGCTTTCAACAAAGTATGAGTGTTTCTTCTACCGCATGAACGAACATTGTAGGCATGACCCAGCTTGACATTGTAGCTGTTTCAACCTTGACTACATATCCCTTGCACGGTGCACTGAGTTGCTCGAGTCGGAAGTGGACACGGAAGAGTCCGGGATCCCTGCCCCGCCTTCTGTGGCGAGCCAGGAGCGGACGATGTATTTCCTCGGTACAACGCACACATGCATTGCCACAGGCTGGTGGTATTGGATCCGTCTTCGGGTCCACGGATGACCAACAGACCATCCCTGCGACGGTCCTGCTGGCACGGTAATATGTGTAGAACAAATATGTTCCGGGAAGTACGGAAACTAGGGTGTCGTGTATTGCCAGGAAGAAGAGCTTTCCCAGATGGGTGTTGCCACCAAGGAGGATGAGAAGGACATCTGATTTCTAAGCAGCATGGCTATCCTACATGTTTATAGTCCAGTGAAAATAGTCTTGCGTGTTTCGGCTAGGAGCTGGAGAATGAACCCGAGCAAACGGATGCACCAGAAGCCGTGGTACCTGAAGATGGTGATGAAGCTCCCGAACGGCCGCTCAAGCGCAAGCGCACTCGGGCCAAGACCAGACGTGTGCCCTGACGAATCGTTTGTGCAATGTAGATACCATTCTGATTGCCCCGATATGCTTGTTTTGGGAAAGCCCCAACCAGGAGCTCCTGCAGGAAGCGGCGAAAGCCAGGATCTCCAGGATGACAAAACCAAAAAAAAAAAGGACAGACCTGAATGTGCCAAAGTTTGTGATCGACAGATGGCAGTCTGGCACAAGCGCCAAAGACGAGATGGCTGAGCTGTTGTTGCAAGTCAACAACGACAAGGAGACCTATCAGTGCCTGAGCCATGCGACTAGAACCGTGATCTAGTCAGTCTGTGCTCTGAACAGGAGAAGTTCATCACCGAGCTTGAGCTCATCGTTCGCAAGATCAAGAAGTTCGTTCTTCATATCGACGAAGGCTGGTACAGCGAACAAGAGATGAAGAGCGAGCTCAAGTGGTCCCAGTCGGGGGCTTATCTGGGGCAGTTCGTTCCGGGAGTCTCTTATGCAATGCTGTTTTCACTGCCCTCCCTGTCCATTCCCGAACAGAAGCAATCAGCATGCCCCATAGCCCACAACCCCCGAAATCAAAGCCCGTCTACCCTGTGCAGTTAAATAAAACCAGTGGAACTCATCCCCGCTTTCCTCCGCAGGACAAGAATCAGTGGTGCCAAGAAGATCTGCGACGCGAACCCGGCGCTGACCAGGACCTCGTCTGCACTGCTTTGGCGATGTTTGTTGCGCAGCAGTATAGAGTAGGACCGGATCTAGCTCATCTATGTGGGCAGGTGCAACCAATATGACGGCGTCAAGGAATATTACGTGACAGTCAGAGAGACAGCCAAGCATGTTCATGCGCAAGAGAACGAGCACACCGAGAAGACGATTCAGAAGGCCTACCCTCGAATCGTTCGAACATCCCAAGGCTCATATAACCCGGACAAGCCATCTGTAAATCTGTAAACAGGCAACCGACCCAGTCGACGTGAAGAAGGACGACTTCGCCCTGCTGGACAAAGCCCAGGCACGATCCGGCAACTCGAGCCGTGCCGAAGCTTCCGCCGGCCAATCTGTTCACGAGGCCCGCGCGAGTCGTGATGCCGAGTGTGGATCATTTAATTGGGGTCTTTAAAGGTTTTCAAGTAGATAACTTTATGTAATAGTGTCTATATATATATATATACACATATACGGAGACATGTAGTATACATGTATACGTGCCTGTGTGTGGGTGTAACGTGCTGTAAAATATTTAATAGCAGGAGGGAGCGAAAGAAGCAAAGGGGAGCACAGAGGGAGGGCGAGAGCTTCACCAAGGATAGACGAAGTGTGTCTGCTGCATATATGTAATATGTATGCATGTGGCTTCTACATTTGTGCATGTTCGTGAGTCTCTAACCACAGACAAAACAGAAACAGTATGTATAGATATGCCTATTTATGTGTAATTCTATGAAACATTAACTAAACTATCATGTCTATACATACACAGATACATGTGGGGCTGTCTGGAGGTGGCTGGCTAAGGGTGGTAATAGGAGAGAGGGAGAGGGAGAGAGAGAGAGAGAGAGAGAGAGAGAGAGAGAGAGAGAGAGAGAGAGAGAGAGAGAGAGAGAGAGAGAGATCCAGAAAGAGAGAGAGAGAGAGAGCGAGAGAGAGCACTCAGGTGTGTGTATTTCGGTATTGTTCCTGTTGTTGTGTTTTCGGTGTTGTTGCTGTTGCAGTTGCAGTTGTGGCGGTGGTGGCGGTTCTTGTGGCTGTCATTATCCTTCTCTTTGTCCCTGTGCTTGCGGTCCTGGTTGGGTTGTGGTTGTGGTTGTTGCTGTTGCCGTTGCTGTTGCTGTTGTTGTTGCTGCTGCTTTTGTTGTTGTTGTTGTTGTGGTTGTCATTGTCGCTGCTGCTGCTGCTGCTTCCGCTGCAGTGCTGGTGGTGGTGTTTGTGGCGCTGCTGGTGCTGGCGGTGGTGTGTGGATGTGACTTTCTACCTTAGTGCGTTCGTGTTTGATCTGTCCTGCGATTGCAAGTGCGTGATGCTTGGTTTCATCCCTGTTGCCCTGCCAGCAAAAAGCCAGCGCCGACCGCTTCCTGGAATCCCTCCTCAACAAGTCCAGCAAGCTCCGACAGCTGCTCAAGGACCTCCGTTCCAATTATGGAACGGATGCTGCATCGTTCATTCCTCAGATTGGCAATCACGTCGTATGCCATGACTGACCCAAGCAGATGTTGCAACCGACCCCAAAACGTGTCATTTATTCAGGTCGATCAAGACCCTCGAGGATCACATCACCAAGTTGGACGCAGAATATGTGAAGATCAACGAGGCCAAGGCTAACGGGGAGGTGGCCGGCCACACCGCGAGGCCAGCTCAGCTTCTTCAATTGCTTTCGTGACTCTCGTGGGGTTTGATACCGTACATTGCCGGGTTTCCCTTTTCCCTCAATCTGCTTCAATTACGATAATACGGTATCCTCCCGAACCTTAGGCTATGCATCTTGATTCCGAATGACCACACTGACTCGGCCTTCATGCACTGAAACCGCTTCCCTCCCTGCGTGTCCCCTCGCACTGCTGCAGTTGGTGGACGACTCTGGAGAAGAAGATCAAAGATGCCACAATGACGCCGGATCCTTATCCATGTGTCCCTACAACACTCTTTGACCTCTACACTTCCCTGTTCAGGGCCAGCCGTGCCACAGCCTCCGAGTTGCAAGTGAGGCACCTCAGCAGAGCAGGACAGTGGTTCGGATGTTGGTGTTCCTGGCCACTTTCATACCGTCTGCAGATCACACTTCATAGTTACCGGCACTGAGGAATGCTAAGAAGTTCTTTGCCAAGAGCGAGATTGCACCCGCTGGAGCTGGTGCACCACCTTCGGGTGGGAGACAGAGAGCCCCTAAGGCCAAGGCGAAAGCCAAGACGGCGCCCAAATCGAAGTAGGCGGCTGCCTCGCATGACTTGCATCCCCTTATAAACCATATAGGAACCCTATGGCCCTAAACCTATACAAACCCTGGTAGTCCTATGGTTCGTATACACGTTATCCCTCCCACACTGTCTATAAATCCTAGCCCTGAGAATCTTCGCAGACTCACGTATGGAGAGATTGTGCACTTGTACTTCAGGAGCCAGGTCTGCCGTGCAAGTCATGTCAGAAGCTGCAAGCACAGCCTCCCCAGCTTGATGTGATTTTGGATGCCAGCTCTCGTGGTCCTTGCCGCGAGCACATGTGTGAAGGGTGACAGCAGGTGGCCGTTCAGTTCTCAAAGTGCTGTTGTTTCGAGACCATACAAATGCAAGTGTCGTACAAACTTAGGGTTTCTGTGGTCATGGTCTGCTGCCTCGAAGACTCGCCCCGAGTCCTCTTGTGGTAACCCCGGGATATGGTGCGGTCCTGGGGGGGAAGTACAGGACTTCGCCTCCATGAAACCTGGGGCCAGGATTAGCTGAGATGCGCGATCTCCGGTGCCAGAAACACAACTTCGCAAGTGTTTGCATGTGCACATGTGGGTGTAGCAGTGCCTATGCAGGCCCCCTCATCCCGAAATATTTTAAGCCCAACGTCGTCTCTCACACGCCAGAACCCGGACCGGTGGCGAAGAACTGCTTTCGCTTGATCGGAGATGGCGCCGGGAGCTCATCAGATGCCAGCCGCTTCCGAACCTTCAGGACATGTACTGCGAAATCAAACTAGTCTGAAAGTTGAGGGTCATGTTCGGCTGCGAAGTGAAAGTCTGGCTTGGCTCAAAACAGGTGGTTGTTTAGGAGTTTAAGGTGTTTCGGAGTGACATACAAATGTCATGGAGACTCCGGAGCTCGAGCTATGGGATCTTCTGACCTGTCATCGCTCTGTGTTCCGGTCGCAAGCTAGTCTGTAGCAAGCAAGAACAAGGTCATGTCATGTGTAGTTGGCAACCCCCGAACCATGATTGCACTTAGGCCGATGATGCTCCCTATCCATGGCCACACCCATCATGCGTGGACGTGGCTAGCTGCCGCACAAAGCCCCCTGCAAGCTTGGCTACTGCAGAGGTCGTGCCTTCAAAGCCAATGCTAGCGGCAGCTTCGAAGCCAGCCTGGAAACCGCATGTTTCGGATTCTGTTTTGGCCGACAGCAAGATAATGTCTATGCTTCGAGAAGTGGATGAGCATTCTGATATAGAATGGTGTTTGGCTGCCCGGGCTACTACTGCAGGGGGTGTTCTCAGCCACGCAATTCATATTGTGAATCGGCTGTCCCATCGTTATGCTCCTATGATATTCAAAATAGGTTTCACACACAATGCTTCCTGGCGCTGGGAAAATACCATTTACGGTTACAGATGGGATCGGGACAAGTGGGAGAAGATGTGCTTATTACACATCGCCGAAGAACCTTTCAGCCCGGCAATGCTCGAAGCCGCCCTCATCAATAAGTTTCAAAGAGCCTAAGCCGGTGATTTTAGTCAATAGCTTTTGGACCTTTTGTATCTATTTATACAGGCCCTTCAATCATAATTACATACTCAGACAGGCGCCCCTAGATTCCTTCGGATAACATCCCTGAGGCACGCCTGGCTGCCGAAACACTCGATCCGGCGGAGATAATGTGAGGACGGATGGGGCCGCCTCGGTGAGCGTGTACATGACATACATTGTGTACAGGTCTTTCAAATACAAGCCTGTTTGATGGTTGTTCGCTTGGGCAAGGATTGCTCTGCAAGGGTGTGTGTCACTTCCAGACACAGCTCGCGGATGGGAAACAACTTTGAACACTGAATGTTCATGTGCAAGCGAGTGACCATTAAATGCCTGGACAGGTAGACAGACAAATAGTCTGCATCATGAGCATTGCCATTGCCCTGCAACTGAAGTTGTGTGCTTTCTCATGTAACGACACAAACATAAACCTCTTCCGTTTTGCCGAGGCCGCATGCAGCTCGGCAGTGCTGTCTGCCCGGGCTGTGGTGGAAGAAATGCCAGCTGCAGCGACTTCTTCAGTGCGAAGGGTTGCCAAGTGCTCTCTTGGGGATGCCGAGAGGGACATGCATAGATTGGGGAAAAAGTTTCGGTTGAGACTTGGGGTGCCCCTGAGCCGTGTTTCGCTACTGAACAATGTGCAGATCGCCCTACTGTTCATGTCATCCTGGATCAAGTATTTTCTTGAGAAGAACCTTTGGTATTTCCTATGTGGTTTACAAGAGCCGGACGAGCAACGATGTGAGCGACAACTGGGGCTATTCTGGGAACGTTTTCGTGGGATTTCACCGAATCATCCAGTATTTCAACGATCGACGGCTGACCTTTGCAGGACTTGTCCCGTCCTCGTGCACGGGGACGAGGGACGGAGTGCCAAGAAAACGGCAATCATGATATTGTCTTTTCATGCTGTTCTTGGCCGTGGAAGCCAGCCATCGACAACTCCGGGGCCTTCTTGTGAGGAGTCCACGACACAGGAACTGAATTTTCTTGGCCACACCTTCGCCACACGATATTTGCTATCCGTATTGCCACGGGCCATGTACGACGATGAGGTTGCAGGTAACTTCCAGCGACTTTTGGGCCATCTTGTTCCGGATATGCGAAGGCTTTTCGAGGAAGGGTTGGTATCCCCTATCTACGACAAGAAGTTTTATGTATGCGTCGTCAACATTGTCGGGGATTGGCCATTCTTGGCCAAGGCATTCAACTACAATCGGACATTTGGAAATTCCGCGAAGCGCGAGACGTCCAAACAAGTGCCAAAGGGGATCTGTCATGCATGTTTGGCCGACAGGCCAGGCTTCCCTTTCGAGGATTTCGAATCCGAGGTGCCGCGGTGGAAGCAAACTGTCAACTCTATCCCTGCCTATACTACGACGCCGGTTCTGATGACGTTGGCACATGACACGGACGACCCATCCGGCTTCGCAGGCCAAGATTACTTCCACGGCTTTCATCTCGGCGCCGGCAAAATCTTTATGGCTTCCGCTCTGGCTCTTTTGAACTACAGTTTCGATGGTCAGAGCTTCCAGGTTCGCTTCAAAAAGATGGAAGAAAAGTTCTTCGACTGGTGCAGCCACCATCGCCAGCATCCTTACATCCGCAAGTTGAACCAGGACACGCTGGGTTGGCCTCATGCAACGGAGCCAGCAATGGGAGGGTGGAGCAAAGGCTCCACCACACTATGTTTGCTGCGTTGGTTCGTTTGCTACTGCCACGAGATGCGAGACACAATCGCCCAGGATTCCTTGCTGTTTATGTCTTGGCAAGCAGCATGGCAAATCAACAAATTCTTTTCGCTGCTGTACCGCGAGAAACTGTGGATCATCGCTTCGAAAGCAAAGGAGATAGCTGCATATGGGCGGGCTTTTCTCAGGCTCAACGGCCGCTGTGCAAAGCGCGCTTACGACGAAAACCGGCCGTTGTTCATGTTTATGCCTAACTTGCATCGACTACAGCACCTTATGATCAGGATGGAAGATCAGGCTCGGGTTTCGACCTGGGTGCAGAACGGCTTGATGTGGAGCTGTCAAGTCGAGGAGGACTTCATCGGCCGACCCTCGCGATTAAGCAGGCGAGTTCATCCTCGGCGAGTTATCGATCGCACACTGCTTCGGTCTCTCACGGCAGCTCATAGGCAGTTTCGATCGGCCGGGCTTCTCCGCGACATGTGACTGTACTTGAAAATCTACCTCGCATCATAAGCATCAGGATATAATTCGACTCACCTCATAAGCACTTCTTTCTCTGGGTCTTCCCACATGTCGTGGACAGCACATGCCTTCTCAGTGCGCGGCCAGTCACCGCTGAGCACAGCAGCCAGGCTTTGTCGAGCCCAAAACAATCGTGGAGCGAGCTTCTCTTTAAGTGCAATGCAAGGAAGCACAACTTCGATTGCCGAATCATGCCAGTGATGTTCAACACAACAACACCCAAACAATTCCCGAAAAACACAGAACCGCGTTCTTTACCTTAAAACCTGGTTTTCCCAAGCAACCTACCTTTTATAAGGGTTTGGAGGGTGTAGGTACACCCTAAACCCTAAACCCTAAAGCCCTAACCCCTAGATTAAATCCCCGGAACACTGAATCAGGTTGGAGTCCCTGGCCGATCATATGATTCCCATCGTCGAGGCTTTGATTTCTCCAAGGGTAAAAGGAGGGACCCTTTAAGAAGGACCCCTAGGTATATACCCTAAATATAGCTAGTGTATACACATTATAACCCTTAATATAGTTATTATATACCGTATACCCATTATATAGCCCATTATAAGCCTTAATCTAGCTATTATATACCCAGTATACAGCCCATTATAGGGTAGGGGTCCCCATTAAGGGTCCTTCCTTTTCCCCTTTGAATTTCGGGGCTTCGCACGCTATGCGCAAGCCATGTCTTCGGAGGACCTCAGGTTCTGTAAGATTTTAGGGTTTTGGGTTTTCCTTTAGCGAATCCTCAGAAGGTGCTACAGTGATTCTGTGAGGCGTCTTTAGAGGATATGAAGGGATTTAGGGTTTGGGATTTACGGCGTTCGGGTTTTGCTGGGACTGGGAACTTGGGTTTTAGGGCTTCGGGCTCGCTGTTCTGAGGTGTTGGGGGTTTACGGGCTTAGGGTTGAGACTCAAGGGTACTATAATGATAGAAGTAGCGTAAGGATAAACCGACACTTTGAACCCTGACTAACTAATGGGGTTCCTAGAGAGAGACAACATGGCACCCCCCCCATGTCTCTATAGACTCTTGAGACCTGTCTTCCAAAATCTTCACCGAAGCCCCATACACCCTTAACACTAAACCCTAAACCCTAAACCCTAAATCCCTAAACCCTAAACCCTAAATCCCTAAATCCCTAAACCCTAAACCCTAAACCCCACACCCGAAACTCTAAACCCTAACTGCTCTTGCCCTCGAAGGTCCCACAGGGAAGGACCGACATCGCCCCCGAAAACGCAACGTAGGGGTCGGAATAATTAGGGAGGGATGGTATCCACGTATCGTCCCCATATGGTCATAGTATATGACACCCCTAAGCCCCTACATGAACGCCCAAACCCAAAGCCCCTATATTAAACCCTAAACCCCAAAGCACTGTTCAGAGGGCGTACTCCGACAAATGGACTCCCTGCAGACCAGTGATGCCCTCGCGGAGGCTCAGGGGCTTTGTGTTTGAGGGTTTATAGTAGAAGCCAGAAAGTTGGAACATGGCTTTAGGAGGATTAGTGCTAGGATCCCTTATACTTTACCTTAAGAGCATGGGGGTCAATGATTCATGATGTTCCAACTTTGTGGCTTCGATTCTAGGGTTTAGGGGCTGTTCGGGCGTCTGGAGCTTTCAGGGTTTAGGGTTCTAGGGTTTAGGGGTTCAGGGCTTTGGGTTCAGGGTTTATGATTTAGGGTTGTGTGGGGGGTTAGGGTCCTAGGGTTTAGTGTCTAGGGTTTGGGGGTTGCTTTGAGGTTTCCTTGTTGTGGGTTTCCATATCTCTGCCTTAAGGCTGTAAGGGTGCGATATGGGTTATACAGGATTAATGTAGTTGGTTTATGGATTTGGGTTTCGGGTTTAGGGATTGTGAATTTTGGGGTTTAGGGATTATGAGTTCGAGGGTTCAAGAATTCTGAGTTTAGGGGCGTTTAGGGATCAGGGCTTTGGTGTTTTACATTTAGGCTTCGATCATCTGGGCGCCGGTGCTATGGTGTTTTGCAAGGTTTTGTGCAGCTCCGAGAAGCACGAACACCCCTCACCTGGCTTTCGGCATGGAAGATACTGGGTCCATGTCTAATGTCCGTCATACCTACCACAGTGCCATGCGTGCTCGCTTGATGCTACAATTCCATTGTTGTTTCCGTGACGCTTCGAACTATTGATAACTTAATTGCGACCCTGTTAAATCCACGACGACTTAATTTGGACCCCTATCCTGATAACTTCATGAAAGCTACTACAAATGGCATTGTGCAATTTTCTATAGGCCCGTTTTATGGTAACTCAATCTAGATAGATCACCTATTATGATATCTTAGTTCAGCTCCCTAAGAAGAGCCCAGTCTTCGGAGGTGAAGACTGCGGCCGCTTCGGTGCTATCATGGCAAGGCTCGACGGAGAGGGGTTTAGGGTCCAGGGCTTTAGGAATTACGGTTTAGGGTTTAGGGCTTTAGGGTTTAGGGTTCTAGGGCTTTAGGCATTTAGGCTTTTGGTTGGTTTTTTGGGGTTTGGGGCTTAGGGGAAAAGGACTTGGGTTTTGGGTTCTCTAGTCGAGGGGTTTAATCCCCATCGTGGGAGAAGGAGTTGTCGTGAGTGCGGGGTGGTCTGTTAGGAGTGCTTCTGCTGGTGCTGGCTGGCGATGGTGTTGCTGGCACAGCGGCTTATGCTGGTGCAAGAACAATGACTCGTGCTGGTGGCTCGTGTTGGTCAGGAATGGTGTCGGAGTAGGGACAACTCCCGGCTTGTTCTCTGTCTGGTAGCCGTGTGCCTGTCTTTTCACGTGTTTTCCTCGTCCGCACCTTAAAGCCTCGTAGTAGAGTAGCTAACCTTTGACCTTCTTGGGATAGTATAACCCCTATTGAGTCCAAAAGGCTAACCGTTGGTTAGCGGCTAACCTTTAGATCAAACAGAACCTTCCTGGGACATTATAAACCCAATATAGTCCCGAAGGTCAACCTTTAAATCCTTCAGGCTACTTTAGAAGCTGCCCCCACCCTGTAATAGTGACTACAAGGATTATATTGGGGCCCTACTATATTCCTATTATACCACTACTACAGGGTGGGGGCCCCTGCTAAAGGCTACTGGACAAGTCAGAAAGGGAACCCCAGTACGCCTGAGCTTCCAAGGAGGGCTTCGCCTGCCCAGATATGCGTAGTCGTTCTCAAATATCGGGCCTCTTTTCGGTCCTCTCTTACAAGAGGAGCCGTACTATTCTTGAGACAGAAAGATAATGGTTTGGGTGCCGTACTATTTTGAGACCTAGAAAGCCTCTCACCTATTGGACCCAAGAGCCTTGTCGAAGGCCCGAAAATGATGGAGTACCTGCAGTCAGAGTCTTGGGCAGCACATTGCTTACGGTTTTTCAGAGTCCGTACTTAGACAGATGCATCCTCTTGAAGATCCAAAACGGCAGAGAACTGCCTACTGAGCTGCGAGAATAAATGTGTCAATTGCACCCATCACTGGGGATCCTAGTCCGCATGCGTGCTTGTGCATCCGATGTCCGAGCGTATCGCACGATCTTGCATTGACAGGAGTTGTGAAGCTCCCTGAAGCCACCAGAGGGGAGAAACTTCAAGAACGATACCCCCCTAAACCGTAAACCCAAAAACCCTAAATCCCTAAACAATCCCTAAGCCCCAAACCCTACCCCCAAAGCATGCCCACGCCATCGCAGCCGGAAGCTGTGTTGTGTTGACAAGCCCCAGAGCAGTCCTCACAACCGAATCTGCTTGAAATTGTAGTAAATCCCAAACTCCGAAACCCTTTCGTCCTAGATCTAGACGGAAAGAGGGCCCAGAAAACACAGAAAAACACAACACAAACACAAAAGCGCTGAAGCAGTATACCACTAAACCCAAAAACCCTAAACCATAAGCCCCGAATAAGCCCTGAAACCCTAATGCTTCGGGCCCACAACCCGCCAAAAGGGACCCATGGGGCCAAGAACCTAAACACTAAACACCAAGCGGGAAGTGGCAAAGTCCCTGGGTGCTGGAATACCAGACTTTCATGCTTCTCTTTGTCGTAGTTGGGTAGCATTTTACATTTTTATGGTACTTAAACCCAATAAGGAATAGAAATGTACATTTTTAATCCTATCCCAACAATGAACTAGTTCTTTTTTGGGGACCTTTTCCTTAATGGAGCCGTTATGACATGCACGTTTACATGTTTCCTTCTTGGTTACTTCACTGCTCAGCCCTTAATGGTGCACCCCTGAAACCTGGAACCCTCGGACCTCACCAGGAAGTGGCCGAGTCCTTGATGATGCACCCATCTGTCCTAGCCAAGACTGGTGCTGGCGAACTGGCACGCAAAGGGAACCGCTAGGGTTTAGGGTTTGGGGCTTAGGGTTTAGGGGTTCGGGCATCCCAGAGGTTCAGGAAAGTCTTGAGTTTTTTTGCACAGACTGCAATGCCGTTTGCGGCTTATGGCAATTCGGCTTGCAGGTGCTTCAGCTGGATCAGCCCTCTTCAAGGGTTGAGGGTTTAGGGCAGAGAAATCATTCTGGGTGCAAGGTTCTGTTGTGGGTGAGAAGGGTTTGTGGGAACGGCAGAGGGTTTTCCGAGTTTGGTGGAGTGGCTAAACCCTAAACCCTAAACCCTAAACCCTAAACCCTAAACCCTAAACCCTAAACCCTAAACCCTAAACCCTAAACCCTAAACCCAAGAATAAAGGCTTCGGTTCTAGAGTATGCATTTCGTATGGCAAGGCCGAGGTTTCGGATTTGGGTCAAAAAATTTTGCATATAGCAGTTGCGGGAATCTAGGGTTTCGAACTCGGGAGTATATACTGAAATAAAGTATCTTGGAATTCAGCTAGGTGTTGTGTCTGGGATCCAGAAAACATGAACTTTGGCCCTAGACTCCAAGCCCAAAGAGGCTACATCACAGAAGCCAGTCTCCCCTAAACACTTAAACCCCTAAACTCCCAAACCTTCCGAACCCAAAGCCCGCATATAAACCCTAACCAGCCAAACTCCAAACACCGAGGCAACCCCTCATTCCTTAACCACCAACACTCTAAACCTCCCCAGGTGTCGTGACGTTCGTTCTCACCAGCTACGGCATGACAAAGTTTTTCACCCCCGAGGCCGCGACCGAACGGGGGTTCAAAGGGGAAAGGAGGGACCCTTAATAAGGACCCCTAGGTCTACACCCTTAAAAATAGCTATTATATACCCATTATATAGCCCATTATAATCCTTAATATTTATTGTATACCCATTATATAGCCCATTGTAACCCTTAATATAGCTATTATATACCCATTATATAGCCCATTATAGGGTGGAAGGGTCCCCATTAAGGGTCCCTCCTTTTCCCCTTTGAGGGGTGCTTCCAGGCGGTATCGATGTTGGGGATGTTAGGGGCCTCATCCCTAGACATCTAAGGACTCATATAGGGTTCCTTTAAAGGGATCTATAAGGGGTCCTTTAAAGGGATCTATAAGGGAGCCTTTAAGGGGATCTATAGGTGGGGCCTTACTTGGAGGCCCAGGGGACTTAGTAGTCGGTTATAAGTAGGGTTATGATTGGCGTAACTCCACTTAGGGTACTTATAACCCTACTTATAACCTACTTACTAAGTGCCCTGGGCCTCTAAGTATCCCTAGGCGTCTAAGGACTCATATGTTAAGGCATTTGGGCCCAAGGACCATACTATATGAGGCTTTTGGGCTATAGTGGTGCCCAGGGTATTAAGGAGAGGGTTTAGGAGTTTAAGGTTTATGTTTTAGGAGGATGGTCTAGGTCTGAAGGCATGCAAGGTCCAAACCGCCGCTAGAAGTCTTGAGAAGGCTTTGTCACCCTAAGCCCTAAATCAACCCTAAACCCTAAGCCCTAACCTAAAACCTTAAAACCCCAAAGCCCGAAAACCTGAAGCCCTAAGCCAGGGCCTGGACATGACTGCTCGCCTGAACGTCACCATCACCGGCCCCCTGACCCTCGGCCGCAGAAAAGAGCTGTCTTGTTGAGTCAGGGTTTAGGGTCTAGGGCCATGCCCTACACCCTAACACCTAAAGTTTAGGGGTTCGGGTTTACGGTGCAATGTTTAGGGTTTAGTGGATGGCAGAAGAGGCTTGGTGGTGCAAACGGTTTTATAAGGTTTCACAGGGTTCTGTAAGGATTTGGGTGCTTAGAATGATTTTGAGTTTCATAAGAGTTTCTACTTACAACCTACTTATTAAGTCCCCTAAACCTCTAAGTAACCCTAACCCCACCTTTATAGAAACCTTAAACCCTAAACCCTAAACCCTAAACCTTAAACCTTATAGATCCCTTTTAAGGTACCCTTTAAGGAGCTTAGCAAGGTAGCCAAAAGTCCCTTTGCACCAATGCCCGAAGGCTTGCTAGGCCTCCTTCCTCAACGGCCTTAGGGTTTAGGGGTTTAGGGGTTTAGGGGTTTAGGGGTTTAGGGTTTAGGGTTTAGGGTTTGGTTAGTTCAAATTCTTCAAGGAGCTCTCATGGGACCCTTAAAAATCTGTTTGAAAACCTGATGAAGCCCGTCTAAAGCCGTTACAAAGCCCTCATTACAGACCCTAACTCCGAAATTCACAACCTCGACCCCCGCCCCCACCCCTTTAACTGGGTTCTTGTTAAGGAGGGCAAGTTACCATAAGAGGGATCTATAGCATATGGTGAGGTTTCTGAATTATGGTAACTTGAATTCTGTATTGTGGTAAGTTGAACTAAATTTCTCAAAGTCAAATTCGCTTTAAAGATCCTTCAAAGAATTCATTGAATCGTAACCCCTAAACCCTATACCCAAAACCCGAAGCCCTCAACCCTGAACCTGAAGGCCTCCACCCTTAACCCTATGCCCTAAACCGTTATCACAGAGCCCTAAACCCTAAATGACCGGCTCTTCTGAGATATCTCCTCTCGGTGGTCCAGCCCGATGAGGCCGATCACTGAATGGTATAGCATGCTAGTGTGTATTTTGGTTTATGGTAGTATATCTATAGTATATTGTAGTATCGTCTAGTGTACTATCGTATATCATAGTATACTTTGGGGTTTCTGCAACAGTGTCTAGATGTCGATGGAGGGTTTCCGTCAGGGTTTGGGGGCTTGGGGTGTAGACGGGGTTTCTTTGGGTGTCGCCGTAAAGGATTCCTTCTCAGGTGTTTAAAAGGTTTTTGGAAGGGGTGCTGGGGTTTGCTGCTGGTTTCTCAAAAACCAGATGAACTTGATGCCCGGAGCTGTGTATGTATGTATGTATATATATAATATAATTACAGTTATATATTAATATATATTAGTATATATATTCATATATATTATATTGTATTATATTACATTGTATTATATTATATTATATTATATTATATAATATAATATTATATTATATTGTATTATATTATATTATATTATACTATATTTTGTTATCGGGGACGAGGGGTAATCAACATAATTGCCATACAAGCGTCAGAAGCTCCAGCCACGACCGGCGCCCCAGAAGAACTCGAAGGGTTAAACACCTGCAGCACTACATTATATGTCAAAGGGGTGGTTGACCAAAATACTATTGTAGTATCCTTAAGGGAGGGGGGTCCAAGGGGGGTATATAGCCTAGTGAACCCTAATTCTCTTATACCCTCCCCCCTTGAACCACCCTCCCTTAAGGATCCTATAATACTACAAAGCCGGGACCGGATATCCAAGCAAGGGAAACGCGGATACAGCACGATCATTTGCGGAAAGCGGCTAGTGCTTGGGGTTCAGAGGCCGCGAGTTTGGATGTGTAGAGTTCCGTTCAGAGGTACGTTTACGAACGGTTTGGGGTGTGTATGAGGGTTTTTAGGGTTGATGGTTTCTGGTTTTGGGTTAGGTGAATGTTGTTCTGGGGTTTGAGGTTGAGGCTTTGGGTTCACCATGCTTCTTCGCCTTCGTCTGCTTGAAACGGTTCTTGGAGTTGCTTTTGCCGCGCCTAGCTCTTGAAGTTATTTACTAGTGTTCATCTTCTTCGAGTTGTTTCGGCGGTGAGCAACATGTGACGTATCACCAAACAAAGTATTGCGGGATCGGAACAGAAACCCGCGAACTAACTTGAAACTGCCCAAACTGCAAAGCTGTGCAAAGAGTGGAGCGAAGGTTGCACAGATCTGCACATCGATCTCAATCCAGATCATGCTCCTCGGTGGGGATATGGTCCTGCCACAGGGTTTGGGGATTCAAGATGGTGGAAGTGGTGGTGCTGGTGGTGCTGATGGTGGTAGTGGTGGTGGTGGTGGTGGTGGTGGGTTGGTGTTTGCGCGCCACTGGCAGTCAAAGGGCCTGCATATGTTCTTGCAGTGGTTAGCTTTGGGGGTACATCTTACTCTGGTCCTTCGTCTGTTGTGCTCGCACTGGGGTATATCCTGCGGTCATTGACCTTTTGCTGCTTGCATGTTGAGCGCCATTATGGTTGGGTCTGCTGTTGGATGCAGCATTAGTTCTGATCTAACATGGCGGCGGCAGTGCGGCTGTTTCCAGGAACTCCAGGGCCTCAAGGCATGTTTTCGCTCACTGCACTTGGCAGACTTTGCGGTCTGTAGATTGTACCTTCCTAGACCCTCAAAAGTAGGTAAAACAATGGCCCAAAACCTATAAAAGGCTATTATTCTGCATACTTTTGGGGTCCAGGTTAGCTCCTATTAGGTCTATGTGTAAAAGCATGGAAAGGATAGACTTGAGCAGCACGAAGTAGAGGCTGGTCGTCATAGCAACAGCTCTCTTAACACAGGTTTACAAGCCCTCACCTCCTGGTGCTTCCACGCGAAAATCGACGATCCCTGCAGTAAAAGCCCAGAGGTTCGACATCCAACAGCCTTAATCCTTACGAGCAATGTATAGCGAATCCCAGCACTACTTGTTCCTTAATCCGGTTTCCAACCTTCGGTGTTCATTTCACCGAAAAAGTTTAAACCCTAAACATCCATCTAAAACCCTCAAAACCTTAAACCCTGCAAACCTTAAACCCTAAACCTCGTAAACCTTAAGAAGTCTTATTACACAAGGCTTAAACCCTAAACATCTTAAACCCCTAAAAAGGTCTTAAACCCTAAACGGCCCTAAACCCTCAAAAGTCCTAACGTCTAAAGCCCTCAAGGTTGGCTCGTCTTAGGTCGGGGTTCGCACACTTGAAAGAAAAAAGGCCCGAGACAGGGGTATCTCTACCTTATTGGGCTTCATTATAGGGGGGGTTTATATGGGATATGACAATCCTTACTTTTGCTTGTGCCTAAGTCAACTCATCGCTTCCACTCTTAGGGTTTAGGGTTTAGGACTGCTTAGTAACCGCTTTAGGGTTTAAGGTTTAGGGTACCTATAGGGGTTTAGGGTTTAGGGCTTCGGGTTTAGGGTTTAGGGTTTAGGATGAAAGAAGGCCTTAACCCCCAAAGCCGACAAGTAGGCCGTGGAAAAGGCGCCCAAAAAACAGCTTCACAAAGTTCTCCTGATTTTCTCTGCCATTCTGAGATTAAACCCTCAACCCTAAACGCTAAACCCACAAAAACACATCAAGTTCTCGTGATTTTCTCTGCCATTCTGAGACTACGGAGCTTTCTCCTGACCTCTGTGTTGGCTCTGGCCGGGTCCTCGGCGATATGCGGTTTAGGGGTTTAGGGGTTTAGGGGCTGAGGGGTTTAGGGTTTAGGGTTTAGGGTTTAGGGGTTTAGGGGTTTAGGGTTTAGGGGTTTAGGGGTTTAGGGTTTAGGGGTTTACGGGTTTAGGGGTTTAGGGTTTAGGGGTTTTAGGGGTTTAGGGGTTTAGGGTTTAGGGGTTTAGGGTTTAGGGTTTAGGGTTTAGGGGTTTAGGGGTTTAGGGGTTTAGGGGTTTAGTGTTTAGGGTTTAGGGGTTTAGGGTTTAGGGCGCGTGGAATGCATGGAGGGAGCAGGGTCCCAGGAGTTTGCAGTTTGCAGTTGATTGGCCGGGATGGATCGGACGAACGGACAGTGCATCAGAAGACTGCAAGACTATAGGGGACTGATATTGCCAGCTACTGAGAATCAGAGAGGGGTCGAGTAAACTATGTCGGTCGTCATAGTGCGATGGGTACACCAGAATATACTCCCAGCAATTTATGCTACCAATTCAGGCCGCTGCAGTAAGGGATTTTGCTTGAAGTTGGTTTCCGGCTGTGGGGTGATGGGATTTGGCAACAGCTTACGAACACCGCATGGCAACTATCAGATTCCTTAACCTTCAAATCTTGAATGTCTAAACCCCTACCTGGACCCTAAAGAACCTACCTTTTTGTGGACTTATATACCAAACTCACAATAAGGAGCTCTAAAAGGGTAGGTTCTTTAGGGTCCAGGTAAACCCTAAACCCTAAACTCTTAGACCTGAGCCCACATGTCTTGCGTTGAAGCTGGAAGCCCTAAAGGGAATTCCAGAAAGTTGGAATATGGTTTCAGGGTAGGATACCTTATAATTCACCATGAAGGGTTTAGGATAATCATATTCCAACTTTCGGGCTTTTACTATAAGCCCTATGAACCCTATGAGACATTAATATAGGGATTGTTTTGGGGGGTCCTTATTATAATACACCTCAAAACCCTATTCTAACTTATTGAGGCCCTTACAGTAGGATTAGTGGGATTCACATAGTACCCTTATAGATCCCTTATAGTAACCCTTATAGACCCGTTTAAAGGAACCCTATTCTAATTATTGAGGCCCCTACAGTACCCAGCTCTCTGTGGGTATCGCCTTCGGTCTTGCAAAAGCTTGCGTTTACGGCTTGGAGTTCGAAGTTTCAATCTGAGGACAAACCCCGAATCCCCAAGCCCGAAACCCTAGACCCTAAACCCCGAATCACTATAACCCACATAAGAACCCCCTTGAGCTTCAAACCCCACCGGATTCCCAACCCTAACCCCAACCTTAAATCCTCAAGGCTTAAACCCTGAACCTTAAACCTCTGAACCCTAAGTTGTGATTGCTGCGATGAGTGAGACTGTGTTCTTGGAGACAGGTGCGCTTCACAATCAACCCCCTGCACGCTGCCAATTGGTATGGCTCCTTGGCACCTTGAGGGGCTTCCACAAGAGTCTACGGGGCTTTGTATGTTGGACTTAGGGATAGAACTAGACTGGGGTTTTTCGGGGGTACACTATGCTAGCCTTATGTTAGGGACTAGAAGGGCTCATATGCCATGGTCTTACTACTAGGGATGTTGTGGGCTTTGTGTAAGGGATACTACAGTGGTCCAGAGTTTAGGGTTTCTGGCTGAGGGGGTGCAGGAATTCGCTGTGGAGGCTTGTGGCTAGTTACGTGCGACGGTTAAATTTCAACCCCTAAATCCGTAAAGCCAATGCTCTGAACCCTTAGATCCTGCGTAAGGATCTGCTGCCTGTCGCGGGTAAGCTTCAGGGCTTCAGGGTCTGGGGTTTGGGTGTGTGCGAGTTTAGCTCGTGATTCTACAAGCAACAGCCGGCCGCATTGCATCGCCGAGTGTCCTTCGATGTTTGCCGGAAGCCGGCACCCTACCTTCCCCACACCCTGAACCCTCAAACACATCGACACTACTGCTCGCACCAGCACCACCACCAGCACCACCACCAGCACCACCACAGCAGCACCACAGCAGCACCACCGCCAACACCGCCAACACCGCCACCACCACCACCGCCACCACCACCACCACCACCACCACCATCACCACCACCACCACCACCACCACCACCAACCACCACAACGACGACGTGGACGACTGCTACTGCTGAGTTCCACTCACATGTCCGCTGAGGCCTTGTTTTCAACTCCGAAGTTCGGGTCGGGTACCTGCAGGCGGGTGGGATGAGAGCTCAGGACACAGGATCCCCTGATTAAGAAGGCTCTTCTTCTGAAGCAAGGGCTATCATAGTCATAGAGATCTTATCTGGGTAGGCCTTTGGGACTTTTTTTTATTTTCCCCTGTTCGGCTTAGTAGGACCCTATTGACGGATATTTTTCAGAGGTTTTAAAGGGCCAACCTAGTTCTGGCCCGTAAAAAAGGGACGAAGAAAGCATGCATGTATCCGGTGTGATAAAACTGTTACACTGTGTGGAGGGCAGCAGCACAAGCTGTGGTGAAACTAAGGGGGCTTAGGCTCCTGAAAATAGATATAGTCATAGTATAGTACTCTCCACAACCCAGTCGGTCAACCAGGAGCGACCAGATGACAGGAGGCAAGTACATGAGTGCGAAGCATTTGCCAGAGCTTCCAGAGAGGGCCAGATCACTGGTCTTGGATGCTGCATCTCGCCTGGCATGGCGAGCATGGCCCTTCAGCGATGACAACCTGAGCGGCAAGAAGCTGATGCCAGGCTTCGTTTTCAGATGCAGTGCCAAGATGAACAAGACCAGCAAGTGGCGAAGCTGTATGTCGTCTCAGCTGAGTCTACAGCTTCAAGATATGTATATATATATATATGTACATACACACATACATACATATTATAGACACATTTTCTGATGGGTGCTTCTGAAGCCCTCACAGAACCAAAGAACGACTTTTGTCAGGCTCCTGACTCCAAGCTTCGGCCACCCTCGCCCTAGGAGGGCCTCGCTTGTGCCCCTCGACGTCTATGAAGTACGCCAGCCCGCCTCCCCGGACTTATTTAGGGTTTAGGGCTTAGGGCTTAGGGTTTAGGCTTTAGGGTTTGGGGGCTTAGGGTTAGTTATAAGTAGGGTGATAAGTCTTTAATATGGGTTATAGCTATAGTTACCCTACGTATAACCCTACACATAACTACCCATGAACCTCCAAGTAGGATTGAGGGTTCAGGGTTTTCGGACCATGTCGGGAGGGGCGGTATGAGAAGGCTCCTTGCCTACAGCATAGCAACCCTGAACTCAACAGGGCTTTGAATGAAAGGGCAGAAGGGGACAAAATGCCACGCCTGGCGATCAGACTCGCTTCAATGCCAGGGATGCCACACCTTGCATGTTCGCTTCCTACGCTTAAACCCCAAACCTTTAAACCCTAAACTCTAAACCCGTAACCTTAAACCTTAAAGCCCGAAACCGTAAACCGCAGAGATAGCCCCCTGCGCCCCGAAAGGCTTTCTGGGGCGTTGCCATCTTCCTCCACGCCGCCTCAGGGCTGATGGCCGTGGAGACTTAGCTGACACATATGGATAGTTCTCTAAATTAGGGTCCCTTGTTGAGTTCCCAAAATAGTACGGCACCCTTGTACTCACGACCCTAAAGGGTACTAAATCAGTGAAGTACCCACATATGAGTGCTTAGAAGCTTGACCCAAGCCCTTTACAAGCATTGTCGAGATGCAGTATTGGAAAGTCGTGAAGAATTACTGGGTCTTCCAGATTGCTTGTTTTGAAGTCTCAGGTTCGTTACATCCCGCAAACGGAGCCTGTTTCAATCCTAGGCTACTGGAGAGCGTGGAGTATATGTAGCTGTACCACTAATGATGGTTGCGCAGCTCAAGGCACTGAAATCCGATGGGTGGATGCTATCAGACTCCCTCCGACAACTAGGGTTGGTTAACCTCTAAGGGCCCAAAAAGAAGCACAACCTTGTAAGTTGCTTCGATCCTGAATGTAGACCTTCTGCTGCCCTAAACCCTAAACCCTAAACCCTAAACCCTAAATCCTAAACTCACTGAAACAGTACACCCGAACGGCCTTAAGATTCCAAGCTTCAGAGTTCCGAAGCTCTCGAACCCTTAATCCCCAAACCTCGTCTGGTTCTTAGTAGGGAATGGGGGAATGGATTATGGAGACTAGTATAGAGGAACATATAGGGACTACTGTAGGGATCCATTCCTCCATTCCCTACGAAGCCCCAGACAGATGATCAACCCTAAAGCCCCAAACCCTAAAAATCCTAAAGCCCTAGTCCTCTGGCAATGTTTTCATCCTTCAACCCTAAACTCTAAAACCCTTCCTTGAGCAAAGGGTTGTAAGTTTGCCTGCCCAAAATGGGCTGAGGAGGCTGTCAGACTCTGTCATGCAGACTCAAAAAGGCCCTCAAAAAAACAAACCCTAAATCCCTTTCATCCCCAAACCCTAAACCCTAAAACCCTAAAGCCCTTTAATCCCCAAACCAATGATCATGGCCATGTCTTCAGGGGCACATTCGGCAACAGGCCGACGAAGACGAAGAGCCGGAGGAGCCACCCAGAGAGCCCAATACCCCTTAATTAAGGAATATAGCTTGAATCATAATATGAAGCCCGATATAATTCAAGCCATATTCCTTAATTAAGGGGTATTGGGCTGTCTGGGCATGTTCTCCAAAGAAGGTGGTTCGGTTCAGGGTTTCGGGCTTTAGGCTTCAGGGTTCAGGGGTTTGGGTTGAGGGTTTAGGGTTCAGGGTTTCGGGCTTTAGGGTTTAGGGTTCAGGGTTCAGAGTTTAGGGGTTTAGGGTTCAGGGCTCAGGGTCTTGGCTTTAGGGGTTGCTTCAGGTTGTTTGTTGGGTTTTGTGAAGCCTTCTGAAGGTTTCACAGGGTTTTAGAGGCGCCTTACAGAGTCACCCTAAGTAGTATAATAGGTTAGTATATGAGGGAATGATCACTAGGTACTTGGACCGTCGGGAAGGGGTTCTACACGGGCTTCAAAGGGTTTTAATCCCGCCACTTACATTAAGTGGGGGGGGGTGTTGGAGTTTCAGGGATTAGGGGGTTGTTGTGTATTTATGAGAGATTTAAGGGGTTAGGGCTTCAGGTTGTACTTTTTCGGGTTTAAGGGTTCCGGAATTTCGGTTGGAGGAGTTTCAGAGAAGCAGCTACAAAGACAATAACGACAGGATCTTGATTGCATGGTCCCTAAAACGGCCTCTGGTTGCAAAAAGAGCCCATATGGAAGTCCATAAACCCTAAACCCAAAACCCTCAACATTAGACCACAGTACTCCCCGCTATGAAGGCTCTACTGTAGCCGACATGTAAGAACCACTGAAGCATACTGAGTTTGCGAAGTGAGTGGTCTGGGGCCGGTTGTGAGAAAGGGGAGAAGGAGGGAACCTTAATGGGGAGCCCTACCCTATAATGGGCTACATAAATGGGTATATAATAGCTATATTAATGGTATATACCTAGGGGTCCTTATCAAGGGTCCCTGCTTTTACCCTTGGATTGTGACCTTTTGTCAACTGCATGTGCCTCCAACTGAGCATCTTCTGCTTGAGCATTGGCATGCCACTTGGAAGTTCAACCCTGAATCCATAAGGTTTGACAGCCCAAGGCGTAAGGTACATTTCTAAAGCCTAAACTCCAGGGTTTAGAGTTCAGGGTTTAGCCCGAAAGCCTAAACCCTAAACGCCTGAACCCTAAACACTTAAACCCTCAAGCCCTAAATCCTCGACCCCTCCAGCTCGTAACCCCTAAACTCTAGAATTTTTAAGAGAGGCGTAAACCCCAACCCCCTAAACCCCAGGAGGGATCCGGCGCGGAGACTGCTCCTCCCAGACAAGGCATAGGGGCTTCAGGTGCTATAATGGGTAATTATGACGGTGTTTCGATTTGTGGGGCTTGTTGGGCTTATTCGCTGCTTGATTGAAGATTTTCTACGGCTTTTGGAAGTGTTCAGGTTGTTTTTTGTGTTTCCAGGTGTTTAGGGTTGTCAGCGTTTTGCTAGATTTTGTGCTTTTCTGGTGGTGGGCGGGGGGGGTTGCATGGATTAGGGTATTTCGTTGATTATGGAGGGGTCATTGTTCTGAGCCTCCATGTAGCCCGTACAGCGGAGCCCAAGCAGTACCAAATGGAACGTCTTTTGCGGATCGAAGATACACTCTGGAGTAACCATAGGGCCATGGTTAATCTAAAGACTCCAGGTATCTGCAACTTGAGTCCAAGACGCGAAACCTGAAACCTGCTCGTATCGGCGTTTCATGGTTCGGATGGTCTGCGCCGGTGGAAAAAAGTAGCTCCAAAAACAACTACACCCCAAAAGTTTACCCTAATTTCTAACGCCTTGCCCCTTCAGCCTAAAGGTTTCAAGCATCAGCAAAACCCTAAGACTCCAAGTATACAAATCGTACCTACTTCGGGGCGCGAAGTCTAGAAATGGTATAGTTTGGGCTACTTGGAGTCTTCGGGAAAACATGGACAAGGATGAGTTTGGGAAAGGACAAGCGGAACACACGGCTGTCTTGTAGTAAAATCCTTCCTTGGAAGCCTTGAAACCCCAAACCCCAAACTTCTCTAGACCCTAAGCCCGAAACCCTCGACCCTAAAATCCTAAAACCCTAAACCCTGAACCCTAAAATCCCCAAACCCTAAGCTTCTTTAGGTCTAAACCCGAAACCCAAGAACGCCACAGACCGGAGCCTCTCAACCCCACGAGCTAATCCACAGCCCGAAACAACAATAACTAGATGCCCTCTTCACTTTGTGTTTAGGCTTTGGTAAGCCGACTGCATGGACGTTCAAACCCTAAACCCTAAACCCTAAACCCTGAACCCGAGACCCTGAAGCCCATGGCAGCGCAGGGGTTGCAGCTGCCATTCGCGGTCCTCCTGGGATGGCTGCCTTCAAGACCATGTGCTCCGCTTCGTACAGGACTTCGAAAAACTTTGGGCTTTGCGTATGTTATTCCTTGGGGTTCCTTGTTGTGAGTTGGATTCGCAGGGCTATGGAGCTCACAGCGCGGGCTGAAAGCCTTAAACCCTGCCTATAGTCATAGACCCCGTAGCAGCGCTTTTTTGGGGGATTATAGGCTTCTAAATATGAGCCCCAAAAAGGAACGATAGTCATAGGCCCCATAGTAGTTCCTTTTTGGGGTTCATGTGTCGAATCCTACAAGGTAATCCCCAAAAGGAACTACTATGGCGCCGAATTATGGGTAGTCTCCATTGTAGTCCCTTTTTTGGTTAACCGGTTGACAAATTTTAAGGTTAAGGTCCTCTAATATATTGGTTTTTGGTAACCAATAAAAGGGACGGTAAACCCCGAAACCTCTAAACACAAAGGCCTGAGCCCTAAACCTCCAAACTCGAACCCCCCAAACCCCGACCCTTAAGCCCTAAACCCTAAACTACCCGAGCCGGAGCCCCAGGTACGGAACTTTCCTTCCCAACAAGGGCTTTCCCGCTGCCACAGCACCGGCTGCTTCCCCGCCTTCGCGGCCTCCGGGGATGTGAGGTGCGGAGCAAAAGGCGTGAGGTTCCTTTTCGTGGCGTAGTCTCAGAGTTTTGGGTTCAGGGTTAAGGGTTTGGCTAAGGGCTTTTGGTTTGCGGTTAAGGTTCAGGGTTTACGTTTTAGGGTTGCGGGAGCTCTTTTGGTGGCTTTTGGCCAGGCTTGAGTGATCTTGTCGGGATTGGAACATCGAAAGATGCCGGGGGGTTTGTATGTGCCCATGCACAACTGTTTTGAGACTTGCATACTCGGGTTTGAGGGAGCAGCGTCCACAGTAGTATTGGCAGGCATATGCACCTACGTATAGGTTTGAGTGTTGTTATGTGTATGTATATAAGCTGCATGATGTTATATGAAACTATATGTATAGTCATGTATGTATGTATGTATAGATCTCTGAGATCTTGTGCACAGTTCCGAAGCGACTTGCAATGGAGCCTTGGCTGCGTCTACGTTTACCTCTGAACCTCTGAACCCGTTTCAACGAGCTCAAGGCACCACAGGCCCAGTAGACCCGAAACAGTGTGATCTTGGACAAGGCTTTTGCCCACACTCCGAGCCGGACTCCACAATGGCCCAAGTCTTCGGCCCAAGCCAGCTGAATTGAGCAGCACTCCATCGTGTTCCCCACGGCCTCTGCGACCGCCGCTTGAAGTAGCGGTGCTAAATTCCGAACTTGTCTCGCACCTGCCCAATTGTAGTTCATGGGCATGAATCATTGCTTGCAATATCCCCTCATAAATGTTTCAGTGTATGTGTATCTCTATATATATATATATAGATATAGATGTATATGTATATTCAGACTCACCCAGACCGAAAGCCTGCGTAGTAGGCAGTTTTTTCTGAGTCTTGCGTAGCGAGCGTTCGATGGTGCGCTTGCCGAGTCTGCTGGTGTTGGCTGGGCTAGCAACAGCACCTTCTTGCGCAACCTAAATTTTGGGGTTTAGGGTTTAGGTAGTAGTTTGTGTAGAAATAGCACAATGACTTTGTGGTTTCCTTTCGCGTCCCTTTACAAGTACGGGGGCAGGCCATAAATGCATTTGTGCAAAATTAAATGTGGGCATGTTCAAAAAAGGCCCCAAGTTCCTATATGTCGTGTTGCGGTCTGGTTTGGGGAAGGAGCCTCTCGTCTGCGAGAATCATGTGGTGTGGACAGCTTGCTCATGGGCCTGTGGTTGAGGTTTTAACAGGACCTCTGAATTTTTGCTAGTACCACCCCATAGGGCTGCCCCCCAACAAAATCAGATTATTCAGCAAGTCCCTTCACTCCGGTGTTTTGAGAAAGCCACCAGTTGCATCAGGGGTTTGGGCACCGTTTACATGTTTCAATTCGAAGAAAAGTTCCAAGACGAAGACAAGGACAGGGAGGGCACGGGTGGGGCTTCGGGTTTAAGGTTTAGGGTTGAGGGTTTAGGGTTTAAGTTTAGGGTTTGTGCGTGAGTTTGCACAGAAGTATCAGGCTTTTCCGAAAATGTGAAAACTCTGAGCCCAGAATCCTCAACCCGAAATCCTCAACCCGGAACCCTCAACTCGAAGCCCTAAACCACACAGTCAAAATCCTAAACTTCTCAATCCTCAAGTCGAAACCTTAAGGATTGGTTTAGGGCTTCAGGGGTTTATGGCTTTAAGGTCTGGGGGTTGGGGGCTTGGGGGTTTAAGGGTTCAGGGTTTTGGCTTGTGAGGTTCCCCCGGCGTTCGTGGATCGTCTGCCTGGCTGGAGGACGGTTGACGGGTTCATGGTGCAGGGTTCAGGGTTTAGTGGTGCAGCAGTCAGGGTGTTGAGGGTTCCGGGTTGAGGGTTCATGTGGGAGTTTCCAAAATTTTGGAAATAGGGGTACCTTATGTTGGGATCCTTCTAATAAGGATCCTACTGTTGAGGGTACTATATTAGGGTCCCCTATCTTCGGAAACTCCCATGTGTTTATCAAGAAGTTGTTTACATTGATGTTGGTTGTCTTGATGACTGGAGTGTTCGTACCATGGATAGTCAGACATTGCAAACTGCAAGTCCATACTGCTGCGGTTGTCTTGGTCGTCGCTTGCAAGTTGAGGCTTGGTGATCCCAAACCTTACCTTCGGTTAGTAGGGAATGGAGGAATGGGGTACAACTATAACTACAATTATTCTTCCATTCCCTACTAACCAAAGGTAAGAAACAGGGCCCTTGAGCATGCAATGGGGCCCGAAACAGGGATCTGAGGGCTTAGGCTTCTGGGTTTAGGATTTAGAGTTTAGGGTTTACGGGAAAAGGGACTGCCCCTAACCCGGTTTCAAGACCTGTACATACTGCCAACCTCGGCTGCCACAGCCCCTCCAAAAGGGGTGCGGCAGGTCACCATCGTCTCAAGACGGAGGTCGTTGTCATAGTCTTCTGAGGGTGCCTTACTTTCTCTAGGTGGCAATTTGGGAAACCTTTTAATTTCCCTTATGGTTCCTATAGAGGTACCTATTCATAAATACTTTTCAGAGCCCCCAAAACTACAACCCAGTTCTGAATCGTCTCAAGACGGAGGTCATTGTCATAGTCTTCTGAAGGTCCCTTACTTTCTGAAAGTCTCATTTCGAACCACTCGGCCCCCATCTCCCTGGCTACGTAGGAGGCCTTGGCGGCGAAGGACTTTGGGTCGGAAGGCCGGATCTGCTTTGCAGACAAGCTTGACATGCCTGAGCTTACCTGGACCCCAAAAGTATGCAGAATAATAGCCTTTTATAGGTTTTGGGCCATTATTTTACCTACTTTTGAGGGTCTAGGTAGACTGGAAGATGCTTTCGTGCGCTGTATAGCTGCTGCTACTGCTACTATGCACTGCTTCGCTTTTCCTGCTACTCTTACTCCGACTCCTACACCTGCTCCTACTCCTTCTCCACTTCTACGACTACTCCTACTCCTCCGCCTCCGACTACTGCGACGACGACTACTACTCCTGCTACTGCTCCTCCTGCTGCTACTCCTCCTCCTGCTGCTGCTGCTGCTGCCACGACTACTACGACGTCGACGACGATACTCCACACGGTAGATAGACATGGCAATAGCGGGAGCATCTACAACAAGACGCGCCGAGCACGTCACCGTTGGGAAGTGTAGGACGAAGCAACAGCGGTCAGAATCATCACTGCGCACAGGCTGTGGCGACTGCTTGCGATGATACGGGACGTTTCCCCAAGGGTCCAAGTACCTAATAATCATATACTCTCCCAACTAACTACTCACCTACATAACTACTATCCTAAACCCGAGTTCCTGATTCTTGGGTCCTTTGGACCCTTAGGGTTTTGGGGATCCTTGGAAGATGATACTCCTCCCATCAAGGCCTTCGCGGATGAGCTGATTTCGTGGGCGGAGGCGCCCTGGCTTAGAAAGGGAGTGGCGCTTTGCAGCCCTTTAAAGTACCCCTAAAGGAGCCCTTACAGTAGCCCCTTAAACCCTAAACCCTAAACCCTAAGTGTCCCTAAAGTACCGAGCCCTCATTGTCCCCGTCCTGACCCTACTAACCCAAAACGTCTGCTCAGAGGGTCTGAGCACTCCCTAGTCGAGGAATATAAGGGTTTAGGGTTTAGGGTTTAGGGTTTTAATATACTTTTGTCTCCTTAGGAAATATTTTGTGTTTTTGTTCATACAAAACCCAAGAGAATATGAAAAGCATTATGTCTATTATGGTTAGAAAGAGGGGTATGGTTTAGGGGCCTTTTAGGTCAAGGGCTACTTGGACCGGGTTTTCGAAGATGTAACATCCCCGAGAGTCAGGGCTTAGGGGGTCCTGTGCCCATGGTCGCGTAGGGTTTAGGGTGTAGGGTGTAGGGTTTAGGGTGCAGGATTTAGGGTGAAGGGTGTAGGGCCTCAGGTTTAGGGTTCAGGGTTTAGGGTTTAGGGGGCGCGTACTTTCGGAACTTCTCGTCGTGACAGTTTGAGTGCCCGGTGACGATGGCTTCTAGATTCTGGCATCCTGCTACACCGCAAGTACACATGGGTGGTTGTCAAAATTAGGGTCCCTTTTTTGCTCATCATGATTGTAACTCGGCACCTATGACTTAGGGTACCCAAAAAGGGACCATAATTTTGACAACCACCCACATAACCCCAAAACTCTACACCCTTACCTAGAACCCCAAAATCCCAGAGGCCCGAAAGCCTTGTTTTAACTGGACCCCTACTTGGAGGATCATGGGACTTAGTAAGTAAGGTTATAAGTACCTTAATTGGGTTTGTAAGTATAGCTAGCCTACTTATAACCCTAGTTACTAAGTCCCGTGATCCTTTCAGTAGACCCTAACTTTGACGACCACCCAAATCCAAAGGCCGCCGGCTACACCCCCACAGCGAGCCTGAAAGCTTTGGGTGGCTCAGACTGGTCACGGTGGCCGGGATGTCCTTTAAAGGAGGGACTAGGGCTCTAGGGTTGAGGGTTTAGGGCTTAGGGCTTTCGGGTTGAGGGTTGAGGATTCAGGGTTTAGGGCTTTAGGGTTTAGGGTTGAGGGTTAAGGATCAGGGTTCCGTTGGCGGTTTCAGGAAGTGTTAGGGCTCTAGGCTTTAAGGCTGTGCTATCAGGGTTCCGCAAAGGGTGCTTTTTTTTGGGTTCCTTTTTTAAGGCATGTGGACAGCTTAAGGAATAAGGGTCGAGGGATGAGGGTTTGAGGGCTTTTGGGTTTGCGGGTTCGTCGTTTCAGGGTGAAGGGTTTCGGCTCTAGGGCGCGGGGGTGCAGGGATTCAGGTTTGAGGATCTGTCGGATAAAGAGCTTCAAGGCCTGGTGGTCTGCTTGTGGGATTAGGCCGAGGCTCAGCGGCTTAGTCTTGGGGTTTCACTGGGCCTTCCTGGGTTTAGGGTTTAGGGTTTAGGCTTTCAAATTTTGGACTTGCAATGGAGCTTGAGGGCTTCAGGCTAAAAGTTTGGTTTCAATAGGTATGAACCCATGTGAAGGCTCTAGGGAATTGGGTTTCGTTCTTAAACCTCGAAGCATCTGAACCTCCACATGCCATGCGTGTGTAGCATGATAGCCCCCACCTAACCCCCATGAGGTCCACGTTGTTGAAAACTTCTTAAAGCCTTAAGACCTTAAACCTGATACCATGAGCTCCACAGCACAATGCCCGAGGTTCTACCGCTTGAAGACCCAGACTGGTGAACTCTTCATCAAGAGCTCCAGCCGCGAGGCGTCGAAGGCAACCGCATCTTTCGATCCAAGCGAGGAGAGTTGCTAGGGTGCCCTAAGACAAAGCCTTTACAGACGTATAATATAGGGACCTAGAGGCCTAACTACTTACCTATACTGATTATAGTTATAGTATCATGGGCCCTCAGTAAGACCCTCTTCTAATGATTAAGGCCCCTATCTTAGGACCCTTCATGGACACAGACAGAACCCCATGACAGCCTGCCAGCGCCAGACGAGCAAGTGGCCCGAAGCCTTGTCTGGAGTACTTAGAGGCCCAGGGGACTTAGCAAGTAGGTTATAAGTAGGGTTATAAGTACCCTAAATGGAGTTACCCTAATTATGTCCCTACTTATAACCTGCTTACTAAGCCCCCTGGGCCTCTAAGTAGTGCAAAGGAGCTCTTGTAGGAATCCCGACAGGGATTCGGACCCCTAAAACTCAGACCCCAAACCCTGAGGCCTGCGTCCCACGCCCTAATCCTGAGCCCTACGAAAGCCTAAGGTCTAAACCCAAAACCCTCAAGCCCAAGCCCTAAAACCCTCAACTAAACATGTAGGAACCACTTAAAAGGAACCCATGTAGGCACCCTTAAAGCCCAGATTTTTGCAACATCCCTTAGTTAAGGAAAAAACATGAAATCATATTAGGGATCCTACTACAACTTATATAATTTAAATCATACTCCCTAATGAAGGGATATTGGAAGGCCTGGGAGGGACCCACCAGGGGATCCCGCTTAAACGGGACTACTATACAACCCTTTTGTAGCCGACCCTTAAGTTATCCTCTAAAGGGACTCATCCCCTAAACCCTAAACCCTTCAAGGGGCCCTTAAGCCCAAAAGATCTCTTAGTATGGAACCCCTTGTAGATCCCTGTTTGAGGAGGTCTTGAAGGGACCCCTCTAGATCCCTTAAGGGAATCCTTGCAAGAAGCCCTATTGGTCCCTTAACAGAGCCCGTAAAAGGAAACCCCTATGGATCCCTTAAAGGAGGTCTTAAAAAACCCTTGAAGGGATGCCTACTATGGATCCCTGAAAAGATTCTTCAAAGGGATCCCTCAACCTCAGATGTTCGTCGGCGAAGCGGAGGGGCTGCGCGCCCTCGGCGCGGCGGCGCAGAGCGAGGGCTTGCTGAGAGTTCCCAAGGCCCGGGTCGCGGTGGGGACTTCGAGCGAGGGCAATGCAGGTTGCATTAAGGGCTCCTTTCAGGGATCCTTTGGGAGGATTTCAGGTTTTGTATGTAGGATGTAGGGTTTAGGTTTTTGGGTGCCTGGGGTTTGGGAGTTGGGTTGTGCGGTTTAGGGTTTAGGGTCAAGAGAGTGGCTTCAGGGATCTTTCCAGATTTCGGCAGTTCTGCCAGACAGTTTTAGGGTTTTGGGTTCAGGGTTCAGGGTTTTCAGATCAGGGTTATTGGTTTAGGATTTGGGGTGCTTTGAGGGTTTAGGGTTCAGGGTGTGGGGTTCAGGGTTTAGGGCTTAGGGCTTTTGGGTTTGGAGGGTTTATGCTTCTGAGTTTCGGTAGAGATGTTTTGAAAGCTTTTGGGTTTAGGTGTTGAGCATTGCCGGCTGGGCTTTGGGACTGTTTTCGGCTTCGAGTTGCGTCAGGTTTTGGATGTTTCTCGGGATGTAGGGTTTAGCTACATCTTGAGGTTGAAGGTATAGTTGCACTGTTTGTTGTTGCATTCCGGGCAGGCGTGAGACTTTTCACCTCTTGGGTCGTCAGACTTCGAGGGGTTAAGCCTGGGATTTCGTTGCAGTCTAAACCTTAAATCCCAAAACCTTAAACCCCACATGGCAGCAGCAGCAGCAGCAGCAGCAGCAGCAGCAGAAGGGTATCATTAGTATAGGGGCCCATATAAGTACCAATACTATGTTGGGGGTTCCTTACTATGATTATGGTATCATCGGCCCCAAAACCCTATTCTACTTATTAAGGCCCCTTCATTATGTTGTTGCTACCTGGCACCTGAGACTCGTGGTGCCAGGTTTTGTACGTGGGGGACCGCAGCGAAGGCAGCTGGGAGGGCAAGTCGGTACTTCGAGTAGCCGAAATCCCACAGCCTCCTTGTTGAGCTTCATGTCTTTACTGGCTTTGCAGGGCTTCTCTGTTCATGGCATTGGAATTTACTCCTCCACGCGGTTTTCATGGGTTCGCGACTGGACCCAGTGGTTAGCTCAACATACTATAGGCCTTAGGCGGCCTTAGGCCTTTAACCCAGCCATAGACACTTGCTCCTCCAGATACCAAATCCCAGGCCAGATTTCAGACGCTTATTTGGGGTTTTGTTCCAGAGGTTGATGGGGCCCAGCTGGGCTAGCACTTATAGATCGTACATTCTTGGGCCCCGTTTGGCTCAAGCGAATCGAGTCGTGGTGCAGCGATCCCGTTTGGACCGTCCCTCAGTGCTGTCACTGTTGCAGTGAAACATGAGCAGCGATGGAAAGATGGAAATCAGCGATGCGGCAAAGTCTGGCGACGGCACCCTTGCCAACGTCGGCATCAAAGTGAACGGGAAGTTCAAGTCACCTGTCAACAACCAGTTGTTCGACACAAAAGAGGCCCTCGAACTCCACTTGAAGTACCTTCACGATCCGAAGAAGGCCAACCCAAACGTCGAGGAGTGAGGGACTTCTCTGAGTGCGTGCGGCAGCATATGACTCGATGTCTTGTGACGTTTTAAACCGTCACATCTGAGGGGTGATTTTGTTCTTGCTTGGCCTCCTGCGCTACAGCAAGGATTTTATAAATTTTGTACCACCAATTGCGCTTCAGATACCTGCTTTCCACTTGATGTGGGGGGCTACGCTGGGCTGGTGTACCTTCCGTGGTTGCAAGGGACCCACTTCCTGCAGCCAGATACATTTTGTCCGCAAAAAGGCGCCTTGCAGTTCTTAAAGCCTTTGTATACCTGGACCCCAAAAGTATGCAGAATAATAGCCTTTTATAGGTTTTGGGCCATTATTTTACCTACTTTTGAGGGTCTAGGTAGGAGCTACTTTGCAGTCCAAGTATACCCGTCCGTGGAATGTTGACCGTGGTGAGCGTAGACTCGTTTGTAGGTGTGAGGAAGCAAGTTTGGGGCCAGGGGCAGGACGAGAACCTGAACTCGTGACGTGCTGCGAAAGACACTTCGAGTCAAGTAGAACTTGATGCTCTTCGAAGGTCCCAGCTCAAGTGCGCAACCTCTTCCGGGTATTCTTGTCATAGTCGGATGTCTGCTTGTTGCCGTCGTCGTCGTTGTTGTCGTGCTCTTCCAGCCACAAGAGTGATTGTCAAAATTATGGCCCCCTTTTGGGTCCCTAATATAATAGTGCGGCACCTACCATTGAGGGTACCCAAAGAGGGACCCTAATTTTGACAACACATGCGCCCACGCCTCCACCACTGAGCTTCGACAATTTTTTTGTTGTTGCGGGAGACTGGGTTTTGGGTTCAGGGGTTTAATACAGTTGATGATATAAATCCTGCATTACCTTAATGACCCTAGACTATGGGAATTATGGTACATTCCTTATTTTGGGTAATGCAGGATTCATATCATCAACCGTATTGGGGGCTTTAAGAATTACCAATTCTATTTTGAGGGGTTCCTTATTACAGTTGTGGTATAATGGGCCCCAAAACCCTATTGTAATTATTAAGGCCGCCATATTACGGTTTAGAGTTCAGGCTCTAGGGGGGGTTGGTGCCGGCCTGTTTCAACTCACTGTTGGGGCGCTCGCCGACAGAAGTTGATACCACGCCCCACAGCATCCGACAAATCCCAAGCAGGAGCCTCAAGCGCGAAACCCTGAGCTGCTGACCCCACTAAAGTGAACCCCAGAAAGTTGGAACATGGATTTAGGAGGATCAGTGCTCGGATTCCCTATATTTGGCTTTAAGGGCGTGAGGCTACTGATGTTCAACTTTCTGGCTTCTACTGTAAACACACCCCGAACCCTTAACCCTTGATCAAATGCCCGAAATACGCATTACAAATATTTACAACCCCAACATCCGGAAACCCATCAAACCCAAAACTGAAAGCCTTAATTACACATATTTACAACTCCAACATCCGGGAAAAAACTCAGCCCCAAAACTCCCCAACAGCTCCCAACACTCCTAAGCTCGGTAAGTCGGAGAGGTATGCAAGAAACACCCCCGGATCGTGTATCCCTACAGCAACCACGAAACCCTGAACGGAACCCCCATTTCTTAAGCCGCAAAGCATGAACTCTAAGCCCTAACCCTCAACCCTACCAGCCCGAACCCTAAACCCTAAATCCCAAACTCTGAACATGAAGCCCTAAGCACCCCTCTACCACGCTAAGCTCTAAACTGTGTTAGCCCGATGCAAGGATCAGGCTCATTCATCGTCATGGTGCACCTCGGTTGAAGTGTTTGTCGTTTCTTTCAAAGTTTTCGGGACTTTAGGAAGTTGTTCTAGGATCATGCATGCCCGTAAACTACCATAACCCAGTTTTTTTGCAGGTTCTCATGTTGAACCTGATTGTACAATTTATAGGGACTCTACAAAAGTAGGTTTTTGGAGGTTAAAGTGGGCTGTGGAGTCCTACGGTTTGGATGTTGAGTTCCGAGGTGAGATTTCTGGTCTGGCCGGAATCTTGGCTTTGCGCTGCTAAGCCCTATAACCCTAAACCCTGCAGTCCCTAAGGGAAGATCCTGCAAGGCCCTTACAAACAAGACTCCGTGCTGCCTGAAACCTTCAACCCGCAGTCTCAATCAGAGATACCGGAACCCGAATTCCCCAAGCAGCAAAAACCTAAAACCCTAAACCCTAAACCCTAACCCTAGGTGACGCCAGGGAAAGACCGGGAAGCTTCAATGACTTGCAGAGACGATAGAAGCTTCTGCTCTGCTGAGGAGGCCTCGACGAAGCGGGGGGTCTCCAATGAAGAGGGTAATCTACAGAACAAGACAGGGCTCGAAAAACCTCCGCAACAAATATTGGCTTTCAGGGTGAAGTGTGAGACACTGGCTGCAGCCAAGCGAAAGAAACCAGAAAGCGAGAAGGCGTGCAAGGAGAAGGGAGGTGAGCGGTGAGCGTTGCATGGACTTGCGACAGAATCTCACCGGCACAGGCATCGAAAGGTGCCATCTGGTTCCTCATTTCCTTTGCGGGATAACGCCTTTTTGTGCCTCTCAGGACAACATGTTCTTGTGCACGTGGCAGCAGAACGAAGCCATGGGCAAGTTCGGACATGTCGCAAAGGACGTTTCTGTTGGAGCAGAAGAACTTCTGTACGTGGCGACCTTGAACGGTCCGGCCGACTCGCTGCACCGCGAGTTACATACGTGCAGAGGTCCAATCACATGCAGCAGTGTCACAGACGATGGTTATCCACCTTACATCAGGTGTTCACACGTCCAAACTGGATGGAGCAAATGCTTGCGAGACGTACATGGCCATATCTCTTGTCAGAGGATCGGGGAAGCAAAGAACCCGGGTCCACCCCCTGGCTCAAGAAAAGCGGCGCCAAAGGCAAAAGCTCAGTCTTCATCCGGGACACAAACCTCTGTCAGGAATTCCCAGTGCAGAGTTGGGCGTGTTGAAGTCAGTGTGTCAGTGGAACGACGTGGAGGTGTTGAATCGGGATCGACCGTGAAATTAAGCCAGGAAGGCATGTCGGCTGCAGATCACGAACGAGCCGTCCCAGTCCTTGTGGACACCCTACGAAGGGAGTTCGCAGCTGAGCGACAACATGAGTGGGCCATCCACTCGTGCGAAAAGGCAACGGCTCCAGTGGTGGGCAGTCCCATGTCCTCTGCCTTGTTTGATGATTGGGAGTCTCGTCATACACCTCCGCCTCGAGAAGACAACAAAGCTTTGACGGAAAGGATCAGCAAGTTGGAAAGTTTGGTTCGAGTTCAACAATCAGAGCTCGCGGAGTTGTGAGAGCGTTTGGGACGAAGCGGTCCGTCTGGAAGCCATGATCTCCCAAAGGGACTTTGTGGTGAACATTTGAGTGGCCGAGTAAGCCCATCCAACCTCCCTCCCGTATCGGCGCCTGCACACTTTGTGCCCCGTAGTGTCGATGGAGACTCCGAAGGAACGATGCAACATCCAGCCCAGCACAAGCCAAAGAGAGGCGGAAGACGTGAGAGGGCCAAGATGAAACAGTCCAGGCAAGAGGGACTGATTGGAGCTGGAACTCAGATTGACAAGTTGAAGCAAAGAGACACAGACGGCGACATCTCTTTTGATGTTCGCCATTGCAAGTGTGGCCAAGTGCACTCATCATCAGTGGAGGATCCTGACCATGGAGAGAACTCCTGCGTCTTGGACTCTCTAGCCCACTCGGCAAAGATGGGGTCTATGAGGGTCACTCCTTTGTGTTTTGCAGGGACGCCATACTTGAACATGTTCTCGAAAGCTGCCATGAGTGTTTACGACCTCAGCCACTTCCAAGTCAAGGATGCCATTGCTCATTTGTTGAGAAAGGTGTCTTCAACCTTGGCAGACGTGAGAAGAGAGTTCTGAGATCTGTGAATGATGAGGACGAAGACTTGTGGGAGATAGCAACTCGCAATGGAACAGCGTACAAGAAGCAATGCACTCTGACGCGACTCCCGGCGTTTTATGTCAACGGACCCCACAGTCATGGGACCTTGTCACCAACTGATCTCTTGAAGCTGCAAAGAGATGTCGCACAAGGGAAAGCGTTGAAAGGAGAGGTTGAGCTCAGGTGGTTCCTCTACTTGACAGGATTGAACGTCGTCATTCACAGGCCTGGAGGATGCGTGTTGATCGCAGGAGAAGGCAAGGATGATGACGAGCATCATATCTTTATCACCGGAGGACACTGCTACTTCGTCAAGCCCTCACCTTTCGTTGATCGACATGCAGCTGAGCTCACCAGAATGAAAGATGCAGCCAAGAAGATAAGAGATGACTTGGAAATCAAGGAGCGCGAGCTCAAAGAGGATGAAGCCTACGCGAGGAAAGTGGTGCAGGAGCTTTTTCTTGCCGGGCCATTTCAGTTGATTGCTATGATGTCGGATGCCGCGGCTTCGTTGGACATATGCCGATCAATGGAGGTCAGGTCCAATGCAAGAGCACAACTTGCCGCAATCATCATAAAGTCACTGGAGGCAAGAGACATGGCCGACGAACAACTAAGCTCTCTAGCCGCTTCGGTAGGTGTTCACGGTGTGAGGTTAGCTCAGGAGAAGGAGTCAGAGAGTTCCTTGAATGCATGGCATACGTTCATAGGCCATACTTGCGCCCACGCGTGCACGGGCGCTTGGGCACTATTGTTCGCCGTCTCCAGGCAGCTGCAAGGAGCCTTGTCAACAGAGGGGCATGGGTATGGCACCCTAGCTCACGATTGTTGTGTGCTGGCTCAAGCAGCAAAGTGGTCCTCCCTAGCGCTGGTTTTTGCAAGTTTGTCAATGATGTGGTACAAGGGGATTGTGCACTCTTGGGGAAGGGTTCACACCATGACCATAATGCAGAGGGTAAGCGACACTTCTCTCAACATGTGGGGGCTCTCGCCGCCTCCATCGGAAAGGAGGTTGTGGCGCTTCCGACCTTTGCTTCTTCCTGCGCTGCATCTGGCAAGCATTCCAGCACTTTGTCTCTTGGTTCGAAGGCTGAGCATCCTCTCGACGTGGGATGCACTCAACGAGGCTTTGTGTTCCTTCGGAGAGTTTTGTGCGGACTTCCAGAACGCCATCACTTCAGGTCTTGCGGCTCTCAAGTCGAATCTGGAGATCCTTGTCTTGAAATCTCCGGTGCTCTTGCGAGAGGTTGCGACCCATGGCGACAAGATCCTAGTCCTAGACCAATACGACCGAATAGCACACTCTTCGTTGCGAAGATGGGCAGGCACCTTGGGCACGCGGTTAGCAGGCAGCATCGTGGGCCTTTCCGGTTCCGACCAATTGAGGAGATGGAGAGACAGGACGGGATCACAAATGATGGACAGGGAGCTGAAGTCCAGGAATCAGACTTCTGTACTGAGGAGGATTGGAGAAGTGTGGCACTGCAGCAACTGCAAACATTTCGCAATGCAGGCCAAGGCGGAGGTGCACTCCTCTATCACCTCCGACTTCACGTCGAAAGTCGACAGTCGCCGAGATTCTCGCAGCTTCCTCATCTTCTACCGAAGGTTGAGGAGCTACACGGGCACTGAGGCGGATGGCCCGCTTACGCCGAGAGAACGAACATGGATCCAGGAAGTGGGGGACCGACTTTGGCTTGAGTTTCTGGAGTTGACTATGGAAGAAGATGGAGGTGTGGAAGAGAGGGGCCATGGTTCAGGGCCGTCCTTCGTTCCTGAACCAAGGGGCAACCGAGCAGTTGAGTCCGAGGGTGAGGGGTCCAATGATGCCACATCACTGTTCCAAGGCTGGGGCGGTGCTCTTGCCCTGTCTCTGCCTGCGCATGTGATTCCTCCGAGTACGGTTCTTGCCGAGCCTCCTCAGTTCTTGAGACTGGTCCATCGTAGGCTCAGGGAGATGTGCAGAACGAGTGGACACCATGTTGCTGGGTTCATGAGGGCCTTCCGACACCTGACGAATAGGCGAAGGGACCGGTACTACATAGTCAACAATGAGCTTATCCTCAATGACTTCCACATGTACCTCGACAGCCCCATTGACTGGACGGTGGCCTTGCCGGATGAGGAGGAAAACTGCTACCAGATGGCGTGGTGGCTTGAGTCGGAGCTTTGGGTGGAAAGGTCCGATGAGGTCGAGGAAGGGGCTGGCTGGGAAAGCGACCTGGTGATGACCGTGCGAAGCGAAGCTGTGATGGAGGCGGATGGGAGATTTGCGTGGAGGAGAGGGGAGGAGAACTCGGTCAAGAGACGCCGAACTATGACGGGTGACGGCCAACAGCAGGCAATGTCTTCAACGACTTCCACGGCACCCTCTTCGGAGTTCTTGAATACCCCTGGGAGCTTTGAAAGCGCTCTTGCTGCCTAATTACGTCCAACACCAAATTCCGCCTCACCTCTGGGATCAGCTTTGACAAACGGTGGCAACCATGGCTATGAACAGGGAGGTGGAGGAGCCGGACTGAATGGCGACGCCTCACGCAGCACACACCCGCCGTGTGCCAAGAGCAAGAGGTGAAGGACATCGAGCTGGATGAGATGGCGGCCTGGGTTGAAGCGGAGTTGTGGGAGCACCGGGTGGAAAGGCTGATCAGGCAATATGGTGACTTCAGTGACGCTTACATCCAGAGCCGAGCTCGCCTTCAGCTTTCCAGGAGAGTGAGGATGCGGTGGAGGCTGAACTCTCCGGCGGTCCGTGCGCTGGCAGCGCTGGATGGAGGTGATGCCGCCAGCCAGTTGTGCGGATGCGCGTGCCCGTGGAGGGAGACCTGGTCCACATGGGATGAGTCCTGGACCTCTGGTGGAAGAGATCGTGATCGACCTCGTGAAGGACGTAGCCGGGGCAGCAATGGAGCGCCGACGGTGACGACGGGCCACATGACAGTTGAGGATGCTGTCTCGATGTGGTTTCAAACACTTGGAGTCCGGGGGCCGGAGGATGCCATTGCTACGACCGCCCTTCCTGAGGGAGGCCGCCAGGACAGAGTTGACATAATGAGGGGACTGGGTGCTCATGAGATAAATCTCATGCAGCTTGGACTGATGAGGGTGATGGCGATGTTTTTCATCGAGACGATTTGCATGTGCTCCAAACCAACCCTCATCTACAAGGGGTGGTGGCTGTGGATGACGAACACACGGAAGGGGAGGACAACGAGGAGTCCATCTACATGCAGACCAACCTCGTCCTACGTGATCCTTGGACCAGCACGGTCGAGTTCCTCAACAGCGGGTTGTGTGGAATGGGGGATGATTTCCGGAGGGAGCGGGCCAGACGGCTCAGAGGGATCCTGCAGCCGGTCTGCAACCAGATGCCGTGTGCACAGTGGCAGTTACTCTCGTACGGCAGCGGGCAGCTCGCCAGGTGAAGTTCATGTGGATGGACCGTCATGGATGCCTTGGCTATGCTGAGAGCGTGCCCTGGGGAATGGCCACCGGAGGGGACGTCACAAAACCAAGGGATGGTGGATGTCAGCGATGAGGGACAGAAAAGTGTGGACGACCGATGGGTACAAGATGAAGAGCGCGCCTGTGAAGCCATGGAAGAAGCTGACCGGCGTGGTGACGAAGACCGGTGGGAGCCCATCAAGCTGCCCTTTACCGGGATTGGGAGGAATGGGTGGTCCTCAACACTCCGCCGACAGGGCCCCGCCTACGTGTACTAATGACTTCGGCATCTAGTGCAACCTCGAGCCAGTGTTCCATGCCTTTGGGGAGTTTGCCTCTCACCATCCAGCTGGAGATTGTCTCGGCGGAAGGTGCGAGTGCTGGTGGCGAACGGAGTGACAAAGCGGGGCCGGAGAACACTGAGTATGCACCGGGGGCTGGTGAGCTCGAGGTGGGGATGGCTGACACGGCCGCGGGCGAAACCCCACCACCTGGCCAAAGCTATGTGCAGGGCATGGACGAAGCGTACCAGGCGTGGAAATCTGGGGCTTTGTCTGATGAGGCCTTGGAAGACCAGTTCGGGGCAGACTGGCTGGACGTTTTCCGAGGGCAAAAAGATCTTGAGGAAGCTGACTTGGGTGATACACTACCTGCAGGTGGAGCAGTCTTCCCGTGTTCCTTTGGTGGTGCAGGAACACAATGTGTGTCGCTGTCACTGTCGAGCACGGAGGTGGAGTCTGGAGCCACGGTGATGCCTGCTTGGGATGGCGCCTTGTTCTCAAAGCTCGCAACAGGGGCTCATGGAAGACAGTGTGGGAGGGAGTGGGTCACAACTTCGTGAAGGTCCAGGGGAACAAACGCGAGAAACATCATCATCATTGAGTACCTGAGTGGTCTGTGGTCTGAGAGGGGCATTAAAAGTTTTTCTACGGTCGCCTACAGCTGGTGACCTGCTCGCCCAATCGAGCTTTCGTAAAGCACTCCGCAGATCGAAAAGGAGCCCTTAAAAATACCCTAACCCTAAACCGAAATCTTAAACTCCTGCACCTTAAATACCAAAGACCTTGCCCCTCAACCCTTCATCTTATATCCCTAAACCCTAAACCATATGGCCATATGGGTGGTTGTCAACATCATGGTCCCTTTTTGGGTCCTTATCATTGTACGGCGCCTAATATTTAGGGCACTCCAAAAAGCGTCATAATTTTGACAACTACCCATATAATTGAGCCCTCAAACACACAGGTTTGGAGCTAGAAAGCCTCGACAGCCCGACACCTTACAGTAGGGCCCTTAGTAATTAGAATAGGGTTTGGGGATAGATGGAAAATGTGGGTACCTTATTTTGGGGTCCTTACAATAAGGATCCTACTATCTAGGGCACTATTAAGGTCGCCCAATTTTCGGAAACGCCCATACTATAGTCTAATTACAATAAGGAACCCTTTCAAACCCTGTTCGACTTGTTAAGGCCCCTACATAAAGGGAACCCCCAAGCCCTGAATCAAAGGTATCTGGAGCTCGGCGGCCCACGCGACTCCAAAGCGCTGGGAAGGGCGATGGCTTCATTGCATGCAGAGGAGCTCGGAGGGTTTTTGGGGGTTCAGGGGGTCAGGGGTGGGGTGTTTATACGGGTTTTGGGGTTGGGGGTTTATAGGGGTTTTGGGGTTTCGGGGTTAGCGGTTCAGGAGTTTAGGGTTTATAGGGGTTTAGGGGTGGAGGGGTTTTAGGGGTTGAGGGGTTTAGGGGTTCCTGGGTTTAGGAGTTTAGGGTTTAGGGGTAGCAGCTCTAGGAATTTTGCATAAAGGGTTGACCTACTTACTAAGTCCCCCGAACCTCTAAGTACTGGAGCCGACGGAGGCTCCTTCGGATGCAGTAAGCGTTGGTAGTACCTATGGGGTCATACCCTATATACCCCTTTTTTAAGGTACCTACTTTTTTTATATAAGAGAACTAGGATGCCCAGTAGTACCGTTATTCCCTTTTTGTAGTCCTAGGTTCCTTATTAAGGTACCCAATACCAACAAGGGAGCTCTTTTTTATTCCGAGGTTGCTGGGCATCCTAGGTAAAGCTTGACCTGCACTTCGTTCGGCTACTCACGCTGCATACCCTCGTGCCCTTGCAGACTCGTCGACATTAGGGTTTTAGGGTTTAGGGATGTTTAGGGCATAACGAGCCCCACCCAAACCCGAACCTGAACCGGAACCCCACCCTCCAAAAAAATGTAGCCCAAGCCTGACCCAAAAAATGTAGCCCAAGCCTGAACCCGAACCTGAACCGGAAAAAAGTAGCCCAAGGAAATGGAACCTGAACCAGCCCCTCCCAAAAAAGAACCCAAACCCCCCCTTCGTCCACCCGGGCCCCCACCAAGCCCGAACCTGAACCCGAACCCAAACCCCCCAAACCCGAACCCGAAACTGAACCCCCCCTCCCCGCCACGCCCACTGCCGGCCCCAACCCCCTCCCACCCTGACCAAAAAAAGACAAGATTTTCGAACAAACAGAGCCCCGCACCCCCGTTCCCGCCCCGCTGCCCAGAACCCGATCCCTAAACCCCCGCCCCGACCAAAAAAAAAACAAGACCCCCGAACCCGAACCCAAACCCAAACCGGACCGAACCCGAACCCAAACCCCCTCCCCCCACCCCCACCCCCAGACAAAAAACGAATGCACCCGAACCCGAACCCGAACTGAACCCAAACCCCCTCCCCCCCCTACGCCCACGCTGCCGGTGGCGGAAGCCGAACCCCGCCGGGTAGTGGTTCGGGTTCGGGAGGGGGCGGGGCACTTACTGGTTCAGGGTCGCCATGATCAAGAATAGGCCCGTAGCATTATCCTGCAGCCCGGTTAGGTGTTCCATCGTGCTTGGTCTTCGGTCGGGAAGGCTCTTTCCGCCATGCTTGAAAAAGCTCTAATACCTTCACATTTCGTTGTATGATTGCAGTATAACCCTACTTAACATATTTTGTCTCAAAGCCCTCATTCTTGAGTTCAGCGAGCCCATGCATAACCAGTAGCCCGAAACCCCCGCACCCTAAATTCCATGCACCCCAAACGTAAACCCCTACACCCAAAAGTCCTAAGTCCGAAGCTCCCAAACCGTAAGCCTCCGCACCCTAAATCTTGGACTATTTGCAGGAGCGAAGCTCTCGCTTTGGCTTTGAGGCGACCGGCTTTTCTCAGACTTCATTAGGGTGCAGGCTTAAGTGCTTTGCCTGTTAAGGGACGTTGAGTCGAAGGCTATCAGAAGGGCTGGTCAAGGAACCCTAAATACCAAACTGAACGAACAGAAAGCAGCTTTAACAGTTCTAATTCCAGGCTGCAGTGGTGGGGTCTGACAGTTCAGGATTTAGGGTTTAGGGCCAGGGAGGGTTCCTTGTGCAATCCCATTTAGGGTCGACCTGAGCCCACCTGTGTTTTCAGGGCTCCTTATTGTGATTTCCTGGCCTCGGTCCGTAAAAGGGTAGGTTACTTGGGGTTAAGGTCGGGGGACGGAGCATTGAGGTGCTTTGCCATCCGAATCTAAACCCTGAAGTTTCAATTCGAAGGGCATTCAGGGTTTAGGGGTTACTGTTAAGGGTTTAGTGCAGGGGGTTCGAGCTTAGAGTCTAGGTGTAGAGACAAAGGTACAGGGATTCAGAGTTTCGGGGCTTGATTGGTAGTTTGCGGTTGGTGAACACATGTTTTGGCTGCACGTTGCCAATCTATTTAAGCGTACACTGTAAGCAAAGCCACGTGCTATACGGTCAGTCATGAAAGTGACCAAGGTATAATTAGAACATCTCCAAAGTCTGAACTTGTCTGGGTTCCAATAATCTGGAAATGGGTAGCTGCACAAATTTGGCATAGTGATGATGTGACCCCAGAGCTGTGACGATTCTCCGCAAAGCCTGCGCAGGTCAACAACACGAATCTCGGCTGGCAGTTCCGTTTATCTGTAGTTACTGTCCGAGACGTCTTAGCAGACTGCTGCTGCCTGGTGCTTCTTCTCGTTGTACTCCTGGACCCTAGGCTTTGGGCTCCGGGGTCCCGTGAACGGCTGCGTAACATTACGATCTAGAGGCCTGTGCTACTGGTCATGCGAGTCCAAGTGCCCGACCATGTATCGTACTTAGAAAATTTGCTGTAGCTGCTGTCTGGTTATTCAGGTGCTTCGTTAGTCCAGTGCCACTTTGCTGCGAGGATTGGCGAAACTCCGCAGCGAAACCCCTGGTCGGACGACTGGGCGGCCTTCCTGTGCAGATTTTCCGGGCAGTTTAGGGCCAATGTTTTTTGGGCAAGTTGTTGCTTCCCAGAGACTCCAATACCCCTTAATTCAGGAATATTCCTGAAATCATATTAGGGATCCTACTATAATTTGGGGTATATTCCTTAATTAAGGGATATTGGAGTCTCTGGGTTCTCTTAGGGTGGATGAGCTGGAGTCTAGGGGAAGGGGCCCATGGGCCCAGGAAATGAGGGTTGCTCTTCGCGACACTTCGTTCAGGAGGCAGAATGGAGTTTTCTGCAAGAGTGACCTTGAACCCCAAACTCCCAACCCAAAATCAGCCAAACTCTCAGCCGTACCTCCAAGAAAGGAGCGTTCATAAACCTCCCCCCTCAATCGCCTCCCTTTTCTCCTTCTCCTTCGAACCCCGCAACCAGGGGCTTGATGTGCTTCGCATGTTGTGGGGTTGTGCAGATCGGACTTGACACGGGAGATTGAGTAGGTTTAGATAATTACCAATTTTCCAAGTTGTACTAATTAGTTTGGGGGCTCGTTATTATACTGTAGTTATAGTACAATATCCCCGAAACCCTATTCTATTGATTAAGGTCCGTATATCAATTCCAGCCTTTCGAGGCTGGAAGGTGAACAAGGCTAGAGCCAAGTCGGTAAAGGAGCCCGGCCAGGTCAATCTGACATATTGACTACCTCCGGGGTTTAGCCCCGTTATGTGCCCACCAGATATGCGTTTCAACCTGACTCTGAAGTAATCACAAACTCCAGTACTCAGAGCATGCTATCTGCAGGGCAAGCCGAACAAAACGCAGCCCAAGCTCCCTAAACCCTAAACCCTAAACCCTAAACCCTAAACCCACCCTTAAGCCCGGAACTACAAACCCTAAACCCCGACCTGAATTCCCAACTCTGAACCCGAAGCCCGAAATCCCAAAGCCTGAATCCTGAACCCCAAACCCTAGCCTAAAGCCCTACTTAGAGGCCCAGGGGGCTTAGGAAGTAGGTTATAAGTAGGGCTATAAGTACCCAGAATGGAGTTACCCTAGTTATATCCATACATATAGCCTACTTACTAAGCCCCTGGGCCTTCAAGTAGAGCCTATATAGGACGACAGACCCGAAGCTAAATTCACAACTCAGACTGCTGAGAGAAGAAATGCAGGTAGCATTCTATCGAGATCATCGCCTGGGCTACCAGGCCTCTCTACCCCTTGATCCCGATTCAGGGTAGAGGGGTTAGGGTCTAGGTTTTGGGGTTTAGGGGAATATCAAGTACATATAGGGTGTTATAGGCTGTAGGGCTCTACAAAGACCTTTCTGCACCTTAGGCCTTGAGCCCTTGACTAATAATATACCGGCCTCCACAATTACCTAACGTTTCATTTTCTTTATCTGGTATAATGACCCCAAAATCCTGTTAAACTTATTAAGGCCACTATTTTATGGAGTTTCGAATATTCGGCGCTCGTAAGGGCTTTATGGGGTGTTGCTAGAGCTTCAAAGGACATTCATTGGGGTTAGGAATATTCGAGATCGTCCTATGCTCCGGTCATGATTTCATTATGATACATCGCAAGGGCCCATAATATCTGACAGCTCTTAAACCTGAAACCCACATTCCTGTTGAGTGGCATTGCTTTCCCCTCTCTGCAGCATCTTACACGAACCCAGTGGTTCGGCTTGTAAGGATTTTAGGATTGAGTTTAGAGTCTAGCTCTCCTTCTAACCGTGCTGAGAACGCTTTTAAATCCTAAGCCCTCAACCCTCATTTCTCAACCCTACCCTACCTCCCCCAATCCGCCAAGCAGTTCCAGGTTCTTAACCCTAGAACCCTGCAGACTGCGCGCTTGGAAGGCAGAAGCAGGAAGCCCGAAGCAGTAAACCCTGAACCCCACATCCCTTGATCCTCACTGTAAGGGTTTACAGCGTTGAGGGTTTAACCCCAAAGACATAGGTCCCAAGCAGCACCCTGCAAACGCCCCGGGCCGTAAAATGTGCTATCAAAGCTTTGAAACGTCCTAAACTCTTCCCCCCTGAACCCCCGAGCCCCTCCACCCTACACTCGAAACCCAGAGCCGCTACATGGGTGGTTGTCAAAACTATGGTCCCTTTTGGGGTACCCTAAATATTAAGTGCCGTACTGCAATAAGGACCCAAAAGGGACCATAATTTTGACAACCACCCACATCCTAAACACTTAGCAGCCGTCAGAGGTCGACATGGCAGACGACGGCTACCTGACCCGGCTCTTCAATGCCGTGTCTCCGCGTCTGCCGGAGCCTCTTGGCGTGGCGTTCTGGGAAGTCATCACCTGGAAGGCATGGAACCACTTTTTTGTCTGAAGTAGTCATCTCCTTCTAATATTGGCTCTTGCGCAAGAGCCCAGCCACTGGGGTTTAGGGCAATGTGCTTCTCAGCTATTGGGTGCAGGGCATGTTTAGGGCAATGGGGCTGGGGGTCATCAAATCAAATCGTCGAGTGCTCGTATAGGAATGTAGGCTTCAGGTATGTCGGGCCGGATGCCCCATCATCCATTCAAGTTTACCGGTTTCCTAAACCCTCAACCCTAAAATACGAGGGTTTTGGTAAGGGCAGTTTTCGAAACCTCAAGGCCTAAACCCTATTTGGGTGCTTGTCAAAATTAGGGTCCCTTTTTGGGCACCCAAAATAATAGGTGCCGTGTTATGATAGGGACCCCAAAAAAGGGAGCATAATTTTGACAACCACCCATTTCGATCGCGGGTTTAGGGTAGTTATAACCCTCTGGCCCCATGCCCTACACCCTAAACCCTCATCCCTACTTGGAGGATCATGGGACTTAGTAAGTAAGGTTATAAGTACCTTAACTGGGGTTATAAGTATAGTTACCCTAATTATAACCCTAGTTACTAAGTCCCATGACCCTTTAAGTAAACCCTACTAAACTGCTTCCTTGCTTAAACACCCAGGCTCTTTGACGGAGTTGACGTTCGGCCCTCCATCCTGCATGGCGATTTCTGGACGGGCAACATTGGGGCAGCAAGGAAGCAGTTATATAGGTATGACCTAGAAAGACAGCCTCTATGCACGGTGATGCCCGAAATGCTCCATGACTACCTATAGTCTCCATTGTAGTTCCTTTTTGGGGCTACCTTCTAGGATCCTAATTATATATTTGGTTAAACCAAAAAAAGGAACTACAATGGAGACTATAGGTAAAGCAACACTGTATTTTGAGCCTACAGACCCAAAACTCCCGAAGAAGTTTATGAGAGTTTAGCAGGTGCTTTCCTGCTGTCCAAGGCTTGCAGAGATTTAAAGATGAATGGCACTCCATTGTGTTTCGAGTTTCTTGTGCATTTTGCGGCTTTCGGAAGGCGTCAGGTGATTAATCATGGGGCATCTGTTACTAGGGGCATATGTTTCCCTGAACCCCAGGCCCTTAACCCTAGAAGCCCCGGCGCGAGCCTCCGAAGGCCCCTTCATTCCTAAACCTCAAACCCCTAGAACCCTAAACCCGGGCCCAAAACCCTAGTAGTACCGTTACAGTAACCCTTATAGATCCCTTAAAGGGGCCCTCAAAGGATCCCTAAGCCCTAAACCCTTCAAGACCCAAACTCCCCAAGTAAGGTCGTGGAGGGCAAGCCGGCTATCTTCGATCCGGCGGCTTATTACGGACACCATGAGGCCCGGTTCCGGACGGTTTAGGGTTTAGGGTTTAGGGTGTAGGGAGCATTGTAATGAAGGGGCCTTGATACCCAGAATGGGGTCTGGGTTTAGGGCTTCGGGTTAAGGGTGTAAGGTCAAGGGTTCAGGCTTTTGTGTCTTGGGATAATGTCGAGGGTCTTACTGGAATAGTGGTCTGAATAACGAGTATGTAGTAGCATCCCCGTAGATCCCTGTATCTATGGTATGGTATACCCCAACCTCCTACTTTAGCAATTCAGGCCCTTATACCAAACCTTTAAAGAAACCCTAAACCCTAAACCCCTAAGTAGCCCTTCTATGACACGAAGGAACCCTTTCAAAGAACACTTTTCCGACTTCTAAGGCTCCCATCTTTCATTGACTTCCCGAGCTCTTCCTCCAACTCCGGGCCTTAAGCCCGTGAAAAGGCACATGCTAAGCCCACTACAAACCCTGAACCCAAGCCCCTAAATTTCTAAGCTGGCCCTACCGGCCCTACCTAAACCCCTAATCCTAAAGCCTTAAGCCCGAAATGATAAACCTAAATCCATACTGAGAGCTGGGAGTCTCAGAAACTCAGGGCCTGTGCTGCCATTTCTTATTTTAGGGGTCGGCGACGGCCTATTACCCTGTTTCAAAGCCACATAGCAGCTTAGGCCCCTGAACCAGTCGAGGCCCCTGGACTTCGTAAACCTGTAGTAAACCCCATAAAGTTGGGAACCGGATGAAGGCCAAATAGTGCTGGGATTCCCTATACATTGCTCTTAAGGATTGAGGCTATGGGGTTTCCAACGTTTGTGCTTCTACTGTAAATCCATGGTTCACCCAGGTTTAGGGAATTGTCGTGGCAAGGTTCAGGGCAAAAGGTTCAGGGGGTCGGTTCAGGGCTTAGGGCTTCGGGATTTGGGGGATTTTGGATCCCGATCTTGTGATTTCTGTGAAACGAGCGGTTGTCAAAATTATGGTCCCTTTTTGGGCCCCCTAAAAAATTTAGGTGCCGTCTTAGAATAAGGACCCAAAGAGGGACCCTAACACTGACACCCACTCAAATGCCTCCGCCTGGGCCGAGGCAGAATGGGGCATGTCCTGGTGCGCGTCCCTTTCGGATGAGTTCTGGGAAGGCCTGGCCATGGGCTCCTCATCTCCCCCGATCTCAGGGTTCAGGGTTTATTTGTTTAGGGTTCAAGACTTCGGCTTTAGCGTTGAGGGTTCCTTAGCATTTAGGCTTTTGGGTTCATATGCGGTTTGGGGTGTACGACTTCGGTTCCCGATGTGAGGCTCATCTGGTACAGAAGCCTCTAACTCTAAACTCTAAACTCTAAAACCAAGGGCATGCATGGCATTAACTCCAAAGGTCTCAAGCAAAAAGCCGAACCCTTGAAACAAGAACACCCTAAACCTACTCCCGAGAAGATTGAGATTCTACACGTCAATCCGACAAACAGGACGACCCTCAACCCTAGCCTCCAACCCCCGATAAGGACCCTTCCTCTGCTGAACCCTGAAGACCAAAGCTTAAACAGTAGACCTTAATGTGTACACACGTGTCTTTGGGAGGATACCGTATACCCTAAACCTTAGCCCCAAATCTCTCCCTACAACCTAAACCCCACACCCTAAACTTTTAAGCCACAAACCCTATAATCCCTAAACCCCTAAACCCTTAAACCGGAAACCCTAAATGCTAAGCTCCAGTCTTTGGGAGGCTACCGTGAACGCATACCGGAGCAGCCGGGATTTGAGGCTCTGAGCGATTCTTGTTTGGATGGGTTTCCAGGATTCCTTTAAAGGGGTCTATAAGGGTTCCTTTCATAGGATCTATAAGGGTTCCTTTAAAAGGATCGACAAGGGTTCCTACAGGAACCCTTAAAGGAACCCTCTTCTTGGAGGGTCGGGGGACTTACTAAGTAGGTAGTAAGAAGACTTATAAGTACCCTAAAAGGGACCCCAATTGGGGTTATGGTATTTATAAGTCCCTAAAATAACTATCCTCCAAGTACAGGAACCTTTAAAGGAACCCTCTTTGGGTAACCCTAAACCCTAAACCCTTAAAGGAACCCTCTTTGGGTAACCCTAAACCCTAAACCCTTAAAGGAACCCTCTTTGGGTACATGGCTACTTACCAGGCCCACCAGTCTTCACCCCAAGCCCTGAAGTGGACCCCGCAAGCAGCCTTTAAGAGGCCTTCTGGTCCTTACCTAAACCCCCAAAAAGAGGTAAAATAATGGCCCAATAACCATAAAAGGCTATTATTCTACATAACTTTGAGGTCCAGGTAATACTTGGAGGCCCAGGAGACTTAGTAAGTAGGTTACAAGTAGGGTTATAACTGGGGTAACTCCAGTTAGGGTACTTATAACCGTGCTTATAACCTACTTACTAAGTCCCCTGAGCCTCCAAGTAGTGGGTATTTAGGGCATAACAGATCGTAGTTGGGGGGTCTACGTACATCCTAGAGCCAGCTTCGACCCTGTTCCTTTACGGTCCCAATAATTGGGTTAACTCAATTTAGGGTACTTATAATACTCTACTTATAACCTACTTACTAAGTCTTGTGGGCCTCCAAGTAGACTCGCCTTAGACCCTATTCCTAAACGTCCCAAGAAGCCCTGCAGAAGATCTCCTGTGAGGCTCGGAGGCCCCTGTACCAGGCCGGCGTTTTGAGTGGCGTGGGTTCCGGGTTTAGGGTTTAGGGTTTAGGGTTTAGGGTATATAGATGTTTAGAATTTAGGGTGTAAGGTTTGGGGTTTAGGGGGTTCAGGGGCGTTGTTGTCTGGTTTTGAGTGGAATGGGTTCCTGTAGGGTAGTAGGGTGTAGGGGCTTGGGTTTGGGTCCATGGTTCAGGATTTAGTTTAGAAGTTTAGGGTCTGTACATAGGGTCCAGGGTGTAAGGCCTAGTCCCGGGTTTATGGTTCAGGGTTCAGGGCCTCCCTGAACCCTAAACTTCCCTAAACCCTCATAAACTCGTAACAGTAAACCCTTATAAACCCTAAACCCTAAACGCCTATTGATAGATTCTAAACTCTAACCGCTGATGTCTCGCCAGGCATATCACCAGATGAACCACTACAACCTTTTTGGAGGACCTGTCACCGGCGTCGTGCTTCTCTGCCTAAGGGTCCATGTACCCATATAGCATATGCCTTGGCCCCAAAGTACCAACATGGAGACTACTTTAGGGCCGAAGTATATACTATTTGGGTACAAGAACCCTTAGGGGATGTCTCTCAAGATGCGGGATGCCCAGTGCTTGACAGCGTCCGACTGCTTCATGGCTCCAAGGAGACCTCTTGTATTCCGGTTGGTGTTGCTAGTGTTGGAGCAAAGCCATCAGTATGCAAAAGAACAGACAGTCAGACAGCGCAAACTACAAGTCGTGGAAGAAGGCGGATGCGTCGAGGTCCTAGGTAGTCTCAGGAAGTTCCGGGCCCTAAGCCCTAACCCCAAACCTTAAACCGCAAAGCATGAACCCAGCTCTGCTCGACGACCTCCGAGCACTGGCTGTTTCTGGTGAGGGGCTGCTCGCCGATACAGTCCTGAAAGGGAGGAACGGCGACGTGCAGGCCCACTTGGCGTTTCTGGAGGTGCGATGTCCGCAGCTCGCTCAGAAGGCCGTGAAGGATTCGGACAGGGCTTTCTGGACGATTTTTCTGCTGGATGATGCAGTAAGTACGCTTCGGCATCTGGTACTATACCTCTACACGGATGCATTGCCTGATTCTTTTGGTGTCAACATCATTCCCGCCTTGGATTTGCTCATCTTCGCCGGAAGTTTGGTGAGCAGTCCAGCCCAAGTCTTTTCAGGAACGAGCCGGATGAAGAAGAGCAGGTTAGAAGACGGCTCACGTGTAGTGCGACGTTTGTACGCCTTATGCGAGCAACACATCCTCTCGTCTATCACCACGGCCCACGTGGTGGAAGTGCTACAGACAGCTCTAAAAATTGGCTCGAAGAAGCTACAAAACGGCGTAGATCGTTTTCTTGCAGGTGAAGGGCGTGACTTGATCAAGTGCATGAGCTTCAACCAGTCACTGTTTGCCCTCAATTCTGAGCATCCAATAGCGGTGGCGCGTGCAGTCAGTGCAGCAGCTGGGAATACTCAGGTTCTTCTAAGTGACTCTGGCGATTCGACGGAGGTGCCCCCTTCCCAGTTGTTGGAGCATCTCGAAGTACTTCTCGAATCCACTCGTGCTGCAGACGGCACATCACTCGACCTTGTTTCGAAAGTTGACTGCCGTATTTGCTGGGAAGGGCAGAGCGAGCAAGCGACTTATCAGCTGGCCGCACACCGTTTCATGCTTGCAGCACGGTCTGCATATTTTGCTGCGATGCTGTCGAGTCCAATGAGGGAAAGCTCGAGTGGACACGTTCCGATATCACTTCCGCTGGCGCCAAGCTCTGCTGCCGCAAAGGCTTTTCTGCGATACCTTTATACAAGCACGTTCCTTGATGAGGTGGGCGGCCAACCCTTGACTACCTGTGACTTGGTTGACTTACTAGCCATCGTGGAGGGGCCAGGTGGCCACAACTTCCTTCAGCTGTCTGAGAGAGCCTTGTCGGAAGTCCAGCAACATGTACTGGCAAGTCTTGAAGGCGCCGACAAAACTGCCAGCATGATATTCCTGCAAAGATCGATGGCCCAGCAATGCAAACCTGCATTGCCATTAGCTTTCGATGAAGCCCTTGAGAACTGTGCGGTCGTGTGTCCCGACCTCGAGTCGTTCAAAGCTTGCTTCCTCACGGCCAAAGAGGAGTGGTGGACGCCGGAAATGGAGCAGAACATGTATCTTGAACTTCTGTGGCGGCGGAGTTCTGTGATGCAGACCGAGTGCAAGGCAAGGCCTAAGCTCCGCCATACTTTCTGTCACGGTTTGGATTTGAAAGTCTGCGCAAGCTAAGCCATGTCAGCCAGATCTCTATTTGGATAGTTAGTTCTCTAAATTAGTGCCCCTTTTGGAGTCCTTTTTGTAAGGGTGCTGGTTTTGTGGGGGACCTATGCAGGGACCCCAATTTAGAGAACTTCCCATGTCATTCAAACCCAGCAGAGCCAGGAAAGCATCGCCGCACGCCGAAAAGAAGAGCGCGCACTCCACTTCCGAATTTTCCACCGCAAGTTGGACCAACGTGAGGCGGCCGAGATCTGACAGAGCCGCAGATGTCAAAATCTGCATACTATAGGGCTTAAATAATAACCAATACTATTTTGGGGATTCCTTATTTTAATTATTAATTATAGTATACTGGGCCCCAAAACCCGATTCTAACTATTAAGGCCCCTATATTAATCGCAGATCTCTCGCCTGCGTTGTGTGTTATGCTCCCTGAGGTGTCGTACCTGGTCTCGTTGGATTGGTGTGCTGCCTGGCGCGGCTTCTTAGTTGGCCGACATGGACCTCCCGGTCCAATAAGCAACCATCGACTGGTTGGAGATGGTTCTCGCTCTAAGTCTGTGTCACTGAGCCGTGCTTCTTGGAAGTTTCTGCAATCTCGCTATGGAGGTGGGCCGGAGATCAAGCAATCTGGTGTTGGATCGAGATCTTCGCCTTAGGGTCTGTGCACCATGTTGATTCTAGAAGTGCATGAACATACCTTAACCTACCAGAACCTGTTTTTTTTGTAGGGTCCCTAAAATCCGCAAAAGAGTAGTTTATCGGGTGATCGTGCACATGAGCATTATATCATTATGTTGTTGACGCGCCGCATCCTTGCGAATCGAAAAAAGGAAGTACAAAGGAGACTGTAGGTACTTGCTGGTTACCATTTCCCTGATTCCGCCGGTGCCCTCGAATTTAGAGAGACGAAGCCCTCGATCAAAGTGCTCGACCCCCCAACAGCTGAAGCTCTACACCGTAGAATAGGGGCCTAAATAATTGCCTATACTATTTTGCGGGTTCTTCATTAAATATTTATAGTATAATGGGCCCCAAAACCCTATTCTAATTATTAAGGCCCCTACTTCAGCCTCCACTTGGGATTCTGAATTGCGAAAGGCTTGAACCTTAAAGCCTTTTCAACCTCAAGCTAGTGGTTTGGCTGTAATTGGACCCGGCAGTGGAAACGCCGTTTTCTGAAGCCATCACCTGGATTCCATGAGATCCAGAAACCCAGATCCAGAACTCAATCTATGTAGCTTTGGGCTTGCTCCAACCTGAAACCTAGACGCAAAGCCTTTAACACCTTATACGTACACTTTCTAAGCCAGCAAGCCAGAACGCCCGCTATTTGTGACATTTTCCTAAACCAAAGACTACGAGGACCCTCCTGTCGACTTTTTCATTCTTTTTTTCTTATCGGTTTAGGGTTGAGGGTTTAGGGTTTATAAGAATGCTGTGCCCTCAGCCTTCAACTGTGTGGTATGTGCTTCATTCCAGGCCCAGGCCCAATCGTTTCAGCCCAAACCCGGGACGCCCTACATAAACCCCAGACACTTATTGTCATTGTTGTAGCGATTATTCATATTGAAACTGATATGAACATCAATGTTTATTTTCATATAAAATACACATATCAACTTCTTGTTCATCTTATATTATTATTAGTATACCTTAAACAACAAAAAAAACATAACCCTGTATGTTCAATCCAAGACCTCATGGTAGCCCCAAGAATCCTGCATCCTGAACCCTAGAGGCCCAGGGGACTTAGTAAGTGGATGATAAGTAGACCCAGACCCCCGGGAGGATCCAAAAAGTAGATCCCTTAATGGGGGTTCCTATGAAGTACCCTTAGTAGTATAGGGTCCCAAATTAGGGGATCTACTTTCTAGATCCTCCCGGGGGTCTGGGGAGTTATAAGTACCCTAATTGGCGGTACCCCAAACATAACCCTACTTATGACCGACTTACTAAAACAGTCTTCCGGGTCTCCAAGTAGAAGCCCTTCAACAGGAGGATATCTCAATACGGCCATTCGGTGCCTGGAGACGGTCAAGCGGACTTTGGAGGGCCGCTAGCGGTGTCTAAAAAGCCGCTCTCATCACCTTGCGTTCAAATCTACGCAGGGCACCTTTCAATTTTCCGGTGAGGTAAGGATCAGGATTTGGGGTGCATAAGGCTTAGGGTTCCTTGCGGGATTCTTTTTGGGGTGTCGGATTTTGGTTTAGGTCTCTTTAGGGCTTTAGGGCTCCTTTAGGGGATTCTGTTAGGGTTCCCAAAAAGGGTACTACAAGGGCTGCGTCGGGGTTTATAGGGAAGGTTTGTATTTTAGGCCTTCTGGGGATTGTATAAGTTTTTTGTTCCTGAGAAGCCAAGTCAAGGCAATGCCTTAGGGCCTCAAAGATGCAGGGTTCAGAGCTTTAGAGTGAAAGTGAGTAATACAGGCTCGGAGTATTTCGAAATAGTATCACTGTATAAGTCCATGGTCGCACACCCTAAAAAACCCAATCTATAAATTTATTACCTAGATTGTTAAATGTACCAAGTACTTTTTGCTTGGTGACCTTAGTTTCTTATTTCAGGGTCCTAACCCTAACCATAAACTATGTCAGCCAAAGAAAGGTACTGCATTCATTCAATAGATCACAGTAAGGGCCTTTTTATGCGGTTGCAAGTCAACGGTGTCCTTTTCGGGGTTTCAGCTGGGTTTCCGGTTTGGGAAGTCAGGTTTCAGTGCTTCGGCTTCGTGCGATTCAAGGGTATAATAGAGTTTAGGGTTTTGGGGTTTGAGGGTCTAGGGGTTCAGGGTTTAGGGTGCAAAGTGCAGGGGAGGCTTTTTGAAACCCAGGCGTGCCAAAAGCAGGTGCTCTGCGATGGCATGTTTAGACAGGGGTGATTGTCAAAACCAGGGTCACCTGTGGGCTCCGGGACTGTAGGGTGCCGTATTTGGAGCAGACCACAGTAGAAGTATACAGGGTTCCTCAAAAGGACCATGATTTGACAGTTATCCACATCTTTTGGGCACTTCAGAACCAGGCCGGGGTTACAGTTCGGGCGCTCACGACTCCGGATCCCTAAAGTCGAAATCTCAAGTTCTCGAGCGCACAAAACTGCTTGGGCCCTCAACCCTGCAGTCCTACATCGACTTTGTTTGGAATTCGAAACCGACCTCAATCAATCCAACACCGGCACCTTTTCTCTCGCCCTCTCAAGTCGGGGACAGGCCGTTGGGTCGGAGCACATCCTAGGATGGGGTTGTAAAGTTCAGAAGCTTTGAACGCCAAGTCCACTGGGTTGCGAGTTAAGGGAAGGCACAAGGATTCGTGGGAGTATCGCGATGGCCGCCACAGATCCCCCGTGCATGCTGGCAAAGTGTCTTGATGAGGCTCTGAAACTTCACGGCTGCAGGTGTTTTTTCTTGTAAGGTTCAAGGCTGAAGGAGAAGAGGGTGCATATTGTGGTGCATGCTTTGGCAGCAAAATCTATGTTCAACAAGCGCCCAGTTCATGGAAGATTAGTTCCTGTTGTTGATGAGGAATATAGCAAGAGCAACTGCGGAAACATCAACCATCCAAGCATTTATTTTTCTGCAGCACCGCCCCTGCCGACGACGAATATCCTCTACGACCAGTGTTTCGAAAGACAGTGCTCCTGCCACGACGACTGACGAGGATGACGACGATCACGACTTTGCTTGATCTCTGCTGCCCATTAACGTATGGATAGTCGCATGCGGCTAGTTGACTCAATTCCTGTCTTGAAGATTCGACGGAACGAAGGCTCGGCGGACATCTCGCAGTAGGCGTTGACAGCACCCGGAAAAGATGGCTGAGTAAATGCTGTGAAGTTGGAGTAAATCGATAGAGTGAGACTGCTGGTGAACAGGACAATGGGACTGCTGCTACTCTTGCATGTACTAGCCCTAAGATGTTCACATATCACCTTGCACACTACTGCAGCATTGTTAAAACAGCTTTAGCCTCAAGCAGATGTCAAGACACAAAGCTGACAGCTTGAACTGAAGGCCCTGGCAGCACCTTGCAACCAAGAACGTTTCCAAGCCCTGCAGATGCTGGAGGCGACATCCTCGGCAGTGTGTGGGTGAACGTGTGCAAGGTAGCATGCGTTCATGAGTTGCGAGCAACAGCTAGGCTAGCGAATGTGTGTACATGCACATACACTCTATACACACCTATATATAGATTAATATATATATATATATATATATATATATGTGTGTGTGCGTGTGTGCAAGGCTTGCGCACAGCCTATGTGTTTTATGTATGTATGTATGTATGTATGTATGTATGTATGTTGGGTAGCAGGATTGAAAGACACGGGCTCCAAGGTTTCCGAAGGCGGCAAACACTGAGCCCTGAGCCCGCCCTAAGCTTAAACCCTAAACCCGGCTTGAGCTCTAACCCCAAGCCCTACACCACTCCTTATGCAGCTGTTCTGGAATCCCTGAAAAGCCTTCCTAAACCCTTGGCACCTCAGCAGCGAAACCAAAAACCCTCCTGGGAATGCTTTTGCGACACCCGGATAAGGCCGGATGAGAAGCCCTGACAACTCATAGGGTATAGTAAACGGAGCCTTTAAAGGAATCCTTCGACCCTTTAGATCTTCAACCCAAGACTGTACTCCCGAAACTCCAAAAGCTTAGACCGAAGAGCCCCGAGCTCTGCACCTTTGACCAACCCTGAAAGAACTCTTGTAGGATCCCTGCGGCAAGGAACACTGAAAATGAACGTCGTTCGGAACCTTTAAACAAACCCTAAACCCAAGCCGTCATAGCACAAGAATGCGCAACACCGTGTAACACACCCTAAACGTCGCGCTACGCCCCAAACACAAACCCGTAAGGATTTCATTGCGTTTCGCAGGTGCCAGTGCCGGAGCTACTCCGCTGCGGCCCACAGCGGCTGCTGGACAATCCGGAGGCCACATCTCTTGGGCTTTTTTTTGGGAGTTTGGGTATTCAGGGATCAGGCAGGGTTTAGTTTGGCGACTTTTGGATTTAGGGATTTAGATTAGAAAGATGCTTTTGAGGGGTTTGGGGCTTGTTTTTATTCCTACTATTCCTACTATAAGGGGTTTCCAAACGTGATGTTCTTGTCTAAGGCGCTTAAACTTTAAAAAGGACTCTCAAGATTGCTGCGGTTTAGGTTGCAGAAAGATGTTACGGCTTCGGAGACAATGGACCAAGGTGTTTAAATGGTGTTCCGGGAGAGTGTTTTTGGGGATTATCGGTTGTGGAGGTTTAGGGTCGCGTAGGCTGCAGGGCTGCGGGCTTGAAAGGTAGGAAAGCCCTCAGTCCCAAACCCCTGCACCCCCCAAACCCTCAACAACCTAATCCCGCACCTCGAATCCAGAAAGCCCTCTAGCCCTCCGACCCCAAAATACCTCAAAGCGCCAAAGTCTCACAGGGCGAGCTCCCCCCCTGAGATGTCTTGGAATTTCTGGGTTTCAGGCGACAGGGCAAAGGCTTGGCGAGCTACCCCCAACAAGCTTTGGAAGCTGGAGCTCCTGAACCGCAAACCTGACATCTCAAAGCATCTTGGAAGGTTGTCCCCTAAGCTTTGAAGCCTAAACTCCCTGAGTCCGTCTACTCAGAGTCCTGTGGCGTAGTAGTAGCCCTACGCACCGCGAGCCGTCCCTAAACTCTCGACACCACCCTGTTCGTCCTACTTGCAGGCACAGGGGATTAGGTAAATGGGTTCTACTTGGGGTTACAAAGTACTGTATTTCTGGTTGCCGTCACACCAACTACATAAGGCTACTTACACACAGCAAGCTGCATCGTGTGATCCTTGAAGTAGATGTTTGTTCCAGGTGCGGGCTGCCTCCACGAAGCTGCGCCAGATCTGGCTTTCATCGTTTTATCGGGAGCGCCGGGGGAGGGGGAAGCTAGACAATCGTCCGCCCTGTCTCGGCACGTCGCCAGAAGCCGTCCAATCCAGCCTAGCCTTTCATCAAGGCTAGGCAAAACCACATCGACGACGAGCAAGAACTGGTTCGATAGTTCCATGTTCGAGACCTCACTAGCTGTAACTGTGAAGTAGGCGGAGTCTCTCTGCAAAATATCGGGCCCCAAGCATACCAGCTAAAGCTTACCGAACACATTGCCCTGGTCGACGCTCCGCTGGCTACACCATGGATGGCGACAGTCTCGTCGAAAGGCCATCCTCGCTCGCTTTGTATGTAGTTGTTGTACATGTGGTGAAGCCGCTGCCTCCATCTGTGCTGTAGCTGTGTGTCATCGAGAGACATCTGGCTGTCCATGTTATGCTGGACATGTCTTGGTTAGGCTGCTTCTTGCAAACTGCAACCGACCTCTCACACGCGTTGCTCCTGCACGTCGGGTGAAGCTTTTGGAGTGCTCAAGCAAGTATCTGTGGCATTCTGTAGCTGGCAATCAAAGTATGCGACGCGCAGCTCTTGCAGCAGCCACTGCGGCGTCCCGTCATGTCGCCTGTTCGCACAGTAGTGGAGTATTTGCGAGCTGTGGCAGACACATGATGGCATCCCCGCTGAGTCAGTTTGCTCGGAAAGCTTTTGGATCTACCAGCCTTCAAGTCGTGCATGGTCGTCCTTCCGAAGTTGCGGTCGTGCCTCGTCCTTCCGAGACCTTCAAGGTGGCGGTCGTGGGGTTATCAGGGCATGGCAAATCAACCTTTCTCAACACATTGGCTGATGAGGAGCTTTTCGAGGAGGGTTCATCAGGAGCCTCATGCACACAAAAGGTCAGTCGTAAGGAATTCTTGCTTGTCGACAGTGAAGATGGCCAGGTTAAGGTTGAAGCGACTGACACCATGGGCTTTCCGGACACTAACCCCGAAAAGGCTATCGACTTCTTTGACAAAGTGGTCGCCACTTGCAACCAGCCGTTGAATGCTATCCTCTGGGTTATCAAGCCAGAGCGTGCAACACCTGACCTGTTGCACAAGTACAAGGTCCTCATGCGAGAATTCAATCAAGCCAAGCCCCCAATTGTCGTGATCGTGAATGGAACCAAGAACTACGGCAGAACCAAGAATAAGGACGAGAAGGAGAGGAAAAAAGCGGTTGATTTCAAAAACTACTTCGAGTTTGCAGCAGACGTCAAGAATGCAGCCGACATCCAAGTTTCGAAAATTCTGGTTGCAACAGACGTTGAAGAGTTGGGAAGCAGTGTGAAGGGCCAATTGGTATCTCAGCTGATGGGCACTACACCACGCAGTTCCAACATGAAGACATACAAGGCGCTGGAGCAGGAAGTCAGTGAAGCGGAGAAGGACGGCACCTCGGCCGAGCTGGAGGCGGAAAAAATCGAAGCTAAGCTAAACAAGGCGTCTCGCGATGTTGAGGATGCAAAGGATCGCTTGGTGTGGATGAAGAACAGCGAGTGGTGTGCTGATCTGTTTCTCGGCCAAGCCCTTAAAGGCTGGGTGACTTGGTGCCTTGGTTTCGACTTCGACACGGTAATTGCACACCAATGGAAAACACTTGACGACCTCCGCGCAAAGGAAGAGGCCCTGCGCGGCGAAAGTCTCAAACTCCTGGGCGACATTGACTCGCTCCGCGAGCGTGCAAAAGACACGCAAGAGGCTTTTGCTCGTCTGCGGAAGGCCTTGTGTGGTGATGGTCCATCTAGTTAGAGGGGTCATGGACCATCACCACTATTTCCAGACGGCTTTTTGTTGTGCTGCTTAGACTCGATGCCGAACAGACAGTTATAGAGAGAAAGCAGCTTGCATCGCGTGTCTGTCCTGCATGAGCTGTGCAGGTGTACCGTGCCTAGTGTGACAGCAATTAGCAGAATGCGTCGTTGAGCTGTGCGCAGCAGGCGTGTTCTCTTCGGACGTGAACATGGACGTGATGTTCTGATTCAGCTTCTTCTTGCGCCCCTTCACCTAGGGTCACATGTCAATGTTTGTAGCTAGGCCTCAGTTCAATGGTTCAAGGGGCAGATCCGCTTGGCGAAAAGCGCTTACGATCAGATAAAGCCGAAATGAAAAATTGAGGCACACCAGGGGCAAAGTGATTGGTATCATGAATGTGGAGGTTGAGTTCCGTTAAAAGTGTGCATCAACTAAAGATATGGATATCGTGTTGGACAAGCTGAATGTGCCTGGTAGGACATGCCAGAATTGTAGCAACCTGATTGACGGGCACGGTGCCTCCAGTGGGCAGCACTAGTGCTGTTATGTTTCGGTGAACCACGCCACGTTCATATATCAACCAATGATTTGTGCCTGCTGTCTAAGTTTCTGAGAATGCAAGAGGAAAAGCTACATCTACCGTCTTCTACATTGTCGAACTTAAGGAAGCGCCAGTATGTCAGGTTATACCAGCCCAAAGACTCTACCTGAGGATATGGTAAGGCTGAAGTCAGAAGAGGACCGACAGAAATTCGAGAGCATCAGGAGGGAGTTGTAAAAGCCGGAGAGGCCAATCAGGGACTTGCAGAACCGTGCGTCAAGCAAGCAGACAAAGATGTGCAAGGACACGACAGCACACAAAACAGAGACCTGCAAACCAGCGAGATAGGGGAATGAAGCAACCTGTCGACGGTTACAATGTAGATGACCGCGATATTTGTAGTAGTTCTCTGAAGTTGAACATGGCTACATGCAGGTTATGGTGGGGATGAAAGAACTCTGCTGGATAATAATGTGAACATGGACGTTAAACAACCAATGCTGAGCACATTGCTTGAACACCTGCTTTATGAAGGCTTAATGTCCTGCAGCGCATCCCAAACAGGCATGTCCAGTCAACCATAAGTGCTATTGCAGGGCGGGTGTGGTGAGTCCTAGCAGAGCAAAGGGTTCAGGTACATGCACGTTGCATAAGCATGATGTGAATACGAAAACCGAAGAGCCTATAACATCAATTATAAACAACCATATGGAGCAGGAGAAAGATGCAAATGCAGGCTTCATTTCAGATCCGTTTATCAGTGGTGCTTATTGTGAAGTCCAGAAACACAGGGGGCTCGGTACTCGCTGCAACGAGGCGCTGACTCTTTCTTGCTTGGTGCACGCTATGCATCAGAACCGTTTACAGGATGGAGAAGACAACGTGGAGATGTTTTTGCTTACATACGCAAACTGTGCAAGTTCTAGGACTGTGTAATATTGCGAAAAAAAGCATACTCCATGGGAGTGGTAAGGCATTTCAGACATGATAGTCTAGGCCTAGGCAAATATCGATTGCAAAAGCGAGTATATACTTCGGAAAATACACGTGATCAAACATCACGACGAGAATGTTTTCACATCAAGGAATACAATGACGACTGCGTGCACCAACCTGTGTCAGGAAGAACTATAGCAAGGAGAGGAGGGAAGACAGCTGTGAATCCTGTCTCCAACGCAAGTGGGCATGCGCTACAAAGACAAGTGACAAGTGGGAATAACTTGCACAAGCAAAAACATTTGCAAAGGAGTTCCACCCGCCATCGTCCAACAGAGCAGCACGAGTTGGGAAAGTTGCAACTGCTCACTGCATGTGCCAAGGCGATGCACGACAGCAACAACAGCAACAGCACCACCAGGCATACATACATCAAGAAGGAGAGCACAAACTCAAGCTCAGACCTAGTTACTAGTTTATAACAGTGCTTCAAGAGTAGGCCTGATCATTACAACAGCAGTGACAATTGCAATGTTTATTGGTGCATGCTGCCATAGATGAGGATAGGGTGTCATAACTCATAATCACCACTTCATGAGTTTGCGGAGAAGGAGGGTCAACCGGTTTCTCCGCAGAGCATCCGGCAATGGTTGCGCGGAGTGTAGGACGTCAGAGGCAGCTGTTAGAGTACCACAGCTTGGCTGGATGTACATGATCAGGAGGCATGGCTCGGGCTGGGAACGTTTAGACCCATTATTATTACAGATGTCTGGTATCTTTAAGGCGGTGCTGCCCGTGAAGAGTGCAGAACCACCTGATAGATTAGCGAGATTTGTGGAGTGCTACGAGGGGGGCCCGAAAGCGGGTGCGAGTGGGAGGAGGGGGGGGGGGTTGGGTTTTCGCCTCACAAGAAGGCAGTTTAGATAGTGAACTGTCAAACAGCATGTTAAAGAGTGTTTCAACAAACAGGGTATTGAAACCCACTGAGCTATGGGGCATCCGCATGTTGCCGAAAGAGGTACTAGGACATGTAAGGTCAAGCGGTCCAAGGGAATACTGGCTGATTAGACAGGGGATGAGGACGGCTTGTGTGCTCAAGGCTGTGTTTACTTACAACAGCGACAAGCATTCAGCAGTATGCATGGCACCGACGGAACCGACCATGAAAACGTTTGATTTAGAGATACAGACGAACACTGCTGAAACCTGTACCCAGGGGGCAGCGTCCAGAGCTTGATATCAGGATCAAGGTTGAGACATCTATGAAGAGTAAGAGGGGTGTGCCAGATAAAGAGGGGACGTGTATGGATGCCCAGAACCTTGCTGGGTCAGAGCAAGCCACATGTATGACTTGCGAAAAGATGTTGTGACAAGTGCTGACAGACATACGCATTGCTGTCTGTGTTTGCACAGGTTCGAAGTGCTAAGCGAACTCCAGACGATGATGCCGGAAGACATACCTCAGCGAACAATGATGTTTCGCGGTTTCAAAGGGTGCAGGAAAGTCCGAGGAAGGCTTGTGCAGCAATGAAAAGCAGTCAACTAAAGATGCAGTTGGAAACGAAGGGACAAGCATGAGCTGATGATGTAGCAGAGCTTATGGATGATTATTAGTCTGTATGTGTATCGTCATACATAAGCCAACAAACTCTCTGAAGAGGTGCACGCGGCTTGGTGGAATAAGAAATTGCATGACCACCTGTCTGCTTTTTTATCGGTTTGGAGGTGTATGGGGTCGGCTGTCTGGAGCTGTGGGGTGTGGTTTGAGGTTAGAATTTGGGGGAGTGAGGGAGTTCGCAGGAAGGGTTGGTGGGTTGGACTCATCACCAGGCTTTCGGGGTTAAGGCTGGCTTTCGGCGATGTGGGGATGTAGCTATGACGGTTCAGGAGTTATACAAGAAGATGCGGGTTTAGTTGTGGTTTTCGGGATTTGAGCACGCAGCCCTTGAGGGACTTCGGAGGGTCCGGCAGCAACGTGGGCTAAGTCAATGCTCCATGGAAGGGTCAACTCAGAGACACGTCCAAGACAAGCAGGAAGCACAGACCGGTGAGGTTTTCGGGTGCTGGGGTCTGGACCTCGGCTTCTGGCTGGGCTCTAAACTAATTTGGTCTAGGACTCATTTTGGATTTACCACTGCTGTGACAGTGACATCTACAAGCTGCTGTTGCCGTGCATATTGATGTCCTCATAACGTTTAGGTTTGTCGTAGCTAGAGCTCGTCGGTGCGACAGTAAGGGAATCGGGGAATCTGCAACGTTTGCGCACGAAGAGCAGAACGCTTATCACTAACCCCCGAGCACTGAACCCGAACCCTCAAAAGAACCCTTTTCCCACTAATTGTCACATCTTGAATGCAGTCTCGAAGGATTTGGTGCAACTGCGGCGCTACGCTGCATCCTGGCATGCAGAGATTTTTCAAGAAAGCTTCATGCTCATTCCTAAATCTTCCCTGAACCCAGACACGATCACGGAGTCGCAAGACTTATGCAGCACACTCCAGCTAGACGGAATCCATATGAAGCCGTATTAGTTTGCGCCGTGCAGTCAGCCCTAATGCAATTCGCGCCCCAAAAGGAATCACAAGTCGAAATGCTATGCCATCCATGCAAAGCCGAACTCTCAACTGGAAATTTGAAGCAGACGCTTATAACATTTACCAAGCTTGAAACGTAAGGTTCCTTATTATGAGTGTTCTAGACTATACCACCCCAAACCCCATTCAAACAATTAAGGCCCCCGTACTAGCCTGGGCCTACATAAACCCTACCCCCGTATAAACCCTAAACTCTAAACCCTAGTCTGAGGTCGAGGTTCTTTGCAGTCTTGGCTTCGGTCGAGATCTGGCGAAGGCACCTGGAGGGCTAGGGATTAGTGTTTAAGTTTGAGATTTAGGGTTCAGGATTTAGGGTTTGGGTGTTAGGGTGTAGTGATTATTCAGTGTGCAGGGTTCGGGATTGTTTTCGGATTTAAGGCCACCGGGGGGGCCTGAGCTGCCCGAAGCGTAGACTCCGCCTATTGGCTGCTCCCGAACAGCTCCAAAAGAGCATTACGGTGAATGTAATATAGGGACCTCTTAAAGGCTCAAGTATCTGATCTACTATAAAGGTACATGGAGCTTTGGGGCTTTAAGTTCGCTACGGAGAATGATACTGACTGGCAGCTCAGGGATCTCTGCCAAAGCAACCTATCACACCTTATTGCTGAAGCCCTATAAACCCTTGGACTTGACGATTTACGGCGACACCCTTACCCCAAACCCTTGCCTTCAGGACCTGCCGATTTCTCGGTCTCCAACCTATAGCCCGGCCAGAAGAATCTGACAGGAGCTGGAAGCAGCCCTCTACGTTCAGCTGCCTGCAGAGCGGGTGTCCGAGTTCTGCTGCGAGCGGATGGAGGTCGGGAGCCTCTGGGGGGTGGGTCTTGGGGTTTATAGGATTTATAGGGTTAAGCGTTTAGGATTTAGGGTTCAGGGTTTAGGATTTAGGGTTCGGATTTAGGGTTTAGGATTTAGGGTGTAGGGTTTAGGATTTATGGTTTAGGGTTTAGGGTTAAGTTTGAGGTGGCATATCATGTAGTTATCATCAGGATCTTAAGAGCCTCATCCTCGTTAGCAGCAAGAACTTCATCATCAGAACCAGCAGTGACAGCATCTTTGTCCTCGTCTTTCCGCGTCGAGATCTGAATCAACAGTTCGCCACTGGGCAGCACCATCTGCCCGTTGGGTGGCATACCGCCTCACAATCGCAGGCGCAGGTAAACAGTATTTACCAGATGGTGACGACACAGGCAAGGACGCAACATGCGTGATGACGGCAACACAAAGACCAATCACCGAGGTGTAAAACTGACAAGACCAAGCAGAACATGTCACCGTGCCACAGTGTTGCTAAAGAGGAAACCAACCGGCAGAGTGCAATCCATGCCAGTCCAGGAGTATAATACTGCAAAAGGGCTCGAGCCACGCCCCGTTACAAAGAGTAACTATCATTCTCCACGTGCCCATATAGCTTTTGCTTAGGCCTTATAGACGGGTTCCTACATAGGGGCTTTAGGGACTTTAAAGTACATACTACCTGGTGCAGGAGCCCTAAACCCTAAGCCCTGAACCCTAAACCCTAAGCCCTGCACCCAACCTCCCCCCCCCCCCCCCCCCCCCGCAAACCCGTTTTGAGATACGTTGCTAGGAGTCGCTTCACGTCCGGCGCTGCCGTGCCTTTGCGACTGTGAGGCAAGGTTTGGTCAATGGTGCTCAGGAGTTAATACGGCTGATGGACAAAATCCTGCATGACCCATTATAAGGAATATACCATAGTTCCCATAGTTTAGGGTCCTTAGGGTCATGCAGGATTTTGTCCATCAGTATAGGCGCTTGAACAATCACCAATACTTATTTTGTTGGTTTCTTTATTACAATTATAATAGAATGGGGCCCAAAACCCTATTCCAATTATTAAGGCCCCTATATGAGGAATGACTGTGGTCACTGTAGTCTCCATCGCAGTACAGTTTGGGATCCTATTCGCATGGGACAGTAGTCGCGACTTTCTGGTCCTAGTTGCATCCTGCTAGCATGGTATTTCACTCTTTGGTGATCTTCGCTGGCATAATCTTAGTATGGTTGTTCTAAGTATGAGCATGATGCTGATATTTGTTCGTAGTGTTTTGTATTAGTATTAGCATTGGCACTATTGCAAAACATGTTGATTTTGCCTTCAGTGCTGCGTACTGGTGCTTAGAGGCGCAGGGGACTTAGTAAGCAGGGTTTAAGTAGGGTGATAATTTCACTAAGCGGAGTTACCCCAAGTGTAACTTTACTTATCACCGACTTACTAAGTCCCCTGGGCCTCTAGGTACCATTTTCCAGGGTGGGCCTTGTGCCCAGAGAGCCCAAGACCCCTTAATTAAGGAATATGTCTTAAATTGTATATGGCTTCATATTATGATTTAAGCTATATTCCTTAATTAAGGGGCTTTGGGCCCTCTGGGTGAAGAGCCCGGGCAGACACAGGAGCGCAAAGCGTCGGCGCACGGGGACTTCGGCGAAGCAAGGCACAGTCGTTTGCAGAGACGAGTTCCCAGAGAGCTGACGTGAACAATACACTCCTGAAACTGTTTGCGGGTTTAATTAGGATTTAGGGAGGCTGTGGCCCATATAGACCCTGAGCCCTAAACCCTTAATGCTATACCCTAAACCCTAAAGCTCTGTAGCTGAGGGCTTGTTATTCTGATTTACGGAATCAAAATACTGCACATCCGGGGTGTTGGGCTTTCTGGGAAGTTCCCGGTTCGTCGAGGTTTCGCGCTCCAGGTTGCCCAGGTTTCATCCACCCTTAGCGATGGGTTGGGGTTTAGGTTGGTAGGGCCAACTTGCACCTCCAAACCTACGAAATAGGAGGTCATGACCACTTAAGTAGAGGGAATACAACCCCAAAGCAGTAGGTTGTTGGATCCCAAGGCAGGCTTAGGGACTCGGGAGGTTAAGTTTGCAGTTCAAGGCATTCGTTTGTGCTGTCCTTTGGTTTGTCGATTGAAGTAAAGCCTTAAACTCTCCCAGAGCATCGGATATTGAAATATTTCAAACAATCAAGCGTGTGTTGAAATTTGTGTAAAATCAAGCGTTTGAAAGCCTAACCCTTGAGACTGAAGATTTTAGATTTTGACAGCTTGGACTGCACGCGTATAAGGTCGTTTTGCATCAGGATGTCCTCTCGGGATCCCTGGCTTAACTTAAGACACGCTCTGAAATAGTAGCTTCGTTAATCCAAAGGTCCAAAGGTAAAAGGAGGGACCCTTAATAAGGACCCCTAGGTATGTACCTTAATATTGCTATTATATACCCATTGTTTAGCCCATTTTGGGGTAGGGGTCCCCATTAAGGGTCCCTCCTTTTCCCCTTTGATTTAAGGTTTCGTTACAGCATAGAGCCACGAAGGAAGAGCACCCTTTCTGTACTTAGAGGCCCAGGGGACTTAGTAAGTCGGTTATAAGTAGGGTTAGAATTGGGGCAACTCCATTTAGGGTACTTATACCCTTTCTTATAACCTACTTACTAAGTCCCCTGGGCCTCTAAGTATACCCTAACCTTCCTCCTTTTTATAGAGCCCTTATAGATCCCTTTTGCAGGAACCCTTTTAAGGAGCCTTACTACTTCCTAGGTCCCCTGGGCCTCAAAGTGCACCTTTGCCTCCACCGATCCCTGCCCAGCCGGCGAGCTGCGCAGCTTGATCCCACCGCCGGATGCCTGGCAGGCGCCTTTGCCTGGCTGAAAAAACCCCACACCCTACAACCTTTCACGAGACTTGGGTTCCTTTCAAGGCTTCCTTTAAAAGGGGTCTAGAAGGATTACTATGTTCCTTTAAGGCTTCCTTTAAAGGGGTCTATAAGGATTACTATAGGGGGTGTTATGGTGGTTTAGTATAGGGGCCGATATAATTACCAATGCTATTTGGGGTGCTCCCTGTTAGAACTAGGGTGTAACATACCCCCAAAACCCTGTTCTAGTTAGTATCAAATTAAGGCCCCTGTAATACACCCTAGAACCTTTACGCCTGGAGTTCTGAACCCCAATGTCAAACCCTTCGCGAAGCATCACGTCTCGCATGTCGAGGTTCAGGGTTTAGGAATTAGGGGTTTAGGGGTTTGGGGGTTTAGGGTTTAGGGTTTAGGGGTTTAGGGTTTAGAGTTTAGGGTTTTGGGGGTTTAGGGTTTAGGGCCGGTTTAGGGGTGCTGACAGTCCCTGGGGCATATGAGGTTCTGGCCTCGGGATAGCCCGTGATCCCAGACCCAAGCGGTGCTTAAGGTCCCGAAGCAAGTGCACAAGGAGGCACCCAGGGCCTCTGCAGCCGTCAATGCAGAGGACGATGAAGGGTTTAGTACAGCACGCTAATAACTAGAACAGGATTTGTGGGTTTTTTTATACTATGATTATCCTAAGGAATCCTCAACATAGGGAATTTTTTTCGGCCCCTGCCTGCATTAGGGTTTAGGGTTCAGGGGCAGGGTCTTTATTTGGACGTAGGCCTTTTGGTGGATCCCAAAGTTCATCGCTGATACCTCCCTTCCTCAGAGTCTTAGCCCCGAAACCCCTTTAACGCTGAGCCCGAACCCCCGAAACCCACAACCCCAAATCGTAAACCACAAGCCCCAGAACGAAACGCCTAAACGCTTTACTATAGGGGCCTAAATAATGGCTTATACTATTGTGGGGGATCCTTATGTGTAATTCTAGTATAACATACCCCAAAACCCCATTCTGGCTCAAGCGCGGTACTCGAGGTTTGGGCTGTTAGTCTCAGTCATAGTTCGGGCCTGACATGGCTGCAGACTACGAACATGACCGCATTGTCAAACGCGCGATAACTGTGTTGGTACTGTGTGCCTGGTGTGGGCTTGCCCACATAGGCATTCTCAATCGTGCGATTCCGCGCGACTTTGCAAACCATACGACAACCCTGCTTGGTCACCCTTTCAGCGAGGCAGGCTGTTCCATACTGCATCACAATGACAAAGTTCAAATGCATAACAATGATTACAAACAGACCTTTGCGAAGCATGGTGCTTTGGTCTGTCTCACTCAGCAGAATTACGATGACGATACGAGGCATTTCCAATTGTTTCAAGGACACCTGCAATTTGCAATCGGTTTGCAGCAAAGTTCGCGTATGATATGCGATGCCAGTGAAGATGATGGTGATGATTGCGCTTATGTGCTTTCCAATTGCAGCAGCCAAGGAGTTGGCGACCGGGATAACATGTCGCTGATTCCTTTGCATTGGCTGGGGGAGGGTGACTTCCAGAAGGTTACGATGCATTGTCTTACATCCGGAACTGCAAATGCAGGGATGGATAAAGCAGCCCGCGACGGCATGGGTCTCACGGCAGCCCAGGCCAAAAAGCATCAGGAATGGCAGGAGAACCCAGTCCGGCTTGTTCTCCTGGACGCCTCACGGCATGTGGCCTTCCCTCCGGGCGACGGCCACGCCTCCAAAGGCTGCAAAGCGTTGCATATCCACATGAGCATGGCCCGGAAGAGCTGAAGGTTAAGGTCGGCGACACCTTCCGCTCCCTGTTCGCGCGACAGTACCTAGACGGTGAGGAATGCCCCATCACCACACATATCGACGACGCCTTGTTACAACCCGTCCACAACAGCATCGTCGCAAATGCGGGTGAGGTGGAGGATGAGGAAGCGCCCGGGGAGATTGCGCTGGATGATGCCGAGGTGCATGTGGCGGGCCAAACACTGGGCAAAGCCAACCCTGAGGAGGTGGATGGGGCCGTGGAGTGGGATTTTGTGTGGGTGGACGCCGAGAAGGCCGAGCACTGTTGATGCAGTCTACCGCCGCCTGGCGGATGTGATAGACACCGAATGGGGCGCCCGAAAACGGAAGCTGGTGCGAGAAAATGACCGCACATACATTTACTGTCGTTGTCAAGATGGTTGCAAGATGGTGGTGCAGTACCGCATCAACGAGAATGCTGGCCACCTCATCCGGGAAGCCAAAAGAACGAACATGAGCTGAAGTCTGACATGCGTGGAGATATCAGGGCTGCAGCAGCACAAACCGAGAATGCTGCAGCTGCACTTGTGCAATTCTCCATGGACAACCCGGGCAAAGAGTTGCCTCGGCGCGATCAGGTGCAAGCACGCAAGAGCTACATCAAACCCTTGCAGATGGAGGACAAAGTCCCGCAGGTTTGGGAGTTTGCAGAGGCACTGACACAAAGGAAGTCAGCAGCTCCTACCCAGAGGATCGGGAAGATCCAAACAAAAAATCCCCTAGTTTGGGACCCCAGCTACGAAAGGGTACTTTATCGGTCCCCTTAAGGGATCCCTTGAAGGAGCCCTAAGCTCGCCTTAAACGATCCCTTCAAGGAACCCTAAACCTTCTTTAAAGGATCCCTTAAAGGAACGCTAAACCCTCTTTAAAGGAACCCTTAAGGGATCTAGCTTTTGGGTCCTCCTGGGGGTCTGGGTGCAGTCTTCAAGCTCTCTGGTGCTGGACGAGCCTCAGCGGCGCCCGGAACTATTTCCAGAAATTGCTTTTGTGGCCCCGGGACGAAGAGGGCGACCAACTGTTTGCGATTCGGAAGCCATGCTTGTCCGGGCATGACTTTAACTGCAGCAAGTCTTTGTTGTGTCGGGCTTTGCTTCGGAAACCTGCAAAGTGCAGTTGCTCAGTGCCCACATTTAGGCGTTGCGAAGACACAAGCCGGCATTCAGTTGGCGAGGGCAGGTTGAAAGCCCCTGCTGCAGAGATTCATGGCCGTTGGGTCGGCTCCTGCCCTCCTTTGATGCATCTGACGGTTTACGGTCGAGGGTTTGTAGAAGGAATCGGTTTGGGGTAATTTTTAAGTCAAATTTCCCTCAGATTGTCTAGTTAATGTGGAGCCCCAATCATAAAAACATGGGGACTGTTGAAATCGACACCATTATAGGGTTTAACCAAACCTTACCCCAAAGCTGGACCTCCGTTATTACTAAGCGTTAAATCCTCAAGCTTACTCCCTCAACCCCAAATCCTAGACAGGAGCGCCAAACCATCCAAAACCCAATTGCCTCAGCCCAAAATGTTCAGGAGCCTGTGCCAGAGGCGTCTGGAGCAGCGCCGGAGAATTTGGAGGCCCGAATTGCATGGAGTTCTATTGCTTGCTGGGTGAGGTCTAGGGTTTAAGATTTCAGGTTCAGGTTTAGCCAGTTTGAATTTGAGTTCGAAGCATCGATGACTGCTTCTGGCTGCTACCATGTTTTTGGTGGATACCTTGGGGTGGCGGCGCCTGCGACTACTCCCGAGAAAGCTGCTTTCTACATAAGTACACGACTGTTGCACATGATCGTCATCGGACACATCACCATTAGCCTCATGAGCACTCCGTTGTTGGCTATCGCTTACTCAGGAGGTAGCGGAGGTTTGACATACCCACTCTCGCCGCAGAAATGATGGCAATGACGGTAGTTGGCATCGTCATGATGCGAGTGCGCAACCGGTTTCGCACCAGCATGATCGTCGTCGTCGTCACCATCAACATCACCCTCACCATCATCACCATCATCCCCATCATCACCATCAAAACCATCATCACCATCATCACCGCCACCCACAACAGTACCACCACCACCGCTGCCACCACCTCCGCCGGCGCCGCCACCGCCACCGCCATCCCCACCAACCACACCACCACCACCACCACCACACCACCACCACCACCACCACCACCACCACCACCACCACCACCACCACCACCACCACCACCACCACCACCACAACCACCAGCATCTGCGTCAGCATCAGCAACAGCATCTTCATCAGCACCAGCACCAGCACCAGCACCAGCACCGGAAACCAGCACCAGCAGAATTAGCACCAGCACCAGCACCAGCACCAGCACCAGCACCAGCACCAGCACCAGCACCAGCACCAGCATCAGCATCAGCATCAGCATCAGCATCAGCATCAGTATCAGTATCATCATCATAATCAGCATCATCATCGCTTCACCCTCATCGTCATCTCCCTCTTCATCAGCACCACAACAAATCAATTTACCAACGGTTTTTGGAATAATCGCACTGGCTGGTGATTGATGGTTGAAAGTGTAGGAGCAGGGATCCCGCTTACGGTATAGATTCTTATGGAGTGTAGGGAAACTCTATGCTTTACCCAAGACTAGTGGCACTCGGTTCCTTCAAGCAACGTGCTTAGATCAAGAGGCGCTCTTCGGCGATGGGGCTCAGCTCGACAGCGATGTTGAGGTCCGGTTCCCAGAGACTCCAAGACCCTTTAATGAAGGAACATACTTGAATATTCCTTAATTCTTATTGGGGTTCCTATTATGAGAAAAGGTATATTCCTCAATTAAAGGGTTTTGGAGTCTCTGGGTTGCCCAAAGAGAGTTTACGGTTCTCGAGGTTGAACCGTCCCGAGGATCCGAATAACAAAGCCCACTAAGCTGGTATACAGAGTCTGGAGGGTTAGATTTTTCTGCGAGGTTGGCGTTCGGGGTTTGCACGGTTGGAGCTTGAGACAGCTCGTATCGCTGCAACCGTATTGCTTGCAGCTTGTGTATTCAGAGCATTTGGGCCTTGGACGCCGTTTCCGTCATTTTTGCAGTGAGATTAATTTAAACCCAAGAGCAGCCGGTATTGAGGCCCAAGTCTGTTGGGTAGTTCTCTAAGTTAGGGTCCCTTTTCAGATCCCCAATATAGTACGGCACCGTTGTAAAACGGATCCCCAAAGGGACCCTAGTCGAGAGAACTCCCCATTCGACCATCGAGTTCCTGCACATGAGTGGTTGTCAATATTAGGGTCCTTTTTTGGGTACCATAAATATTAGGTGCCGTATTATAATAGGTACCCAAAAAGGGACCATAATTTTGACAACCACCCACATCGGGAGGACCAGATTGAGGAATTCGAGGAGGAGGATCGGATCGAGGACTTCGACGACAGCAGGCCGGAAGTTCGTATGCTCCTAGGTAGTATGAGGGTACCCCATTAAAGGGAGACCCTTCTTAACCCTACTTCTGGCTTTCTTTAATGGAACCTTATTGAGAGGGTCTATATTCCCAAGAGTCTCCTAATCCTAGCTCCTATATGCTTGAAGTATGGACTGCATGCCATGCCCCATACCCGATACCGGTTCAGATATGCTGTTAAAATCGTATTCAGTATTTGCTGATGGTGAATGGACAATTTCAATACTGCAGTCAGTTTTGGTACGCGGCGGGAGTATCAAGCACCCCTTCAGTATACAAATTACTCATTCACCGCGTGCAGCATGGCACCTCGCGTCACTGATGCGCACTTGGACGGACGTCTCGGTTTGGAGACTCAAGGCACATGCACAGATGCAAACTGTAGTCTTTTGCGGCGCACTCCAAGCCCAAGAGCCCTCCAGATCAAATAGGGATTTTAGGAGTCTAGAGTGTAGGAGTTCAGGGGTTAGAGTTCAAACCCGAATCCTAGACCCGCTCAGCCGTCGAGTTGTCACCTCAAGGAGAAAGCAGGCGCCCGAAGTCACTCAAAGCCCTACACCTTACAGTAGCCCATATAGAACCCCTAGCTAGAACCCCTAGTAACCTTTGAGAGTAAAGTGCTTAAACCGCACACCCTAAACCCTAAGCCGTAAATCTCCTGAAAGTAACCCCTGAAACTGTTGATGGACAAAATCCTGCATGACCCTAAGGACTCTAAACTATGGGAACTATGGTATATTCCTTATAATGGGTAATAATGCAGGATTTTGTCCATCAAACCGCTCCAGCAGGGCAGCTGTCGAAGAGCAGGCCGTACCGGAAGGCGCACTTCGTTTCAGGTTTCGTTTTAGGGTGTAGACTTCGAGTTTACGCGTTGTTAGGGTTGGCAGTTTTGGGGTTTGGGGTTTAGAGTATCAGGTTTAGGGCTAGGATTGGACATCGGGCGGGGTTTTAGGGCTTACAGTCAGCGTCCTTAGTCGCATCGATTTCATGTGATCCATGCAAGTAGTTGGGGGAAAGGGTCCGGGGAGGGTCGCATCAACTCTTCTTGAATCCATGCAAGTACTCGGTGTTTGCTATATTTCGTACAGAACCGGAAAGTTGACCATTTCTATCTGTATCGAGCAAGCAGTTGCGGGAAGCATTTCGGGAAGCCGACCCAATCATCGTGTAGTTGGGGGAAAGCATACCCAAAATACTCATGTTGCAAGAAACGACTACTCCCAGTTGCTAAAGTCGTCGCGTTTCGTTCGTGGCAGCGCCTAAGTCGTCCCAGGTCCAGTGTGCAGTTGGGGATTCTGCCAAAGCGCGTCAATCGGGATCCTGGGACATGCTGGTAAACTAGAAAGGCTGGCTTTGTTTGCTCTTTGCTGCGATGCCACTGAAGTCTGAGGTGGTTCTTGAGTGGCTGCTTGCAAGATCGAGCGTCTACATGGGGAAAGGGTGCTTTTGATGTGTTGTTTGCTGCGATGCCGCTGATGTGTTTCTTGAGCGGCTCTTGCAAAATCGAGAGTCTACATGGGGAATGGGTGCTTTTGATGTGCTGTTTGCTGTGATGCCACTGATGTGTTTCTTGAGCGGCTGCTTGCAACATCGAGCGTTTACATGGGGAATGGCTGGTTTTGATGCGCTGTTTGCTGTGATGCCACTGATGTGTTTCTTGAGCGGCTGCTTGCAAAATCGAGTGTCTATTCATGTGCACCCACTGCTTCTGCTGAGCCATTTTGGCTTCGCCCCAATCGACGGGCGATTGGTGCTTATGATTCTACGGCTGTTTCTGTTGAGCGGGTGCTTCTGAAAACGGGCGTCTACATGGGGAACGGCTGGTTTTCCTCAAACCAAATCCTCGTGAGACAACTGCACTTCTATCGTGAGTGGGTGCTTCTGACATCGAGCGTGTACATGAGGAATGGCTGATTGCGCTGTGATGCCAATGATGTGTGCCTTGAGCGGATGCTGCGGAAATCGAGCGTGCAGATAGGGGAATGGCTGGTTTTGAAGTGCTGTGATTCTACGGCTGTTTCTGTTGAGCGGGTGCTTCTGAAAACGGGCGTCTACATGGGGAACGGCTGGTTTTCCTCAAATCTTCCTGAGACAACTGCATTTCCATCGTGACTGGGTGCTTCTGAAATCGAGCGTGTACATGAGGAATGGCTGGTTGCGCTGTGATGCCAATGATGTTTGTCTTGAGCGGGTGCTGCGGAAATCGAGCGTGCAGTTAGGGGAATGGCTGCTTTTGAAGTGCTGTGATTCTACGGCTGTTTCTGTTGAGTGGGTGCTTCTGAAAACGGGCGTCTACATGGGAAACGGCTGGTTTTCCTCAAATCTTCGTGAGACAAAAACCTGGTTTGCCTCAAGTCTCGTGCGCCTGGGCGCGGCATTCGAAATCCCTTGTAAGTGTGGTGTTTTACACAATTTCCGCAGTACTTGTCTCGATACTTTTGAGACTATATGTCCGTTCCTGCTAGCAAGCACCTGGGTGATGTGACCATGATGTGACCCCATCGCATCTGCCCAGTAGTTGCTGGTAGCATCTTCCAGCACAAACTGATGTGACTAAGGCCCCTAACTGTAGTGGTTAGTTTTTGGGGTAGTATTTGGCATCGGTACGATCAAGAATGACTCGGGTTGTGCCGCTCAAGCTTCAGTTGAATACCATGTTGAGTGACGTGACCAGACGATGTTCTGAACTCTAGTCTCTTAGCCCTAAACCCTCCGCGTTTGTCTCGACCTTTGCTTTTTGTCGCAAGCCATCACAATGAAAGCTCGATAACCCGCAGCTGTGCAGCTATCCTGAGGTCTTGTCCACACACTGGTTCTGAGTTGCATTAGAAGCCCTATGACACCGACACGACAAGCCGCAGCACGCATCCCTCAACATCTATGGAGTCATACGATGCCTGTAAACAGCTAACCCCTAAACCCGAAACCCAAGCCCAAGTCCGAAACCTTAAGCCGAAATCCTTCTGGTTCAGCGCTTTGCGAGGCCTGGCCGCGGAGGAGGTGATCCAGGATCCGCTTGGCAGCCGCTCACTGGAACGATTTGCTGCAGTTTGGGTTAAGCGTTGAGGGTGTAGGGTTTATCAATTTGGGTGTCGTGTACAAGATCTTTAGGAACATAGCTTGGAGGTTTTTGTAATTTACGGGGTTTGGGTAGGGTGTAGGTGTGTATGGATGTAGGGATTTGGGCTGCAGGGTGTCAGGTTTCAGGATTTTGGGCTTCGGGCAGTAACAGAGGTCACAAGGGAGCTTGGTATTGGAAGAGTTCATGTGGAACTTTTGGGTATAGTGTTTGGGCCTACAAATTAGCTGCAGGTTGTTGGTGTGCATTATGGTATGATGGTATCAGGAATGTAAGGGAATACTGTTACTCGTTTCTTCTTGCCTCCCATATCTTGTGCCCAGGCGACATGCCAATGATGACGAACACATCTGGAGAGTTGGATGAAGGCGGCTTGACAGCACCAATCTGTGGGTTTCTGTGCCCTGAAGTTTGGGCCCTTTAAATCCGAATCGGCTGAAACAATGCTGAAGCATCTGCTGCTGCAGCTGCTGATGCTGATGTTGGTTATGATGGCGATGTTCATGATGATAATGAAAATGATGATGATGTTGATGATGATGATGATCAAATGATGATGATGGTGGGGCGGTGACGGTGGTGGTGGTGATGGTCGTGATGATGGTGGTGATGATGATGATGATCGTGGCGATGATGATGATTACTGTGATGGTGCTGGTGATGTTGACGGTCGTTGTGATCATGACGATATTGCTGCAAGCCCTTCTGCCCTGAACCCATGCTGTTGAACACAACACGAGATATATCTCACTAATTATTGGTATTTCCCCTTATACACTGAATAAATTATGAGCAGTAATGCTATAAGCCCTAGAATACCATGAAGCCTAGAACACTAGAAGCCCGATAATGCGATAACCCGAAACACCCCAAGGCCCTAAGCCCTCCAGCTGAGGTTGGCACTTCTGCGCCGGAGCAGAGTTCTGGCTGCGAGGTGGGACCCAGTGAGCGAAGAACCGTAGCAGGGGAGAAGTTTAGGGGTATTTACGGGTTTAGGGGTTAGGAGTTTAGGGTTTTGTGGTTTACGGGTTGAGAGGTTAGGGACATTTTGTGTTTCCAGTACCCCCAAGTAACATTGAACAAAGCGCTTATGGTCCCTAAAAGGGGCTATTTGGGGCCAAAAAGTTCAATCGCCAGAAATTCGAAAGGATTGCACTCAAGAACAATCGGAAAAATCTCTGAGGGAGTTCCTGGTGGCCATCATGTTTAGGGTTTTTGGTTGAGGGGAAAAATCAATGTGACGACGACTTGAACGAGTTCAGCAGCAAGAAGCCTATCGTCGAGAATTTGACAGACAAAGAGTCGGAACTGCAGTTGGGCGCGGACTTTCGCTACATCCTGCACAGCCTGTCCAGCTTGTCGGATGCCACAACTGCGAACGATAAGGACCAGGTCCGGCGCAGCTTCTTGCTGACAGACCGGCACACCAGACACGCTTCATGTTTGTGGAATGGGTTGACCGCAGTCTGGGTTCCATTGACAAATAATCAAACAATAGTTGGGAAGTCTAGGTGTGCGCTGGGGTTTAGGGGCTAGGATTTAGGATTTTAAGGGGCTTAACAGTACTTAGGGCATAGGGCCGAGGATGTACAGGATTTAGAGCTTGGGGGCCTCTAAGCTGTTGGGAGTGTGGAGTTCAGGCTTCATCGGCTGCAGGGTTCTGCTAAGGCGCTAAGAAACTTAACTTGGGCCACCATAATACGGACGCGTAGTAGTGAGTTTTAGCAGGGCTTCCTTTTCTATTCAATCAATCATGAGAATCCTTGAGCCCATTTTGGGGTTTTGACTCTGTGTCCTCAATACTAAACATGGAAGTCTTTGAGAATGAAGAACTGAGGAATCGTCGCAATGTCTGAAAGCATCACGACGCGTAGCCAAGAGAGGTTGAAGTCTACTTGAACCCAAAGAAACGGGCGTTACGATGATGAACGTGCACATTAGAATTTTTTGTCAAGGCAATTCGAACAGTGCTTGTAGATCTTTCCGTGTGCACTATGCCCTTCGTGTGGCATGGGCTCGAGCTGCGTACTCTCAAATTCGAACTTCCGGGACATCGACTGCAAGCCAAGACCCTTACACTCCTTTCCCTAATACCATCAACCCTCAACGCTAAGCCTAAAACCCTAAACCCTGCGCCTCCAAATTGAAGGCGCGGGCCCTGCTGTGATGCAAGATGCAGACGCTGCTGAAGCTGCGGAAAGCGTGATCCCTAGCCTGCGCTCCTCGTTTTGCTAATGCAGTGGCCTTGGATAGGGTTTCGGGGCATATTGTCGGCTATCATCATATTAGTAGCTGTCGAAATTATGGTCCCTTTTTGGGTACCCTAAATATCAGGTGCCGTACTGTATTAGGGACCCAAAAAGAGACTCTAATTTTGACAACCACCCATAAGGAGCCCTAGGGAATGGTGTACTGGTAATTTATCAGACCCGTCAGTCTCCATGACCATAATCAGCGCGAACACCGTCCCTCTTCTTCAGCATGATCATCAACGGTTTAGGGTTTAGGGTTTTGGGTTTTGGGTTTTGGGTTTAGGGTTCATCTTCCTCCATTCTTCTTTGGATGAAGCAAAAGTCCTGAACCCAGAGCCCCAAAGCCCTAAATCCTAAACGCTCTGACTTCCATATATAAGTCCTGTAGCAAGGTAAGTTTTTTGGGGTTTAGGCCTAAACCCTGAACCCCCTGAGCCCTAAGCCTTTAAGTAAAGCCCGGCTCACTGCAGGTGAAACGCCGAAAGCCGCGCTGCCCGAAGAGTCCAAGTACTGTATCGTATAGTATAGTATAGTACGGTATAGTATATTGTCATTTATTACAGTGAAGTATATACTTTTCCAACTTTATGCCGTTTTTCGTAATTTTTGGAAATATTATATATAAGGACCCCAAAATAAGGTATCCCTGATAATCGAAAACTCCCAGGTGGACGCCCTGACTTCGTGACTGCGTGCGATGCTCCGCGAGAACCTGATCCCAAGAAGCCTGTGCAGGCGGAGCGCAACAGGTCCTCGGGTGTACTGTAGGGGTTTAGGGGTTTAGGGTTTAGGCTGGTGCCTGATGCCATTTCGGGTGGTTCCTTATGGTAACTATAGTAGAATGTTTGGGAAGTGGGGTTAAGGGTTTTAGGTCTTGAGGTTTAGGGTGTGGGCTTTACTAGGTTGCCGGAGGCCTCAAAAGGTGGGATGAAGGTAGGTGGGATATTCCCGAATAAGAGTCCTTATATAAGGGATCCTTGATCCTACCCACCTTGATGCCACCTGCTGAGGCCTCCGAGGTTGGTGGATCTGAGATTTGGGGTTTAGGATGGTTTCGGCTTCAGGGCTGGAGCCATTACTTGTGAGTATAGCTTGTTGAGCAGTGGGATGTCACTACTTCGTCTTTTTACACGGTTAGAGTTTAGGGTTTAGGGTTTAGGGTTTAGGGTTATGGTTTAATAAGGGTTTAGGGTTTAGGGTTTGGGGTTTAGGGTTGGGGTTTAGGGTTAGGGTTTAGGGTTCTTGCTATGCCTGATTTCTCTCATTGGCACGACTGCCTTCACACTATGATCTACACACGACGCTGAACCCTGGCCCTAAGCCTCATACGCTCAGCCTGGTTTTCACGCGCCAGACCGCGACTAGCTATATTCCCTAAACCCTAAACCCTAAACTCTAATCCTTGACACCTAAACCCTATACCCTAATCCTTGACCCCTAAACCCTAAACCCTAAACCCTAATCCTTGACCCCTAAACCCTAAACCTTGACCCCTAAACCTTAAACCCTAAACCCCTAAACCCTAAATCCTCAACAAGTTCCCTAAAAGCGCGAAGGTGGAGCCGGATCCTTCTGGAACAGAAGCCGCCACACGGAGGCACGCAAATCAAGCCGTGGAAGGGAGGTACTCTGGGGTTTTTTGGGCTTTGAAAGGGTTTAGGGTTTAGGGATGTTTTTGGGGGCTTACGATTTAGGGTTTAGATGCCCTGCAACCCCCTATCGCTGTCAAGTTTAGTCCAGAGGCTCCGGCCTACTACCCTCAATCTCTGCTCTGGACTTTCAAGACCCGGAACTTCAAATCCCAAGCTAGAATCCGAAAAGTGCGACCGCAGGCCCAACACATCAATTCCCATGAGGTCAAGTCTTAAACGCGTCTCTCTCCTGAGCCCAGACACCCAACGTGCCTGCTGGGCCAGGCGAGCCGATTCTGGCGAGGTTCTGGCGGAAATTGCGCGAATCTTGCAGGCCCGGCCGTGCAAAAGCCGCCTGAAAGCCAAAAGTCGCTAAAAGGAAGAAACCGAGCGCGCCCCTCAGCTTAAAAAGCCCTTAGCAATCCAGAGCCTTACTGAACTCCCGTAGATAAATGTCGTACAAATCGTTTTTGGCAAACCCCAAAGCCTCTAACACCGTAACTGCTATAACCCTAAACCCTCAACCCTGAACCCTAAAACTTGAAGCCTAAACCCTAAACCCTAAAACTTGAACCCTACACCCTAAACCCTGAACCCTAAACCCTAAACCCTAAACCCTACACCCGGATCGCCCCCAAAAAGCTGCCAGTCCTCAGGTGCCAGAGGCCCAGCCCGAATGGGGGGTGGAGGCCTGGGAACTATGGGTTTCCGAAAAATTGGGGGGGTTTAGGGTTTAGGGTTTAGGGTTTAGGGTTTAGGGTTAAGGGTTTAGGGTTTAGGGTTAAGGGCTCCTTCAAAGGGATCTATGAGGGTTCTATAGGCCCCACACAGACCCTAAAGTAGGGGCCTTAATGATTTGAACAGGGTTTGGGGATATATTACAGAATAGGGTTCCTTTAAAGGGATCTATAAAGGTTCGATAAAGGGTTTAGGGTTTAGAGTTCCGAGAATTAGGGGTACCATATTTTGGGGTCCTTATAATAAGGATCCTACTATTCAGGGTACTATATTAGGTTCCCTTATTTTCGGAAACTTCCAACTCTGGCAGTTTAGGGTTTTGGGCTTTGGGGGTTTCTAAGATGGGGCGTGGGGTGGCTCTCAAGGGCTTGGAGGGTGAAGTTCGTTGAGGTATTGGGGTGTAGGCTTCGGGGTTCCGAAAAGGGTTTCTTCCAAGGGCTTCTGCAAGAGATTTTCAGGGCTTCCAGGGTTTCTAGAGGGCCCCTTAGCGGTTCTTGTGGGTGCTCGGTACGTGATAAAGTCACTATTGTACCCTACAAAACCTGAAAAAACAGAGGTATAAACCTCATCCCTAAACCCTAGGCCTCTAAAACATAGTTGAACCAAAGTACAAAAATACAAAACCTGAATCCTATACCATAACTAGAACCCCCAAGCACCCTCTAGTGTTCCCCAAACACCCACTACTAGGGACCATAAGGACCCTATTTAAGGGCCCTTGGGGGGTCCTGGCAAGCCCCAAACCCTAAACCCTAGCTAAAACCCTAAAAGCCTAATCCCTTAAATCCTAAACCCCAAAACCCTGAAAGCCTAATCCCCCAAACCCCAAACCCTAATATCCTAGAAGCATAACCCCCTAAGCGCTAAACCCTAAAATCCTGAAAGCATAATCCCCTAAACCCTAAAATCCTGAAAGCATAATCCCCTAAACCCTAAAATCCTGAAAGCATAATCCCCTAAACCCTAAAATCCTGAAAGCATATTCCCCTAAACCCTACAATCCTAAAAGCCTAATCCCCTAAACCCTAAACCCTAAGTCAAACCCCAAAGCACCGCTTGCTTGGTCAGGCTCTCGGCCTCTCGAAAGTACCGGAGGGCGCCGAGGTTGCTCTGAGAGCCGCAGCGAAGGCGCTTTCGGAGTCTACAGTATCAGTTAGGGTTTAGAGTTCAGGGTTTTAGGGTTTGGAGTTCAGGGTTTGGGATTCAGAGTCAGGTTCCTTTAAAGCTTTCTTGGGATTCATAGTTTGGTTTTCGTGAGTTCGTTTCAGATTACTCTTGCTTTCTCACGGTTCGGACTTGCCATCGAGGGTCGCCGTTGTGGTCTGTTCTGATGGACACCCTGGGGCTCCATAGTAGTTCCCTATGGGTACCTTAGCGGTAGCACAAAATCATGAGTTTTCGCCTGCCATGAAAGTACCTCGCGGTAGGCTCAAGGACGATCCCTGCGACGATCCCTGCTAGGAGCCTAAGTACTGCAACCTGTTCCCGAAACCGCCCTTTAGCAAAGCTTGCGGTGCGCAGGAAGGTGTAGGTAATTTGCCAGAACCCCGAACCCCAGACCCGAGATGCGCTACACTTCACTTCTGTGATCTCTTGAAGGCCTTTCGCTGCATGGCGCGCTACTTGCCTGCTTTTGTTGAACTCGAAGGGCCCTGGTGTTCTCTAAGTACCATGTCCTTCTAGATCCCTCTGAGAGCCCTTCCATACACCTTATTCGATTCCTTAAGGACCAAATCCTTACAGACCGCAAGCTTCCGAAGGTCTGGGGCTAGGGTTTAGGGGGTTTGGGGGCTCAGGGTTTAGGGGTCCTGCAGGCAGAATCCTGCATGGATCCTCAGACCCATAGCGCGCACTAACTTGGACGTCTTTAAGTAGCTAATGCAGAAGCCTGAATACTTAATTACGAATATTCGTACCTAGGGCTCCCTATTGTTTGTATACTAATAGTATACCGCATAGTTATTGAGGCTTCCATAGCAGATCCTCCAAGTTCGGTTTGAAGCTGAGCCGGTCGTCCCGCCACTCCCCTACACCGTATAAGGCCTAAACCGAGAACGGCCCCGAGCTCCGGATCGTTGACCTTCAAACAAGCTCTAAACTCTGACTGCCAGAAGATGTAGATCTGATTGAGAAGCAGTAGTAGTCGTCGTCGTCGTAGTAGTAGTAGTAGTAGTAGTCGTAGTCGTAGTAGTAGTAGTCGTAGTAGTAGTAGTCAGGCTAGTCTACTAAGCCTCATAAAGCTCTAGTACCCTAGAACCTTGAGGAACCATCGAAAAGAGTCCTATTTCAATTTATGCAAACCCCTATTTTATCGTGTGGACAGAAGCGGCCCTTACAAAACGCCTAGAGACCTGAGCCAGCGGAGAAAGGCCATTGCACTTTAAACAAGCTAAGGCAAGATTCACCCGGATGGTCGCCAGGGTCTGAGCGAAGAGGACTTGCAGCACGGTGGCGCGGTTTGAGTTTCAATACCAGGATGCCGCATATCGTATATGTCTAAGCCAATGTGCGCATGTATGCCATCGTGTGGTGTGTGTATACACATGTACATAAACAGCGTGCGGCGGAGAGAGAGAGAGAGAGAGATATGTATGTATGTCTGTCTGTATGTATGTATCTGTTTATGTATATGTCCCAATTTTATGTACACATGTATACATACATATATGTACACACACACGCACACACACGCACACACACACACACACACACCCGCACACCCCCACACACACACACACACACACACACACACACACACACACACACACACACACACACACACACACACACACACACACACACACACACACACACACACACACACACACACACACACACACACACACACACACACACACACACACACACACACACACACACACACACACACACACACACACACACACACACACACACACACACACACACACACACACACACACACACACACACACACACACACACACACACCCGCACACACCCCCCCCCACACACACACACACACACACATACACACACACACACACAGACACGCACACACCCCTATGTTCACATGTCCGAAGCGTGTTTCATGCATGTGTGCGTGAAAGTTTGTCAGCATGTATGTGCGTACGTAATTGCTGCTCCTTGCATACATGTTTGTGCGTCCGGATGCCTATCTGTGTATCCGTCTGCCCGTCGGTCTGCATGGACGTATTCGTGGATGTACGTGTGCAAGTGTGGGTTGCCTGTATGTAGATGCATTTGTATCCGTATCTGCAGGTGTATGTATGTACAGTATGTATGTATGTATGTATGTATGTATGTATGTATGTATGTGTGCTTGTGTGTATGTATGAATGAACGAACGAACGAATGAATCAATGTTTGCATGTGTGCATTAATGTATGTAGGTATGTGTGCATGTAAGCATGCATGCTGTATGCATGCTTGTATTCATGTCTGGATATTACATGCATGCATGAACGCATGCAATCATGCATCATTGCATGTCTAGGCAAGTATATTTTAGTGTTTGCTCTTGTGTTGGAGAGAATTGTAAGTTTCAGCCCTACACCTGCACACTGCTTGAAGGTTCATGGGTAGTTATAAGTAAGGTTCTAAGTCCCCTGATATGAGTTATAAGCAGCGTTACCATACTTATAACCCCACTTATATCTACCCATGAACCTCCAACTAAGTCCCTAAACCCTATACCCTTATAGAATCCCTATAGACCCCTTTAAAGGAACCCTTAAAGGAGCCCTACTTATAACTACCCATGAACCTCCAAGGGGGTTTCAGAAGCCAGCCGCCAGCACCACTGCCAAAGCACGCAGGACGAGCAGCGCAGCCATGAGGTCCGTGGCCCAACCATTTCAGTGCCTAAGGTTTAGAGTTTAGGGGTTTGCGGTTTAGGGTTTAGGGTTCAGAGTTTAGGGTGTAGGGTTGTTGTTTGAGTCGTTAAGGTTTAGAAGTTTGGGGCAGGATTCGACATTTGGGGTTTTGCGTGCATTGAGGTGCTTGGTTCCCCTACACTCTATAAGCCGTCAATCCCGCAACTGTCTCAACTCTATTCCACTGAGTTGTTAAAGAAAGTTCACCGGCGAAGGCATTCGCTTGAATGTTTTAGCTCCCTGGTGGGACAAGGAAACAGTGCTCGATGCAGACAGCAGTGTAAGTTTCAAGCCAACCTGAGCTAGAATTTAGGGCAAGCGGCTGGCCATTTCAATTGCAGGCTGCGCCCTAAGCCCTGAGCATTAAGTTGGTGCAGAATTTGGGCTCAGTCCAGATTTCTACCTCTGAACTTTGTTCGGGAAAGTAGGGTTTTCCAGTAGTTACAACGATAATTTTCGCGGGGATGCAACACTTAGAAAGTAGTTTCACGTGACGCAGTTCAGCAGCAGAAGTCAAAGGGGGCGCAGAATCACTCTAGCATTCCTCAATTCAAGTCAAAGTGCTTCGTGTACTGAATTAGCTGTTGTATTCCCTTCCGGCTCGTATGCAGATTTGTAATGTAGCATACCCCAGAACCATATTCTAAGCATGAAGGTCCCTTGAATAATCCGTGCAACATTGTGTTGCAGAGCTCTAACCTGTCCTAAGCAAGATGTGTCTTACCTATAGTCTCCATTGTAGTTCCCTGATGTTTGGTTAACCAACAACCATAAAATTGGTTGACCAAAAAAGGGAACTCCTATGGAGTATAGCCCCAAGGGTCCAAGTACCTAATAGTCATAATAATCATATACTCTCCAAAATCCTAACCTACATATCTACTATCCTAAAACCGAGCACCTAATTATTGGGTCCTTTGGACCCTTGGGGTAGGTATTGCTTAGAAACCCTGGTTAACCCTCAGCCCCCAACTCCAATCACAGCTTCAGCCCCTGGGACCCCATCAACCCTAATAGCCTTCCTAGACCCTCCATCTACCCTCTATTAGACCCTTTCTGCCCCTTATTTGGGACCATATACCCCTATTTGAGGGTACAAGGAGGGTCCTGGTTACAACCCTTACTTAGAGGAAACGAGGGCTCAAAAACAAATAGAAAAGAACAAAACAACCCTTACTTAAGTCTCTTTTAACATCACCTTGGGCTCCAAATAGAGAAATACGGTTGATGATATAAATCCTTAATGACCCTAGACTATGGGAACGATGGTGTATTCCTTAGTGTGGGTAATGCAGGATTTATATCATCAGCCGTAGTACCCACATTGGGGTTTAAAGCCTAGAAATGGGGGTTTCCGAAAACAGGGGTACCTTATTTTGGGGTCCTTATAATAAGGATCCTACTATTTAGGGTACTATATTAGGGTCACCTATTTTCGGAAACTCCCAAATGGTACCTACTTTAGGGCTCTTTGGAGCCTTCGGGATCCTGAAAGCCCTGAAGCCCTACAAGGGGGATCAGGGTTTAGGGTTTAGGGTGTAGGATTTGGGGTTCAGGGTGTAGGGTTTAGGGTTTAGGATTTGGGGTTCAGGGTTTAGGGTTTAGCCCCGAACGGAAATCCGACGAAAGGCTTTGGCAAAGCTTCAGCGGGCACGTCGCTCGGTGCATCGCCTCCTGGATGGCACTACGATGCAGGGGCTTACCGTTATGGGGTTTGGCGTTTAGGGTTTTGGCGATTAGGGTTTTGGGGTCTAGGGTTTTGAGGGGTCTAGGCGTTCCTCTTATTTGGGGTTTAGGGTTCAGGCATCTACCTAGTAAAGCGCGTACACGATTTGTTGTGTGTGTCTGTATGTGTGTGTGTCTGACTGTGTCTGTTTGCGTCTCTGACTCACGTACACTTGGTGCGTTTCATTTTAGTCACGTGCGAGTCACACACGTACATCGAAATTGGCAAATAATCGAATAATCCAATACATCAATCTTAGGATCCCACCCTCCCCACTAACAGTCAAATAAAGGTTCCTTATGTAACACACAGGCAGAAATGAGCACCAGGGTTTGAAGGCCCCATTGGATGAAATCTTAGCAACCTGATCGCGCTTTCAGAAACATTCACCGTGGTACTGGCGTCGCTTGGGGCTTGGGCTTGGTCAGGGCTGATTTGGCTTCTGGAATGTGGGTCTCAGGGTTTTTGTGTTTCGGACCAGGGGTTGGAGTTTAGGGCAAGCTTGTCTCAGTGTCCGGACCTGGGGCTCAAGGTTTCGGGCTCGGAGTTTAGAGTTTCGGCCCTGGGGTTTAGGGTTTAAGACAAACCCGTCAGAGTCCGGATGCGGGGCTGAAGGTTGAGGGTTCGGAGTTTAGGCCTGGGGTTTCCGGGTCTGTACGGAAGAAGCCTAGGCTAGGCCCGCAGGAATCGCAAACTCGGGCTGTTTCCCTCCCGATCCGGCGCCTTCAAAATATGAGGTCATTAGCGTGTGCCTTCAAAATCCTGGGTCATGATACTATTTTGCGTCGATGACCTTGGATTTCGCCTACATTTGCGTAGCCTGGTTTTGCGGCATTTATGGTTCCATAATTGGGGTCATATTATACTGTTAATATACTATATGTATACTATATTTATACTACGTTTATACTAGTTGCTATATACCTGGGATACCCTTTCGCCTAAAATAATAGCCGCTTTGGGGAATAGGCGCCTTTTTGGGATTGAGGCGTAAATCCTGATTCAAGAGTGGTTTGCGGCATTTCTTCTTTGGATGTGGCTGATTTGGTGTTAAGGTTCTGTCCAAGCTGACTAGTATGCATTTCGGAAGCAGAAGCTAACTCTTCGGATCATTCCGATGCCATTTGCTCCGTTCGGCTCACTTATATTACAACAATTCGCCGTGCCTTTCAAGGTGCGACCCCACCCGTGCAATTGTGTTGCTGCTCTTGCAAATGTGATGCTTGTTGGTGTTGAGTTGGGATGACTATGCAGTTTCGGCCCGAGATAACATTGCGGTGCACTGACAAGTGGTAGTTTTCATGGCTCGTCGATTGGACCCCGACAGCTTTTCGAAGCTGGAGAAAGCAGGCAGGCCCCGCAAATCCTAAAGGCCAATATGGAATTGGTAGTATGCATGTTGGGACAGGTCTCCACCTGATGCCAATCGAGTGGCACCATGAAGTGCAGAAGGCTTTGTGGCCTGGAGAGCCCGTGGAAGAAACTTGTCGTATAGGGAGGTCTAGGTTCAAATGGCCTAGAAGTTGAATCCAGCTGCACCTAAGGATGTGCCGACACCTGCAAAGTTGCAGATCATCGTGGAGAATTTTGAGTCGGGCGGTTATGTTCGTGAGCTAGCACGAGTTTATTGGGCAGCTGAGAAACGATCCTTGGTTGCCTTGTAGTTCGAATCAGCGATCTAGAAAGATGGTTTGTCGGTATAAGATGATTTTAACAATATCAGCCATGAAGGTGTATGCTCGCCACCGATGTCACCGGAAAAATCGTCGAAGTCAGAGGGGGCTGGTGAGGGCGGTGAGCCCGGAAAGTAGGTGCCCCGAGCCAGGACCGCTGCCGAGAGAAAACTCGTTTCGTTTGGGATTGCATGCCGCACTGGTAGCCCTTCCATCAAAGTCGTGCCCCCTACCCTTTCGCAGGCTGTCTTCATCCGAGTGGGTGACCAGGCCGTGTTCAGTTGTCTGGCGAAAGCTTGGTTGGGTGAGTTTTCTTTTTCTTGAGGCCATGGTGTTCCTCGTGGACAAGCTGGGGATGCATACGGTTCTTCCGGCAGGCCTCAAAAGTTTCGCCGCCCTGGTATAATGGAGATCTATCTTGTTTGGTCTGTGTGTTAGGCTGTGGTTCCGATCGTCTTCCAGGCGACCCGTGAAGGAGGCTTGGATCTGTCGAGGATGGTCGTGATTCCCTGTCAGTCATACGCAGGTCTCTTTGGAGCATTCTTCTTCATGATCTTCCTTAGGGTGCATGCCCCAGCTCTCAAGTCTTGTTATTTCACAGAAACAATCAGCACTCCCTCGCCGAGGTGCCGGGCAGTCGATGAGTGCCCCTCTGCCCTGCACGTTCCGTTCGTGTGTGTGGAGTTTGCATTTGAGATTTGCTTGCACAGTCTGTGTGATAGCAATGATTTGGGCTCTAGGGTTGAAGCAAAACGATTGGTATTTCACAAATCATTTAAGCTTATTTGCTGTCATGCCCGAAGCAGCCATGGTTGTGGCTGCTGAAGCCGAAGCCGAAGTCGAGGGGGCAAGCGATGAGGTGATCGTTGATTTGTCCGGGCTGGCTTCAGCATGGGAAAACGATAAGAAGCTCAGAAGGCAGATTGCTCGAAGCAAAAGCCTTCTCACGTGGATCTGCCCGAAAAGTGTCGGGGTGGTGACGATGAAAACCTTGAAGCTCAATACGGATGTGCTCTTGCATCTGCTGCGAGTTTATCTTCCCCAAGCTCCGGTCAACAAGACATGTCCAGTGGACTACATCTATCCGGAGGTGGCTTTGTTTCAATTGTGCTTGCGACCTCTAGATTTCGGCTACTGGTTCTACTGCCTTCTTTTTCGTGCTGCCCCGATCCAGACCGTCTCTGCCAGGTGAAACAACTTCGAGAAGATATCGGCCTCCCCGACGATATGGGGCTGATCCATTGTGAAGCTACGGCACTTAAGAGTTTGTTGAGCTTGGTCAACAGGCGAAATCATGGTGGCATTCGTCGTGTTTCTTGGCCATTGCACCAAACAATACTGTCCAACTCTATCTATAGTGTAATATCTTCACAAGCCCAAAACCCCAAACCTTAAATCCCGAAGCTCTAAGCCCTAAACCCCAAGATCCAGGCTGGTGGCATAAATCTAAGGACAAGAAGTTGCAAGAGCTCTTCGAGTTTGTCATCCTATATTGGCCTCCTAAGCCCCGTAAGAAGAAGCAGGCTCAGGAGGATGATGCTGTTGAAGATGAGCCTTCAGGGGAAGCAGCAGCCATCCCAGAGGATGAACGTGTCGGTGGCGATGAAGATGATGATGATGAAGACATGGCCCCACTAGCTGATGCTAGCTATGGCGATTTGTGCAACGCAGAAGATGCTTTGGATGATGGCTGTATGAATGATAGCGAGATTCGGGATGGGCTGGTAAGCTCTATGGGGTTGCATTTCGGCAGCCCACCTCCTCCATCCGCCTATTGCAGAGATTCGGCCCTTCCAGAGACATCGGCGCCGACGGCCGCCCAATCGATCCTCAATGGGCTTTCAGATGATCCGATGGAAAGGTTGGCCCAGATTGAGTCGCTGGTCTTAGCTTAGGCATATCATCCTTTGGGCTCAGATACACTGCTAGTGAGGGCTTGGGTATTCAACTCACTAACTACAATCCGGTGATTTGCTTCAGGCCATCGAAGTGGAAAGACTGCTAAGCAGCAGTGGTTGTCGTAGGCATCAGTAGCCGCAAAACAATACCGGGTTAGTAGAGTCCTAACACATGAATAGCAGTACTACAATACATAGAACTTTGGAACATAGGACTTTCACAACCGGCTCACGCAAGGTTCTTGATCGGAATTGCTGTCCCCGATCCCGGGAACCCTTAACCTCAGTCCTTAAATCTTACAACCACAACAACAAGAAGTACCACTACTACTATATACTACTGCTACTACTACTACCACCACGACGACTACTGCTACTGCTGCAACAACAACAACAACTACTACTACTACCACCGCCACGGCTACCCCTACCACTTTCAGTGCCACCGCCACTACCACTACCACTACCTCTTCTTTTACGGCCACTGGCACTGCCACCGCTACTAAAACAACCAGTAGTACAAGTTAGAAGCTGCCTCCACCCTGTAATAGTGACCATAAGGATTATATAGGACTATATTAGGGCCCTATTATATATATTCATCTTATACCACTATTACAGGGTGGGGGCAGCTTCTAAAGTACAAGGGTGAAGGTTAAAGCTTCGCAACTATTTGCCACCCCACGACCCAATTCCCCACGCCGGTACCGCCTCGACCCAAGGACGACCGTGGCAACCACTGACAACCTTTACAAGAACCACAACGACACCACTACCAACAACAACAGCAGCAGCAAGGACAACGACAACACACCCACAAACAAACAACAAGAAGAAGAAGACCAGCAGCAGCAGCAACCACAACAACATCATCAACAACAAAACAACACCAGCAGCAGCAGCAACAACAACAACAACAAGAGCAACAACAGCACCACTACTCCTACTCCTCCTCTACTGCTACTCCTGCTGCTGCTACTGGCACAACCAGTACAACTAAACCGTTGACGACCCCAAATTCATCCCGTTAAACTATGCAGTTCTTCAACCCCACATGATCGAGGAAGCTGATGGCCCAGCGACGTGCCGAAGTTCAAGGACAGAAGGTGGCCCAGAGGTGGGAGGAGCCTTCCACGGCTTCGCCTGATGCAGGCAAGGCTCTGATTGGGCCGATTGAGGCCTCGTCTGGTGATGAGAAGGCTCTGAGTGAGCCCTTGGTTGAGGCATCTCCTGGTGCTGACGAGGCTCTGATTCAGCCGGCATCGCCAGCTTCTGTCCTCGACAGGGCAGCAACTCCCGAAGCTTCCCCAGAGCCGGCTGAAGCCGAAGCAACTCAGCATTACTCCGAGCCGGAGCCTGCCTCTGTGCCGCATCTTCTTGCTTGCCAGGCCAGAAGACCACGTAGTACTTCGCGAGCCCATTGTTAATTCCTCAATGAGTTAGGACTTGGATGCTAAGAGTACAGGGTTTAGGGTTTAGGGGCTTCAGGTCCTAGTTGGTTCATTCTAGCTAAAGCTTTTCGTGGGCTCCCTACAGGTGCAGGTTTCCAGGAAGGAGCAGCAGGACAGCAGGGCCAAACTCCGAGGCTTGGCAGATGATGACGAGGAAGAGGATGAAGATGAAGTCGTGAAGAAGAAGCCGGCTGCTAGAGTAAAGACCACCAAAAAAACAGAAGCAGACAAGGCAGCCACGCACGAGGCCCCATCGCAGCCCAAGCCAAGAGGCCGACCAAAGAAAAATGCCCAGCCCCAGCAGCCGACGCCAGCCGAAAACCCGAGCAAAAGAGCAAAAACCGAGGTGGAGGAGAACGATGCACCAAAGGCCGAAGCAAACAAAGGCAAGGAGAACAACACGGCAATGAATGCCAAAGCAAACAAGCTTAAGGACAACAACACGGCACCGAAGGCCAAAGCAAACAAGGGTGAGGACAACACGGCACCGAAGGCCAAAGCAAGCAAGGCTGGGGAGGACAAGGCAACGGAGGTCAAAGAAGCAAGCAAGGATGGGGACAACAGCACGGCACCGAAGTCCAAAGCAAACAAGGCTGGGCACAACAGCACAGCATCGAAGGCCGAAGCAAACAAGACTGGGGACAACATCACGCCAACGAAGGCCAAAGCCAAAGCAAAGGCAACTGCTAAGGCAGTCGCCGGGAGCAAATCCACCACATCCCAGGCCGATCTGAGCACGCCTCCGGCAAAGCGAGCCAAGCTTGATGACGACAAGAGTGCCGGTACTAAAAAGAAGGCCGAAGGAAGGAGAACCTTTGCTTCGAGACCACAGCCGAACCCGCCTTATGGCCACAAGTTTTGGGCGGCTGTGAAGCAAGCCTTCGAGACGCTTGTGCAAAGCAAAGTTTCATCGCCATCAAAATTGGAGGAGTGCTTAGGGCTTAGGGTTAAGTCGGGTTAAGTGTAGCTAGGTCGCCAAGGTTGCCAGGTTCAACCGCAATCTCTGTTCCATGCTTGGAGGACGTTTTCTACAAGTTCTGCCAGGGGCATATCGATGATCAAGATGCAGATGGCATGTGCAAGCAAGCCACAGCAAGAGCCCGTGAGTTTTTGGTTTCAGAAGAAGTTCGAGGCCGGGATCCCGCAAGCTATGTCGTTGCTAGATACAAACCAATTCCAAAGATCCCCTTGTATTTTCAATAGCCGCTCATTCGGACCTGAAAACCCAAGCCTCAGAACTTGGAGCCCTCGCCCCTAAACCAAACCCCGCCTTAATGCTTAGAGGCTCAATGCTTCGTTTCGATACATAGGCATTGTTCCCACCAAGCTTCACAATCTTCGGGGATGGGAAGCACATTTGACTGTCGATTCAAGCCAACGTACTACTTCTAGAACATACAATCCCAAAGCCCTCAGCTGCAAGCTTCAGGCCCGTAGCTTGAACGACCCTTCTAACCCTGTGAGCCCCAAGTTCCAAACCCTACGCTTAAACCTTGTGTCGAGAACCAATGCTTGGCAGGTCGGCTGCTGCAGTAGATGGCAGCCTCGGCCAGGATCCAATTTCGTTCAAGGGGGCCGGAAAGCTTCTACGACCGCTTAGACTGATCGCTTGTGGTAGTGCCAGAGCCTAACTCTGGGGAGGATGAGGTGAAGTGTGCCAGTGTGCTGGATATACGGTAATAATAAGAATGTCCCGATGATCTTCTCAAATCTGTGTTGAAACACCCTCTAAGTCGGGGCCTTTCCTAGAATCTAGAAAGCTTCTGCTCTTGGTAAAGCACCGGGCATCTTCGCATAGAACATCCGCTTGGTTTGAGTTGGCAGCTGTCGACAACAAGTGTGACTGATGCGGCTGTTGCTCTTCTACCAGAAAAGTCCGCTGTTAGCTTACGATTTCTTCCAAGCAAGGCAGCACCCAATACACGCACGTATTTGCGAAATCGTGACGCTTTCGGGCCAGGTACTTGATACGATGCCGCCTGGGTTGGCTGCTTATGCTCGGCTAGGCTATGCACAGGGCTGCCAGTCCGGCTGGTATTGCAGAGAGAAAGAAACAGACAGAGCCAGAGAGAGAAAGAGAGAGAGAGAGAGAGAGAGAGAGAGAGAGAGAGAGAGAGCTTTTGGTACGACTCCAATAAATGCCCCACCACCACCACCGCCACCGCCACCACCACCACCACCACCACCACCACCACGACTAGTGCTACTGCTATTGCTACTGTTGCTGCTACTGCTACTGCTACTGCTACTACTCTATACTACTCCTACTACTACTACTACCACCACCACCACCACCACTACTTTTACTACTGCTGCTCCTGCTACTGCTACCACTGTTGCTGGTATTGCTAGTGTTGCTGCTGCTTCTGCTGCTGCTACTGCCCGTGCTGCTGCTACTGCCTCTGCTATTGTTGCCTCTACTTCTACTGCTACTCCATTACTCCTAGTACGACTACCACTAGTAATTACCAGTGCTGCTTCTAGTACTAGTACTATTACTAGTACTAGTACTTCTGAACTACTGCTGCTCGTACTACGACCACCACCACCACCACCACCACGACAACCGCCACCGCCACTGCCACCCCCGCCACAACCACCAAGACAGCCACAACCACTAACAACCACCACCAAACCCTAAACCCTAAATTCACGAAACCCTAAACAGTGGAGGAACTCTATTGTTCCAGTTGCTGTACCTTTGTGAAAATAGTTGGACTGGTTGCAGCTGCAAACCATGTTAGCAAAGATGCCAGCAATCCCCACGCTTGTGGTGCATTCAGAGTAAAGTGATCCGGGTTTTTTTATCGGAAAGGGTTCTGCCGGGCAGCACCTGGACCCCGGCAAAAAAGGCCGGCCGCATCAGCTGGAGTCGCCAAGTCGCCTGATTCCATGTTAGTTAAAGTAAGACCCTAGACTCTAGACCTTAAGCCCCAACTACATTAAGGCCGTGGTCTTCTGCTTTTGCTCGAGGCTTTTGTTTTGTGCTCAGGTAGACTGAACGTATGTGTTTTTTAACTTAAGGATGATATAGGTACAGGTGTATGCTGGGGACTCGCTATATATATATATATATATATATATATATATATATACAAAAGGATAGAGGCTTCCCCGAAATACTCTCAAATATATATATATATATATATATATATATAATATATTATATATAAGATTATCCGTATTTGAGAGTATTGTTGCCGACGAGGCCCGGAAACCAACTTCAACACTTGTTATGACTTGTTCTATTGACCTAAGGATTAGGGGCTGTAGGCTTAAGTACACAAAAAATCCCTCCAGGAATGTGCATCCCAGCCGGACATTGTACCGAAGCACCTCGACTTCGAGGATGTTTCTCCGACCGATGCCACCGGCCCGGAGTCGTTGGACCCCATGGACACCCAGGTGGATTTGCAGGAGAAGCTCGCCGCTAGCTTGCCCAACAACAAGGACCGGACGAAGACCGAGAAAGCCGCCGACAGCTCGCCCAACAACAGGGCACGGACGACCGCCGACAGCTTGCCCAACAACAAGGATCCGCAGAAGACCGAGAAACCCGCCGACAGCTTGCCCAACAACAAGGATCCGCAGAAGACCGAGAAACCCGCCGACAGCTTGCCCAACAGCAAGGATCCGCAGAAGACCGAGAAACCCGCCGACAGCTTGCTCAACAACAGGGACCAGAAGACCAAGAAACCCGCCGACAGCTTGTCCAACAGCAAGGACCAGAAGGACTCGGGCAAGGGTCAGGGCGCCATCGTCGAGTCGCCGGCTCAGGCCAAGGACTTGAAGGAAGAAGTGATCATTCCACAGGTGGCACCGCCGCAACCGCTCTCCAAAGGGGCGGTGGACAAACGACTTCGCCGTATTGTTGCCCCACGAGTGGATGGATCCTATATCGTGCCAGACGAGATTGTGCAGAAGTTTCGTGATCGCAGCAGCAGGAAGGAGGTGGAGCTCTTGTTCGAGAAATCGGGGTACCACCCAGAATCATGGCAAACACTTAGCTTTGTGATTCTCCACTTCCCTATTCATGTACTTAACTTTGCGATTAACTTTCCTTTTTAGGCTAAGCCCCTAGGCCCCACTGCCGCTATTTCCCGCAAAGGAGACCTTTGTACGGAAGGTGAAGAAAATCTTCCAACAGATCGAGGAAGAGACTTTCACTACTGAGTACCAGTTCGTTAGTGAAGAGGACATGGTTGCTTTGAACTGGTCCGAGCAGCACGGCTCAAGTAAGAAATACTGTATTAACTTTGCCCTACCCCTCTACCCAAACTCCAAACCCCAGCCCTGAAGCCTCGGCTCTGATGTCTCAACCAACAACAGGAAGAAGACCGCTGGTGTCAAGAAGTACTGCGAGTCCCGCCCGGGTTTCCGCAGGCCTGCAGTGCAATCGCCGTGTCGGCACCAGAACCTTTGCTGTCGGAGAGGTACTGCACATATAATATTGCGATGCTACTGCTACTATTTCTCCTATACTACTACTACCACTACTGCTGCTACTGCTAATGCTACTGCCACAGCCATTACCACCACCACCGCCACCACCACCACCACCACCACTGCTGGTACTGCTGCTGCTGCTGCTACCACTCCCACTGCCGCCACGACTACTATTGCTACTGCTGCTGCTGCTGTTACTAATGTTATATGTATAATATCATATTAATACCACTTTGACGACGATTCCTACTACGACCACCGCCACCACTACTACGTTTTCTTCTACTAGTACTGCTGCTACTACTACTCCTACTACTACAACTACTACACTACTACGACAACTCTCTAGTATTACTAGTACTACTAGCACCACTACTACTATACAACTACCACTACTACTCCTGCCACTACTACTACTACCACTACCACTACCACTACTACTACTACTACTACTACTACTACTACTACTACTACTACTACTACTACTACTACTACTACTACTACTACTACTACTACTACTACTACTACTACTGCTTGGAGGCCCTGTTGACTTAGTAAGTCTACTTAGTATCCCCCAGAAACCCTATTATAATCCCCATAACCCACCTTACTAACCCTACTTACTAAGTCAAAAGGGCCTCCAAGTACTACTACTACTACTACTACTACTACTACTACTACTACTACTACTACTACTGCTGCTACTACTACTACTACTACTACTACTACTACTACTACTACTACTACCCAGGGTGTCCTGGATATTTTGAAGGGTGCCTCAAGAGGTTCTTTTAGGGATCCTTTGGGGTTTTGGGGGTTTTAGGATTTTGTGACTTGGGTTTGGTCCCAAGTTTGGGATTTTGGGTTATTCCAATTCGGCTTAGTTAGGGAGCCCGTTTTGGGATCGTTCGTGTATTGATTAGGTTGCCACCAACAAGCCGGTGCTCATTCGTTATACTGTCCCGGCACTGCAACCTCGGATCACGTGCCGCCAGCCCAAACTTCTAGCCTAGCAGTCCTAGCCCAATTTCCCAATCCTTTATCTTGAGAGCCCTAAGTCCCACCCGACCCATAGATCGCATTAAGCAACATGACAAGCCCACACACACCTTGCACAGGAAATCCGAATACGGCGAAGGCTGGTTGTACTGGGCTGCCGTGAAAATCCATGGCTCCAAGACGTGTCTCGTTCGCAGACCATCCAAGTTGCAGTGAATCCCCAGTACGACCTCTCTAGGCAAACCCTGGACCCAGTGCTCATCCCATGGCTGGTGCACTCGCAAGACTATAATCCGGCTGTGAATTGGGGGCTGTCGGGTTTCAACAATTACTGGGCGAGACTTATATAGGAGGTCGAGGATGCTTCGGGGAGCAAGCTTTTTTAGTGTTGAATGTTATGAGGTCGCATGAGTAAATTAATATTATATATAACACACCTCTACATACTACAAGAATGCTGTCCCCACTCTAAATCCCAAATCCTAAACCCAAACCCTCCTTCTCGAAGCAGAGCTCGGGATACGGACTGCAAAACCGCAGAGAACCCAAGACAACTTCAAGAATCTAGCTTTGTGGCTTGGTGTTCCTGGAAGGATTCCTTTGGAAAGTGTTGTAAGGGGTACTAAGTCTATTGAAGGTGTCACAGAGGTTTCAGTGGCTTAGGGGTGTGTGTGTTTTTTTCAGGATTCCTGGTGTTAGGATGTAGGGTTTAAGGTCCGCTCTTACTCCTATATATATATATATATATATATGCAGGCAGGCCCCAGCCAGTGACCGCCCCAGGACCACGAAGCGAAGCATTCTCGAGCGGGAGCAGGCTCTGGAAGCCGAGGGAGGCGAAGTGCCCTCGGATGTGGATGTCAATAACGACCCAATGCCAAGCATTGGGAAGGAGTATGGATTGGTGGGAAAAGGGTCCAAAGCTTCTACAGGTGGGGGAGGGGGTTCTCGTAATATATGGAAAGACTAGTATGTCTGATGTTGCTAATGTATACTCGGGTTTTATGAGTAATTAAGTGCTTCTGGAAACCAGGGACCCCAACAACACTTCACAGGTCAGCAGGCCACAGACCCGGGTGAAGACGAGGACGAAGACTCAGACGATTCCAACGACGACGCCAACGAGGATGAGAGGGACAGGGTTTTGAAACAAATGAAGTTTCCAGACCTGCAGGGGGGCGACTCACTAACCTCGATTGCTGTGGCCATTTGCAACTCGCTTCAGAAGCGAATGGCTAAGTTGGCCATGTTAGAGAAAAAATTCAGTGACCTCCAGAACCCTCTGGACTTGCACAGACAGAAGCTTTATGGCAACCTCAGCAATGGTGTGTGTGTGTGTGTTTGTGTGCTAGTTACATGGAAGGATTGCTTTGAAACCTGTATCTTTTGTAGCAGCGAAGGATGGGGAACAAGATCACGGCAATGCTTGAGCAGATGTCGTCTATGAACGATTACATGGGTTCGGCATACAGCTACGGTTTGGTCAATGGCTTCAAGAAAGAGAGCCTGGGCTTGGCTTATATCAGACGAACTCCTAATAACCATTCTTCCAGGCTGCAACCACTGGATCGGGTTATGTTGGTAAAGCCTTTAAAGTATTCGTGCCGCCAGTAGAATTTGAATTAAAAATATAGAGCACTGCCCCCCGGACGAGTTCAGCCCTCGAAGCACACCGCAACAAACCTTAAACCCTGGAGCCTAGACCCTACACCCCAAACTTGGAAGTTAGGGCATGGTCAACCTTCCTGCCCAGGAAGCTGAAAGAGCTGAAGCACAAGTTCGCCGAAGCCAGATCGCTGCCTTTACCTTGGCTGTGCAGGACAATCTTCAGTAGGCTCTTGTCATGGTTCTTTGCTAAGGGCTATCGAAAGCTGCTGTGTGGAACGTGGTGGAGTGCCGCTTCGCTAAGTTATCACGTTTCGGCAAACCATTGTGAGTTCGCAGAGCATCATGAGCCAGAATACTTTTTTCAGGTTGGTGATGAGTCAGACGGCTACGCCAAAGCCGCCGCCGGCAGAGGCGAAGCCAAAGTCGGCTAGCAAAGCCAAGGCCAAAGCCAAGCCAGCCGCCAAAAAAGCATTGGCCCCGCCCCCGTCGCCCCAGCCGCCGAGCTCACGCAAGAAGGGCAAGCAGTGAAGCATGTGCACACTTTCTTGAAAGCAGCTACAGCTGGCATCCATGGGTGGAATGCAAGCTACAAAGTCACGAGATGCATCTGCCGAGAAGTGCATTAAGTGTCACGACCCTCCGTGTTTCATGAATGCGGACAAAAAAAGCTGCTGAAGTTTTTTTCGTTGAGCTCCGTGGCACCTGTAGATTAGCCCGAGAAATGTAGGGGCATGCTGTATGCCAGGTCCAACGACTTTCGACTTCGATCGTGCAGAACAGTACGCCGAAATGCTAGGCTCCGGTGTCACGACCTCAGCTTCCCAATCTTTGCATCACTGAGCATTCCCCGAATCGCTCGTGTTCCTAGGCAACTGCGAGTGACACCAAACGATGTTTGTCTCGAATGCTGGATGGCAAGGACGACAAGGCTCGTAGCAAACAGGACAAAGGCAAGCGACCGAAGGTTGCTAATGCTGAGAGGGACTGCCACCGGTTCTTTGGGAAACACGGTCTATCTACTAATATCCCAATCCAGAAAGAAACGATTGTCTTGGGCGCCGACACCTACGACATGGATTTTATTACCATCCGGGATTGGTTGACATACTTATTGGCCAGGGCTCCATGTTTGGTGGCTGGAGGCGAAGAATCCTTGGAAGTTCAGCTGGAATCGTTCTGGTGTGCCTATCGCTGGGTACACCCGACACACGAGGTTTTTAGTTCAACTGCCACAGAGAATTTACGGCGAACAATCCCTGTGGTCTTGTTCGGGGACGAAGGCAAAGGGCCGAAACGTGGGAACTATTTGGTACAAACCTTCGAAACCCCTATGGGCCTTTGGACCTGCGAAGATTTCAAGTGTAGCTGCCGGGATGAGCTTTCGGACTACCCGCAGGAATACATACCTGACTGTTACGGGGACCCTCATCCTGACTCAGACCCACGTCTTCGTGCAGCAATCAAGGCCACCACCAACAACACCGGCCATGTGTACTTGAAGAGGCACATTCTTTTCGGTATACAAGATGTTGTGTACAAAGATGCCCCCGCCTCCGATACGACATTCAGTATTTTTTCTGTAAATCCTTATCTCCCTAAATTATACAACCCGAAGTAAACCCTATATCTTTGAACCGTAGACCCGCCAATGTTCTGATTGTGGAAGCCAAACATACGTTTTCCTTTCTAATACAACCCAGGACACACTGGATCGTATGCTCGCATTGGTTGCAACGGAGATCGTAGACTTGATGCAGAATGGCTTTCAAGCTGCTTCCAAGCACTGGTATGTGGCATGCATTGGGCACAAGGGAGACCTCAAGCATGCTGCTGAAAAGGCAGCACATCTGGTACGCAGCTATGCAAATCTGGGAAAGACAAATGCGAGAATGATGTGTTCGCTGTGCCATGCTGGTGCTGCTGGTATCCCCTTTGAGGAGATTGACCCGAATCCTGTTTGGGCCTCCAGTCTTTATGCCACCCGGCCTTGGAATTCCGATCCGCCCCTACTTCCAATCCCTTTTGACGAGTCGAAACCTGAGATGCTGTATCGTCTTGATCTATTCCATCTATTCAAGGTGGGGACAGGGCGAGACCTGTGTGGAGGCTTAGTGCTACTAGCCAAATTTGGTATTTGGGACAACCCCGGTGACAGCCTGAAGATGTCGGAACGTTTGCCAAGATGCCATAAAGCATTCAAACTTTGGTGCTCCGTGAACGGCAAAACACCAGCCCTCAGATACTTTTCCATGAGACTCTTTCAGATGAAGAGGTTAACGGATCATCCATGGGCAAATGTCAAGGGCTCGGACTGTATGCTTTTGCTGCAATTCATCCAGTGGGTGTGCGATGTTCATCTTTCAAGCCCGACTCCTGAATCACGGCCACATGGGCCCCTGCTGAAGTTGTACAGCCGAACCATTGGTCATGCCTTGAAGATCTTTGAGATTTGCAATTCACATCCCTTGTGGATGGTCAGGACTTGTGGGAAGCACCTCTATGCAAATATGATGTGCTTGTTAAGTGGCTATGTGTCGCTGGCCAAAGCGACCCTAGATATGAACGAAATGTTTTTCAGCTTGAAGCCAAAGCTACACGGACTGCACCATGTAGCTTTTGAGCTGCAAGAAATGCTGAAGACAGCATCACCAGTGGTGATGAATCCGCTTGCTTTTGGATGCGAAGGCAATGAAAGCCACATCGGCCATATATGTGATCTGGCCCTGTCTGTGGATACAAGACAAATCGATCAAAGAGTGATGCAGAGGTCTATGCTCAAGTTCTGTGCTGTCGCTCGCAGACATTTGGAGAGTCGTTTGCCATAAATCATAATGCTTACTTGATGCCTACAGCCTTAACCTCGGAAGTTTATAGCCCTACCCTGAAGCACTGATATGTGGCAAGCCGCACCGATCTGGATCGTGTCGCCCAGCAGCAGGAAAGATCGCTGGGGCCATGGGGCGAGTGGGGAGGGTTGTACTGGTCTAGGATCCCTTGAGGGCTTGTGGCTCTTGATCTGGGGCTATGTCTTCTTACGACCATTATAATGAAATCTCAATTCAACATTTGAGCTTGTACGAGCCAACACATTCAGGATCGAGGGGGCACGGGTATTCGGATAGCAACGGTTCCCAAAAGATCCCCAAACCCTAATTTGGAGACCCATCTTAATGTAATGCCCACCATCCTACAAGTTACACGGAACAGTGTGGGCAATTCTTGTTTAATTGTGGCGATTCTTGTTTTCGTGGGCTAAAAGAAATCAAAGTGGCAAAAAGAATTGCCGCTTTCCAGTTGTGGCGGAACTTTCTGCCGCAGGAGCTCCCAGGTATTTTTACTATCTATATATGTATATATGTACATATAACCTCTTACTATGTATATGTATATGTATATGTATATGTATATGTATATGTATATGTATATGTATATGTATATGTATATGTATATGTATATGTATATGTATATGTATATTATATATGTACATATATATATATATATATATATTCTATAATACATACATATATACATATATCGTATATGTGCAAGATGTATGTGTGTATATATATACATACATATATATGTATATATACACATACTATATCTACGTATACCGTGTACTTATACTTCAAGTACTGTGTATAGAGTCTCTATTTACACTACAGATGTGCAAATTCATATATATATATACACACACACAAATATTTACACTTTATACTATTTGCGATATACTATATACTTATACATAAACTGTTTATTATTTACGATATACTACATACCATATGCTCTTTATATACACGGTTCAACTACTATATATATATATATACACTAAGTATACATGTATATATACTCTCTCTTTCTCTCTCTCTCTCTCTATATATATATATATTGTATATACCTATACTATCTACTATAGACTCTACTATGAACTTTGTTCTAACACTATATAATGTATACTGTTTACTACATACTGTATACGATATACTATATGCTAAGTACTTTATACATGCATATAATATAGCATAGTAGTTTGAATATCTGCTGGTACTACAAGACACATCTATATGTTTGTTGTTTATAACTGGATATTCACGACAATGCTGTATATCTGCCAACACACTTGTATCCCACATGTGCATATATGCGTGTGTGTTATACGCGGTTTCAAAATGAATGTCAAGTAGTTATATGTATATATATATATATATGTATATAATCATATGTGCATATATACATATACATATATACATATATATATATATATATATATACATATATATACATATATATACACACATTTGTGTTTGTGCATAATGTTTGGCACCATATGTATATCTCTATATGTATATATGATCACTACGACGACAAGCACGACATGGAGTACACACATATACGTCGTTCGGCACATTTACGCCACATTTTTCTAACGCGGTATATCCAAAGATTGCAGATAGTGCATCTTTTGCATTAAGATGAGACAAGTACAGATATACATGCCTACCGAGCGTATGCTCGCGATTTCTGTAGCTATCGCATAATCATTCAGAATCCATTAGCGGCGGTAGCTGCCATAAAATGGAAGCTGCTTCCATAAACTAGCGCATGATTCCATCAAATGGCGGGTGCGTCCCTAAATAGCTCATGCGTCCACGGTAGGAAAGCAGTAATAGGTGGCGTGGACGATTTAGTAGCATTGTAAATGCCTCTAGTAAGCACTATCTCCTACGTATTTGTCCCACGACATCCTAGAGCAATTTCTCTCGCCTCGTAGTGCCGCGATATCGCCATTCGCATGGCTTCAAAGCACGAGTTTAAGGTTTTAGGGTTTCAGGTTTCAGGTAGTCAGAAAAGGAAAACCAAAAACATTGATGACTGTAAAGAATGCCTATGAAGAAAATGATAGGCGTTCAACTAGGAGAAGTACCAGGCTTGGGCTCTGTTCTCGTCTGTACAAGGCTGTATCTTGTTAAGCCTGGACAGGGTTTAGACGTTGTTGAGCCTGCAGGGTCTAGCTTTTCAAGGTGTTTGTACAAACTCAAAATTTAACTTCTGTTCTTATAAACCCTTGCCAAGAAGCCTCTTTTCCTACCATCGGATGAGATAGCCGCGCTTGCCAGCATCAGAATCCCCGAAGCAATCGAGTGGCTGATTAGATTGAACCCCAGCGGGGCGAAGCCAACTCTGAGCAGCTGCCTTTCTCGGGTCGAATGCAAGTGCCCTGCGAGAATATGTTGCACTGACTAGTTGACTTGCCTAACTATAGTATATATGTGGAGGATGAACTAGGGGAGTGTCCCTGAACCTGGCTTGCCCGAGTTAGTTCACCAAATAGAATGGCACCGGCGAGACTAACTAATGATTGTTGTCGTCGCCATTGATCAGGACCAATGTTATCACGCTAAACCCCATCCACATGTCAGTTCTAGTATCTTCGTACAGTCTGATTTTTATTTTGTCATCCACTGGCCCTAAGTCTGTGCGTATATATGTATATGTATATACACACACTTACATAAATACACATACATGGAAACATGAGTATGCATCTTATGTATGAGCTCGCCTTCCCACCCCAAAGATCTACCACGTTCGGGTTGGCAAAGCCCCGTTTGCACCCTTCAGCCGCCAGAGCTGCCAACCCGCAAGAAACAAGTCAGGTCAGGTCCCTAAACCGCGGAGCCGTTCATCCCTTGATCTATTTGTCATTTGCCGCTATGACTGATTAGGTACCCGGGCCCTCGCCATGTATCCACTAGTCACTAGCGCAGTCCCATGACGCACCAGAGACGCGAAACATGTATCCCTTTTGCCAATGATTGGTCTATACGGCCTCAAGTCCTTCACAGAGTCAGCTCTACTGGTTTAATCAGGCCATTACCTCCCGATCGTTGCATTCTTGATTTACGACTGGCTAGGAACTCCACCCATGTAACCAGCACTCTCTTAATTTACTCGTGTGCCTGTATCATATGCTCAGACAGAGCGTAGTTCGAGGCTTAGATCTTTCGTGAAATTTCATTCGGCTCCTATTAGTCCTATTATCGGTTCGGGAACGCAGCCATTGAACCCTGAAGCCGTCAATCCACCAAATGCGCCAGTATGATTGGCAAGGCAAGGCTGTAAAACCGTTATATATGGCCAAACGAACTGGTTGATGGGATTATGAACGTACTGGTGGTTTCCGGTGCCCCAAATTCGCGTAACGGAGGGTTTCATCGCAGGTATTACTCACCTCATACACACGTAATCCTAGTCCGGAGCCCTGGTTCTCTGTTAAACATCTTGCCAGGAACAGTAACACAGTTAGTGCAGTGCAGTTAATGTACAGGAACAGCCGTCACGCACACGCGACGTGCAAGGCTCGAGACCAGCGGACACAGTGACCCACAAGGAAAAGTGACCGCTTCAGTTTGAGAGTAGGAAGCTTAGTGAAGCCCGTTCTTTAACATGGTAGCGGAGCTGCCTCCAGGAACCTCCTTGGCAGCGATGATGCTACTCGTAGCCATAGGAACCATGATGCTCGGCGCCATGGCAGTTTGCCTCGTTGCCGGATGGAAGCAGATGCGCGCGAATGAGCAGATCACCAAGAAGACAGAGACAGTGCTCAACATGCCCACGCTCAGGATCGCAGTCCGTTCAGGAACAAAGTACCACCGCAGAGGTTGTGGACACCTTCGTAACCACAACGTGACAGCAGGAAACGCGCGAGACTTTGACGCTTGCAGCGATTGCTACCCCGACCGAGTGTTGGTGGAAGAGAAAGAGAAAAGGAACATGAAGTGCTACGGTTTGGCAGCATGCATGGTGCTGCTGGTTGGTTTCGCACTGGGAAGCCTCGCAACTTTGTGCGGGATGATCTTGGTCCCAGGAGCAGGAAGTATGGCGGTGAGACCGTGGCAGGCCCTTGGCAACAAAGTGGAGACCAAGGAAGAACTTGCCCTTGGAGACGCCTTATCCTCCAAGGAAGCGAGCCGTGGGAGAAAGGAACTACCGTACGTTGAGAGTGACGAGAGCGAGCTCATGGCAGTGTGGTCGAGCAGAAGGAAGCCCAATACGCACCCCAATACGCACCGGAACCGCTACAGGAACTATGACGTGTACGGCGAGTACTACCAGCAAGGCTACAACGAGTGCAGCGTGAACCCCGACGGCACCAACGTGAACACGATCAGGAACACGAACGCGTACACGATTAAGGACTATGTGGAGATAGGAAAAGTCATGGTACCGTACGCTTTGTTGTGCGCGAACCAAGTGATGAACGAGCTCTACAGCGTCGTTAGCGTGACCGGCGAGTACTACACGGAAGAGAACAGGAACGGCGACCAGAACACCGAGAACCAGGAGAGTGAGAGCCTTGAGTCAGGCTACGCCCCTAGGTACCTAGTAAAACAACAGCGAGAAGTACTGAGGAAAGTTGTACAGGAACATGTTCACAGTTTCGTAGAAAAGCTAGCAATCGTAGGAAAGAAGTTTCACGACGTCGTGCATGTGATATGTTCAGGAAGTCATTTCCAACAGAGTTGTATTTCAAGGAATTCGCATAGCAGTGTTCTTAGGAACCCCAATGGGACTGATTACTTGGATCACCCTGTCGTACTATTCTAGTTTGTTTTTCGCAAGAGCAAGCAACCGCTCGAAGCACCAAAGGAAGACAAGAGGAGAAAGGAGAGCACAAGCAGTGAGCAGGAAACAGTGCAAGTCACTACTTTTAGCAGCACTAGTGTACAGCAACCTTGAAGCAGCAAAAGGAATGGAGGATGCATTGAAGGCACTTGCCGAGATCAATGCACAGACCTTACAAGGAATACAAACACTAGCAGAGGAGATCAGGAACTCAGCAGCTTCAGGAAGTCAAAGAGAAGCAGGACTCACACAAGCATTCCAGGAAACCCTGACAGCAGTTCAGGAACAACAGAAGACAGCACAAACAGCGTTGGCAGACGCCCACACGAACGCAGCAACGACACTTGAGGAGATAGGAGCATCTCTGGAGAAAGCAGTAAAGGAACAAAGAAAGCCTGGAGAAGTGGAGTTGCACAAGCTGATTAAAAGCCCCGAAGCATTTTCCCCAGGAACATGGCAAGAAGAGAAGAGTGGATGGACAGAGTTCAGGAACAGGATTCGGATCTGGCTTGGAGCAGTGGATTCCAACATGGTGAAGATCATGGACATCGCAGAAAGGAACCTAAAAGATGATAAACAAGTGAAGATGGCTGAGATGTCTGCAGAAGCAAAGGAAACAAGCCGACGCCTGTACAGTGTTCTTTGTTCGTACACTAAAGGAAGGCCGTACCGAGTTGTAAAGCATGTAGCTGAGGAAAACGGTATGGAAGCTTACCGTATGCTACTCAAGGAATATCAACCAACGAATCGTGCGAGATCGTTGGAGTTGTTTCACAACATTCTCAACTACAAATTTGCTCACAACAAAGGAATTGCTGAGAATATCCTCGAATATGAGGAACACATCGAGAAGTACGAGAAGGCTACTGGAGAAAAGGTACAGGAGAATTTGAAAGTATCTACTCTTATTCAAGGTATGAAACCTGACGTGAAAAGGCACTTGTTGCTCAACATGGATGAGAAGACACAGTACAATACTCTTCGTCAGTACCTTGTGAACTATGAGTCAACCGAGCGTTGGACTAACTCTTTAGCAGCCCAGCAAGGAACACCTCACCGAACCACAACAGACTTGATCGACAAAGGTGATGACCATGGTGGTCTTGCAGCAATGGATATCAACCAAGCATGGTACAAAGGAAGGAAAGGCTATGGCAAAGGTTATGTTCACCATAAAGGGAAAGGTAAAGGAAAAGGCAAGAAAGGTGGAAAGGACTTCGGAAAAGGTTTCGGCTTTGACAGCAAAGGCAAAGGTAAAGGTAAAGGTTTCGGAGGTTTTGGCAAAGGCAGAGGTCGAGGCAACTGGAAAGGCCGAGGTAGAGGTTTCAGAGGTTACAAAGGAAAAGGCAAAGGTCGAGGAAGAGGTTTCTTCAGACACAAAGGAAAAGGTAAAGGAAAAGCCCAAGCAGCTACAGGAGTGTGTCACTACTGCCATAAGTATGGACATTTCGAAGCACAGTGTAGGCAGAAGATGCGTGACATGGGTTATCAGGCAAGGAACGTTGACCTTGAAAACCAGAGCGAGCAAGCGAGCACTACAGGTACTTCGACTCAGGCCCCTTCGTCAGCCAACAAGACCTCAACAAGCCAAAGCCAAGCAAGCCAAGGAACCCAAAGACCAGTGATTAGGATGGTCTCCATGTACCACATGGGAGACGAGCCCACAAGCTTTCCGGAGGAATTCGAAATGAGTGAGAACTCTGATGAGATAGAGATTGAGTACTTCGGAAGAGTTTTGCGGGTTGTTGGTGAAGAAGTTCAGGAAGAGAGAAGTGAGACAGAAGAGTTTTGGATTGGTGATGAAGATGATGAGTTTCAGGACTGTGATGAGGTGAGTGATGATGCATGGTTGCAATGGCACCTAGAAGGAACTCCGATAGGAACTCAGGACCGTGGATACTACTTTGAGTGTCCCAATGGATGTCATGAAACACCGTGGCACCCAGACATGCAGGAATGTGAGAACGGATGTCACCATCCTCCTAGAAGGAACAGAGTAGAGAGAACAGCACCCTCAAGGACCATTACTAGGTTTGCGCGTGCAGCGAGGAACACGAGAACTCGAGAGATCGAGGTTGTGCTGGATTCAGGAGCCGACATTTCGTTGGCACCAATGTGGATGAAGAAGTACGGAAGGAAAGCACCCAACACTACCAAGGTAGTTTTGCGAGATGCGCAAGGATCCCGAATTAAGGTTTCAGACCAAAGGATTATTGAAGTTGAGTTTCGGGATATTCAAGGAAACATTGTGAAGGTTGAAGAAGTGTTCTTGATTTCATCGGTTGTGCACCCTCTTTTGGCAGTAGGTAAACTGTTGAAGAAAGGCTGGGAGTTCAGAGATGGAACAGCAACAGGCACTTTCCTAACAGAAGGAACAACCAAGATCGCAGTGAACTACAACAACAACTCACTTACAACAAAAGCCTTTGTGAGAGCAGTCAACTGGGAAGCAGAAGCAAAGCCTATCCCTATGTACTTGTGCGAGAACTTGAAGGAACTCATTGAAGAACAGCGTGTTGGTTGGACCAACTGGCGAGACCCTTACCAAGTCCACTTCAGCCTAGGAACCTCAGAACACGTTGATACTTACTTGATGTTTCCACCAGGAAAGTTCGCATATCGAGCAGTGCTTATTGAGGATGATGATCAGTGGTATTTGTTGCATCACAGCATCATGTTTGAGGAACTTGAAGAACCGTTTGGAACAATCTTCGATGGTAGCAAGGAGTATCGCACACTTACGCTAGTATCGCTCAAGGAATTTCCGCTGAACCTCATAGGCACCCCCAAGGAAGATGAAGATCGAAAGATGTTTGAAGAGTACACTGAGGATGCATGGTCAATCAGCATGGATGGCACCACACTCACGAGGTACCATAACTCGTTGAGGAAGACTTTGTTCAATCCTCGAGATACCAATGACATTCCAGTGGACATAGGAAACCTCAAACCAGACAGGTACACGTATGGAGAAGAACCGATCAACAAGGATTTCTTTGAGGATGACAAGTTCTGGACTTTGGATGAGCCTCACAGAGACCCAGAACCACTAGGAGGTTTATCCTGGACAGGACGCAGTGTATTCGAACTCATCGAACCAGTGAACCCCAAGGCCAGAAGACCAAAACAGAAGGTTCACCAACTGGACACGATTCCAGAACAGGAAGAAGAACAGGAAGAGACCTCAGAGGCCCAAGCACCAGCGCACAGGCACGAACTTGCAGGAGAACTGTCGTTTACATTCAATGGTCATGAGTACAACCAGCAGAACAGCCTCAAGGCCCTGAGAGAACTGTGCAAGGAACTAGGAGTTCAAAAGCTGGATCTAAGCAAGAGATCCTCAGAAGGCTCAGTAGATCCATCATGGAAGCAGAAAGACACATGGAACTTGTTTCAGGCCAGAAGAAGTACAAGGAGTTTCTAGAAGCTGAACCTCTGAAGGTACCCAAACAGCCAAAGCCGGAGGAAGTTGCAGTGCATAATCTCACACACTTACCTTATGCATCTTGGTGTCCGACGTGTGTAGCATGCAAAGGAAAAGAGTCTCCACACCTTCGTGAGAACCCAGAGAAGGAAAGATCTTCGAGACCAACTTTCTGTATGGATTTCTGTTTTACAGGAACAAGTCATGATGAGGCACCAGCGGCAGTATGTCTTGTGTGTGTTGATTCTTGGAGTAGGAACATGGTCTGTATCCCGACAGCATCTAAAGGAAAAGATCTTGTAGAGCACCTTTGCGAAGGAGTGACCTACTTGAGTACTCAACTTGGATACGGAACTATCAACTTGAAGGCAGACAACGAAGGAACAATGATGAAGCTGAAGCAAGTCATCCAGAAGCAGAGAGCAGCTTTAGGTCTAGGAACAGTCTTGCAGGACGCAGTCAGTGGCCAGAAGGAAACCAACGGCATGGCAGAGAGAGCAATCCAAACCATTAGGAGACAAGGAACAACCTTGATTAGGCACCTTGAACACAGAACAGGAACATATATTGCTCATACACATCCAATCTTCAGTTGGGCTTTCAGGCACTCGGCATGGACCTTGAACAGGTACCATCGCCATTCCTCCACAGGAATGACTCCGTATGAGTTCATGGCAGGAAGGCCTTACGAGGGCCAACTCGCCGAATTTGGCGAATCACTTTTGGTTTTGACCAATCGTTCAGGAACTCGTGGCAATAGGAAAGGTGACCCTATTTGGTTGAGAGGAGTGTTTTTAGGAAAAACAGACAACAACCTTTTCATTACGTGGCACATGGACGGCATCAAGACGAGCCGTAGCGCAAAACGTTGTGTAGAACACTTCGACGTGAGAGGAATCAGCAGTGTAGGAATTCATACTTGGGAAGTGAAGCACACTACACTGGCAACAAGGAACATTCCCAGGAAGAACATTCCAGGACCAATTGCAGAGGCGCCACCTGTCGTGGATGGAACAACTCAGGAACAGTCGGTTGAGGACTCGGCACCTTCAGCACCTTCAGGACCGATCGCAGGACCGATTGTCATCCAAGGCGGGGACTCTGCAGGGAAGTCAGGACCTACTAGGACAACCTACCTAGAGAGCAAAGCGAAGCAGGCACAGAGCAAGAGAAAGGCAGAAGAAGAACTTGAGCAGGAATACGACCAAAACAAACACGACGAAGCAGCTTCAGACCCAACGTCTTCTAGTAGCAGCAGTAAGGAAATGGACGCAGCCTCAGAAGAAGAACTCATTCCAGACAGTGCAATGGCAAGTGAACTTCTTTCAGCTAGAGGACCAGCACCTCTTAGGAAAATGGAATTTGATGATGTAGGAACAGGTTCCAAGATCCCAAAGATTGATTCTCCCAAGAAGAAGTACCCTCCGTTCAACGTAGGAAGAGTATTTGAGCACAATGATGAAGAATTACCTGAAGCAGAACCAGGTACAGAGGACATTTTCTGGGAAGATTCGTATTCGGACATTGGCGATTCCGACGAGGAACAAGACATCTTCAAGAGCGAAGATTCTGGACCTCCAGAAGTTGCAGAAGCCCAGTTGCAGGAACTGGATCGTGAGGCAATGCTCACAGAGATCAACAGACTCACCGAGATGAAGGCATTGGCAAGGAAACCCTTGCAAGAACTCGAGAGAGAAGAGGAGAGAGAGACAGAAGAAGAAGAGAGCAACCAAGGAACAAAGTGGTTGACGACGAAATTCGTCTTCGATTGGCGATTCAGGAACGGCCGATGGACAAGGAGAGCTAGGCTAGTCGCGAGAGAGTTCAAAGCAGCAGAAGTAAGGAATGACACATTCAGCCCAGCAACAAGCGCATCGTTGGTGAGACTTATCCCTATTTTGGGACTACAACAGGAACACGCCTTGTACTCCATTGATGTCAAGGACGCATTCTTGCAGGTACCACAAAGGACCCGATGTGCATGTCAATTCCCAAAGGAATATGTGGATCTGTTTGGCGACCAGGACCCCAGTTGTAGGAACGAAGGTTTGTTACTGCTAAGAGTACTTCCAGGACAGCGAGATGCAGCACTACTATGGAGTGATCATTTTGCAGGAACCCTCAAAGAGCAGAACTTTGATAGGAGCAAAGCATGCCCTACTTTGTTTCGTGACGACAGGAACAGCATACTTGTTGTGCATGTAGACGACATTCAGGCAGCAGGGAAAACAAGGCACCTAGAGCCCAAGCTAGGAGAGCTGAGAGAAACCTACGAGCTAAAGGTTGAAGGCCCCTTCTTGACAGAGCAGGAACTTGAAGTAGGAGAGTCACACCAGACAATCCGATTCCTTAAAAGGAAATTCAGCTACCACAATCACGAGCTCCACATCACGAGTGACCCGAAGTATCTTGTGAAGCTTAAGGAAGAACTGAAGCTTACCAGCAAAGCCTCAAAGCCAACTCCGTGCACCCAAGAGTCGCAGGAACAGGACAACACTCAGACCTTGAACCAGGAACAAGCAGCATCGTTCAGGAAGAGCGTTGGCATACTCTTGTATGTCAGTCAGGACCGCCCTGACGTGCAGTTTGCCGTGAGAGGTTTAGCCTCCAAGATGTCGGAACCAACACATGGTTCTTGGAAGCACTTAGTCCACCTAGTGCAGTACATGTCAAGAACTGAAGGATACCATCTAGTGTACAGGAAGACACCCAGAGGACTCAGTAATCTCAATGAATCCATTAGGAATGGTAACTACGACTTTACAGGAACAAGGCCCAAGGAACACCACCTTTTGGAAGTCTTCAGTGATTCAGATTGGGCAGGAAAGAAGGACACAAGGCGCTCAACATCTTCAGGAATTGTTTGCTTAGACGGTCAGTGCATTTACTCTTTTTCTAGGAACCAGAAGTCGGTTAGCTTGAGCAGTGGTGAAGCAGAGTACTACGCAGGAGCGTCAGCAGCGTCAGATTCTATATTGTTGAAGGAAGCAGTAGAATTCTTGACCAGGAAACAATGCAAGGTACACTTGTACATGGATTCTTCTGCAGCTAGAGGAATTATTACAAGGCAAGGTGTAGGTAGAGTCAAGCATTTGCAGATCAGGACCCTTTTTCTTCAAGACCTCCACAAAGAAGGAACAATTAGTGTTCACCCAGTAGGAACCAAGGAAAACACAGCTGATATAGGAACCAAGCCCCTTTCAGCGAAGCGTATCAGACTGTTGTTACACTGGCTAGGTTTTCAGACCAGCGAGAACGAACCAGTAGGTAGAGAAGAGCTCAAGGAACACAAGGCCCAAACACAAGCTAAAGCAGTTGTAAGGATGATCAAGAGCCCAGGAACTTTGTCTTTTGCAGCTTTGTTGTTTGCAGGAATTTCAGGTATTTCGGACAGTCTTCAGATTCAGAGTTTCAAGGAACAGTGTTTTGAGAGTTGTGTTCAAGAAGAAGAGTTTCAGGCAGACTTTCAGGAACATGTTTTCTGCTGTGCAAGTGCATGCGAGCAGGACGGCATATGCAGTGACACGAGTGCATGTGAGCTAGGAACGTTTGCAGGAACAGCGCATGGAACAACATGTAGTGAGATGCTTTCGCAGCTCAAGGAACTCTGCGGAACACTCGCAGAACGCTCAGGTATCCAGGAACTAGTACGCCCAGTAGCAGGTCAAGGCACCTTACCAGGAACCTCAGCAGCCATGGAAGCGAGCGCGAGTTCAAGCAAAAGCTCAGAAGAGATCGTCAAGGAACTTCAGACCTTGAAAGAAGCGGCAGTCACGTTGAAGACTGCTACAGAAGAAAGGAACTTGATCGCGGAGTCGATCAGGAAGAACACAGAGGAAGCTGCGCGTTTGCGCAAAAGTCAGGAACACGTTGCAGGATGTGTGGAAAGTTTGACATCCCAAATCTACAGCGTGAAGCACCAGGTTCAGGAAATGGCCGAAGAGAACGAAAGAGACCGGAAGCAGGTCAAGGAACACATGAACTTCGTCCTAGGTACATGTGATTCCGTGAAGGAACAGCTGAACCAGATGATGCAGGACTTCTACGAACAACAGCAAGAAGAAGAAGAAGACGAAGAGGAACAAAGGAAAAGAGAAGCCAAGGACCGAGAACTAGAAGGTGAACTACGTCGTGAAGGACACGGACAAGGAACAGCACCTTCGAGAGCTACGTCACCTACCTCCCAGGAACACAAAGGAGAAGACGATATAAGGAACTGGTCAGACAGGAGCTACTTCGAAGGACTCCAGGAACAGGAAGAAAGCCAGGACTACTTCGACGAGAACGAGAACGAGGCCTACGTGGACAGCTACGTTGGAGGAGAAGATCCCGGGGAGTACCCCGAAGAAGCCAAAGCAGAAGAAGGAACAGCAGCAGCAGAGGAAGAAGAAAGCGAGGAAGCAAAGGAAGAAAGAAGGAAGAAGAAGATCGCGGAGATCAACGCCAAAAGCAAGCAAAGGCTAAAGGAGAAAGAAGAGGAAAAGAAGCAATTTCCGTACCCCTACGACTACAGCAGCGAATGGAAGGAATACTCTGAGAACGGCGAGATCTACAAGCAACACAGAGTCACAGGAGAAAAGATCCACATCGACAAGGACTACACGTACAAGCACGAGAAAGGAACAAAAGGAAAGAAGGAAGGAAAAGGAAAAGGAAAACCAAAGGCAAGAGCAGAAAGCACAGGATTTCGACCTCGAGATGAAGATGATCGCAAATATTGGAATGAACAGGACAGGATCTCAAAGGAACAGAAGGAAGCGAAAGCCAAAGCAGAAGAGGAGAAGAAGGCAAAGGAAGAGCAGATTGCCAAAGCAAGAAGGATTTTGGAAGAAGCAGCAGAAGAGCAGGAAAAGCGAGACAGAGAGCAGGCAAAAGCAGAAGCCGCAGCAGCCGCCGAGAGAAGGCGAGAGGTAGAAGCGGCAGCCAAAGCAAAAGCAGAGAGAGAGGCAAAGGAAAAGGAGGAGACAGAAGCAGCAGCCGCAGCAGCCAAAGAGGAAAAGGAAAGAAAGGAACAGGAGAAGAAAAGAAAGGAGAAGGAAGCCAGGAAGAAGAGAGAGGAGGATCAAAAGGCATCGTCAGCGTACATTGCCAAGAAGGAAGCAGAGAAGAAGGCAGCAGCATCAACAGCAACAGGATCAGGAGAAGCAGACAGGATCCAGAAGCTTGAAGAAATGATGAAGGAGATGATGAAGGAACGCAAAGAGGATAAAGAAAGAATTGCAAGCCTTACACAGGAGCTTGAGAGCAGAGGATCAGCAGCCGGGTCGCAGGCACCCACGGAACCAGACACAACACCAGCAACACCAGCAAAGGAAGAGGAGAAGCCAGAAGGAAAAGGAACAGGAAAGGAGCCACCGAGTGTCACACAGCAGCAGCAAAGGAAAGGAGGAAAGGACGACCCAGAACTTTCCGCCAAAGGACCAGTGAACGAAGAATCGTTCATGAAGGGCAAAGGAAAAGGAGAGTTTGAAGGAAACTGGTTTGCAGTCTACGGTTTCCAGAACAGGAACTACCAGTGGAAGTGGAACGAAGTCAAGACGCAGTGGTACTGGTATTCCGGATCAAAGGAAACTGGTTGGAAAGCAGGATCAAGAGACAAGCAAGGAAAGGAGAAGTGCATGTCACAAGCAAGGCAGCGTGCAGAGTGGCTAGAGCAAGAACTCAAGGAACAGAAAGAAGTCAGCAACGAAGAAGAAGGAGTAAAAGTCTACAAGGTCGACGACGGCGAAGTGACCTTCCAGTGAAGCAAAGGAACAGCGAGCAGTACTGAGGCCAGAGAGCCGAGGAAAGAAGCAGCAGGACACAGGAACCGTGGCACAGCCCTTTTTGTTTCTGTGGTGATCTAAGTATAGTAAAGGAACGTCTTTTGTACAGTCGAGCAACCTTGGAGAGGATTGCGAGTGAACATAGGAACATATGTTTGCGATGAGGCAGAGTGTTTGTTTTGCAAGTGAAAAGGAACTGCAGTGTGTTTACTGTTGACAGGAAAAGTCGGAGTCACCTCAGTCGAGGAACTTTCGCTAACTCCGAAGGCGGGGTGTTAAACATCTTGCCAGGAACAGTAACACAGTTAGTGCAGTGCAGTTAATGTACAGGAACAGCCGTCACGCACACGCGACGTGCAAGGCTCGAGACCAGCGGACACAGTGACCCACAAGGAAAAGTGACCGCTTCAGTTTGAGAGTAGGAAGCTTAGTGAAGCCCGTTCTTTAACATTCTCACCAAGACAACTTTCTATCACTCAGCTCATTCATGTGTATGTGAAGGGCACGCAGTTTCCAAAAACTTCCCTATTTCCTCATATGTACAATGCACAGGTTCTGTTTGACCCTCCCCTTCTTGTGTTTTGGACATCGGCGACATCCTGGTTAATTATCTAGATTCTCCTTATTGCATGGAGTAGATTCCACTGCATGTCTGTTTGTCACAATACAACGAAAAATCGTGCTTGACACAGCCGCATGTCAACACAGAGTTGCTTTAAGGTTGTTCGTAGTTGTTCTTCTATATTCCAGGTGATGAGGCCTGTTAAGCAGCTTTCGTGGAGTCCAAAGCAGTGGCTATCCGCACAACCAGAGTTTGCACCCAGATACTGGAATCATAGCTAGCTCATGAATCTAAGTCTTTGTACTTGTGATATTGATAACCACTTTGCGATCAAAATCCAGTTTGTATGAAGTGCTATGAGTCCGTGCCCTTGAAGAATATCTCCTGCTCCGGCCAATGCAAACCCCATCATTCATCCCTTCAGTCTGCTATCGTCCTCACGCACCTGCTATAGCCAGTGGCAAAATTCCCCGACATTGTCCGCATAGTGCGTGAAGCAACATAGAACAACACACTTTGACTCTTATCATAGGTTTCGACCCACGCAATCTAGGAGTGATCCGTGAACTCAGTGAAGCCACAGCTCTGTTTTGTAGGCCCTTGAGTTTCCACTTCACTTCGCCTGTGCTTGCGGTATACTGCCTGGAAGTAAAGAGAACCTGGGGCAGAGGGTCCGCGCATGCGGGGTGCGAGCCAATAAATTCATTAAGGCATAAAAACAGCAAGTTTTCAAGCTATTCATCCACCAAAACAATCGAGTTATAGACCAACCGGGAAAATTCAATAGCAACAGAAACTTGACATGGATGTTCACGCTTCTTCAGCGTCGAAGACGGGTGGTTCTCCAAACAAATACGCGAGATCTTCCGCTCTCAATGCTTCATTCAAGGGACAGACTCAATGTTGAACCTAATTGTTGTGTCGTGTTCATGCTTTGTTTTCTCGGTGGCAATGCTCACGGAAGGTTGTTCTTGTGAATGTGCGGTGTAGTGTCGTCTGAGTGACGGGAAGTAAGACCATGCGGGACGAGGTTCTATGAAGCGAACTGATCATTTGGGCAGGGGGTGGGTGGGGCGTGCCATATCCGTATACACGCACATATACATACACATATACATAAAGATGATTATATATATATATATATATATGTGTATATATATGTATGTACACGCGAACACAATACATGCATGCATAGATACGGGGCTCGAAAAATGAAAACGACTGACCACAACCGGAGGACTGCTGCCTGCGTGGTAGGGTATGTAATGTAGTGTTGGTACACAGGCCTGCTGCAGGATGCACAGGGAATGCGACGGAGCGAGCGAGCGAGAGAGAGAGAGAGAGAGACAAAGACAGCGAGTCAGAGAGTGGTAAACAGAGAGAGAGGGCGAGAGAGATGCCAAGAGACCACAAATATGAGTTTCTTCGAAACAAGGTTCAGACACGTGTCTTGAATGTGTTTTGCAAGCTTTCCACACATACGGGTATATTGCTGTCGGACATTGCGCTACTCGGAGTTTTAGTCTGCGCGGCTACCGGGGTTCGCTGGATGTGGGTTCGATTCTGCACTGCCGGGGCAAGGAAGCATTGGTTGGCCTGCAGCTGGATTCGTGTTGACGTTCTTCATAGCTAGTTTTCTGCAAATTCTTACAGTTGCCTGTTTCGAGCAACGTTTACCGAGCCACCTACTCGATGCAAAGAGGTAAACACATTTAAATACCCTCCAACCGCAACTTATGTTTTGCCAGAGATCCTCACAACCTTCGTGAGCAATCTATGCTGCTTCCTGCTCTAGCACAATTACACCCTCGCCCTTCCTGATCCATGATGGCTTACACGAAATCACAACTCAGCCGCGCGTTCGGTCAAAATGTTCCCCTAAACGGTGGCTTTGCCACCCATACCCTTTGCCCAGGCTGAGCACGGCAAACGAAAATCACGCAAAATCACGCGAAAATCACGTTAAATCACGCGGCCGCGTTTTGCGGAAGAGCTTTGGCCCTTTTAAAGGCATTCGCGGAAATCACGCAAAATCACGCTAAATCACGCGCAATCTCGTCCTTTCAAGTGCCCCCAGGGCCTCCCGAATCCTTGGATCTCCACCTCACAAACTGGGCGGGTCTGGGGGTCTTGGGAGGGGGGCTTCATGATGCTCGGCCAGGATCTCCCCAGACCCGAACCGCGTCGTACGTATTCGGTTTCATGTACCTGATGGTCAGCAACCCTATCGCTGTAGGCTTCTTATTGGGTTTGGGTGGTGATTTCGACGAACCAGGACCTGGAAAGATCTGTACATGTACATATCGTGTCTATACATGTATGTATACATGTATATATATATATAGTTATCTACTTTCAGGGTCCTTTTTTCATTTCCTAGCCTACCTCGCCTGGCCCGGATATGTCCACGGCTATCTTTCAAGGCTCGCTGGGCTTGCTGGTCCAGTACTCACACCGGCATGCATAAACTAGGGTTTCGATCAGTACGTACTAGTGTATACATGAAAACATACAGAACATATAGGGCTATAGGCTCCTGAAGTACATATACACAAGGACTACAAGTAAATATACACACAACTACACAGAGAAATGCAAACCTAGGTATATTGCTGTCTGCTTTTCACACAGATCCTCCATCTCGGCTTGACAGCACCCTTCTTGCAACCTTTATCATGCGCCAGAGCTACCCAACCGAAACCGGTACGGTTCCCTATAGAAAGCGGTTCATCCATTCATGAAAATCTTCAGTTTGCCGCTGTGACTGATTAAGTACCCAGGACCTCGCCATCAAACCACTAGTGCACTACTGCAGTCAGCTGGCCCCCATGACGCAACAGAGGCACGAAGCGTGCAACTTTTGTTTATCCATTTACTTTGCCACCGTCTTGATTTAAGTGCTCGTTTGCCCATGTCAAATCCTCAGACAGAGTGTACTTCGCGGATTAATGAAATGTTACGTAAGGGCATTAAGGTTATAATAAACCTATCCAGCAGCCCAATTGGTTTTCAGCTGGGCGGGTGGGAAAAATTGGTCAGCCGTGCTGCCGTCAAATCATTCAGTCTGCTCCTATATATAGTCGGTTCGGGACAGCAACCAGTCAACCCTCCAGCCATCAATCTATCGATTTTGCCATGACGTTAAGATGCCCATACGTCCAAATTTGCTTATCTGCGAGATTGTTGATGTAATGGCTAAAGCCTAGTAATTTCGGTCTCCGACGCCCAAATTTTACCCTGTTATGAAATTGTCCTAGCGTGTAGTACTCATCTCAGGCACACTTAATCCTTTCAAGCCAATACCATCTTTGAGCAGTTATCTCGCGCATCTGCATGTGACTGCTTTGTGTCAGCATGGCGAATAATTTCAATATATGCCTTACAATAATGCTCATAAAGGTGCTCTTATCAGGTTCTTTTCGTTTCTCGCTCCGAATTGTGTAGTAAGAATCGGTAACATCCTTGTTTCTAGAACCATCTCTGCCCCAGTCCTGATTGCAGCGCATGGCATTTATCGCGGATCTGTTTTCACGATACGACGGTATCTTGCGTCAGTAAACCGGCATTTCAATTTAGAATTGCTGTATGGTTTCCTAATTATGTGCTAAGTAATGAGGCCCGGTGAGCACTTTTCGTGGAGTCCACACCATTGGCTACACCGACTATCCTCACAATCCGAGCCGGTGCTCAGATCGGGGATCATAATGTATGTAGTTGCATCAAGGCCCTGAAATTTTGATGGATTCTAGTGCAACTAAACTCCGCGCTGTGCGACGTGCTATGATTCCGAGCGCCTCACAGAGAACATCATCTGTGCACGCGGCTGCCAACCCCACAATCCCTTCATGATTCGGTTCCTGCCATATGGCTGTCTGCTATCGTCCTCACAGTACCTGTTCCAAGCAGCAGCAAAGTACCATCGTGCATAATGGTAGATATCTGTTGTAAAGAACGAACCAACACACTCCGACCCGCGCAACCTAGTTTAGTGCATTCCGTACAATTATAGTCCGTGCACCAAGCTTGTATTAAAGCCCTATCCTCCCTCCAAGATCAACAAATATCTTCTAAAGCTGGACTAGCTTCGGTGTTGATGTACCCGTGCTTGCACACAGTACCTTCAAGGGATGCTTGTGCACGGCAGCAATGAAATCTCCGAATTGTTTACCCCGCAGCCTTTGCTTATAAACCGATAAGTCGCAATCCACACCACCTTTACTTACATTACTGTAACCAGCGTTCTGTGTAACCCACAGCCTTGGTGCAATCCCCCGTGGGTGAACAATTCGCTACACGTCGAACTGAAGAGAACCTAGGCACAGGGTCCACGCGTGTAGGGCGCGAGCCAATGCCACTCGTCCACGAAACAATCAAGATTTCAGACCAACCAGGCAAACTTAATAACCACTATATGAACATAGCTACGTCTCACTTTCGAGTTTGCCGCGTTTAGCCATAGAACATAGAAGATTCCGAAAAGTTTCCCATGGGATCTGCGACGTTCGATGTTCCATCACGGGACAGATTGCATGTTGAGCTCATCTTCTTGTGTTTTGTTCCTGCCTATTCCCGGGTTGCAAGGCTCTTGGGACATCTGATGGGAATGCGACGTATGTGTGTAGGTGTCAACGAGGCAATACGCAAACCAAAAGACTGCGGACGTGAAACAAAAAGAATGTTCTATGACGCGAACGGAAGCTGGATCAATGGGCCTACAAGCGTCTAGCATATTCATGTGTGTACATATCTATATATATAATATACCGATGTACACATATATGTTCATACTTTGCATACATATACATGCATGTATCTTATGTATGTTGTCTGTAGGGGGATATAGATATTTCATCTATTCCACGATTCGTCACTAAAAACGATACCGACGTAGGGTATGATTTCCAGTGCGGCTGTTTATGTTTGTGTCGAACATGGGAGTCCAGGATATGTTGTTTTTTCTAGGTGTCAGTGGTTTTTTTTAAGTGAAATTTAGGAGGTACGGTTAACCCCGGCCACCCCGCCCCCCCACCCTCGTCCTCCCCAAATTTTCACGCACCCCGTGTGTGCATGACATGCGCTCGGTTAAAACCCCAGACTACGCGAGCAAGTGCATTGATGTCGATATCAAGTTGACTACAGGTTGAGAATGTATTCGGTGCACTGTGCACTTGCGGTCCCAGCAATAGATACCCATGTATGTATCGATGAACTTTTGTATGTAGATGTTATACTACTGTATGTTCACTTGTGCATCGAACAGCCCAGCAATCTCAAGTTTCCCGGCTGCTAACTGCACTGCATTGTGCTACCATAGCACAGGAAACCTCACAACACATTACTCTTTTGATAATATACCTAGTCAATCTAGTCAATTTAGTATTTTGGTGGAGAGCCATGCGGTGCCGTGACGCTGAAGGATGCTTTTGATTCCGTTAACGAGCTGTCCTGCATTTCCCGAATTCTGAACTCTCAAATTTTAGCCCCCGCGTTTTGACGAGCGGCTTAAGGCGGATCGGGAGCTTCTGCGGCTTGTGCTGTGAATTAATGAATGTCAAGGGAAAGAAAACCTCCTAACTACGAACATGCCCACAACCTCATGAACCTGCGGCTCCGTGGCTTTCAGCAATCCTGGTTTAAAGCTATCGGGCTCCGGGGGCGGGATCAAGTTGTAGTTTCAAGGGTCTCGCTTCAGAGAGCTTTTGGGTATAGTATCATACGTTCATGCGGCTGCCCAGTTTCAAAAGTACTTTGCCAGCATAGATCGGCCACATAATTTCACAGAATGTTACATTCTGTGTACATACCATTTAGCGGACTGTGGTTGTTTTGTATACTTTCGAGAACTCCATGTTGCGGAAACAGTTGTTTCCAGAATGACAACCATTTTTGCGATCATAAGCTGGGCTACACCCAAGAGCAAGCAGATGTATCTTAGCAATGCTCGCATATATGGATTTCGAGCACAACCATTACGATTGCTGTGGCTGTCATGCTATTGCTACTACTACTGCTACTACTATTGTTGCCACTACTGCTACTATTGCTAATATTACGACTGTTACTATTCCTATTACCATCGCTACTAGTATACATGCTATTACTATTACTATCACGACTACTGTTACTTGTACTATTGCAATATTACGATAAATACTAATATTGCCATTACGGTTACTATAACTAACATTATTACTAGTACTATTGTGATTACTATTACTATTACTATTACTATTACTATTTCTCGTACTATTACTGTTACTATTACCATTACTCATACTATTACTAGTACTATTACTATCCATTACTATTACAACTAGTATCCTATTATTGTTAATACTACCATTGCTATTTCTATTACTATTACTCTTGCGATTTCTATCACTATTACTATTGTCCTTAATATTACTATTACTAGTGCCAGTACTATTACTATCACTATTACTATTACTACTATTCCTACTAATACTACTATTACCAGTACTAGTACTAGTACTAGTACTATTACTGTTATTATTATTATTACTACTACTACTACCACTACTACTACTACTACCACTACTACTACAACAACTACTACTACTACTACTGCTGCTACTTTTACTTGTGTTGTTACTAATACCTGGGTGGTATAATCATACCTTATACTGTGTTTCTACTTCATTTACACTTTAAGTATATAATGTTGGTATTGTACTTTGACTAAATATTACTATACTATAATTCACACTATACACTACATATTAATAGTTTATTATTATTACTACTACTACTACTAATACTAATACTAATACTAATACTAATACTAATACTAATACTAATACTAATACTAATACTAATACTAATACTAATACTAATACTAATACTAATACTAATACTAATACTAATACTACTACTAATACTAATACTAATACTAAGACTAATACTAATACGAATACTAATACTAATACTAATACGAATACTAATACTAATACTAATACTATTACTTTTATTAGTACTAATACTAATACTAATACTAATACTAGTACTAATACTAGTACTGATACTAGTACTGATACTAGTACTAATACTAGTACTAATACTATTAATACTAGTACTGGTACTAGTACTAATACTAGTACTAAGACTAAGACGAATATACTCTTACTCCTAGTAATATTGTAGCATTCTTGAATGTATATATCTATATATATATGCTAACCCCCCCCCCCCCCACCATTGACCTACCTTTGTTGGGGGTCTCAGGAGCAATGAGTGGCAATGATGCATGGACAAGGGAGGGCCTATTTTTGTCGCCATTATTTTTTTGCACCTGTGGCTTGTTTTCGCGTGTTTGTTATAGATAGTACTAGTACTGGGAATAGTAAAGAGTAATAGAGTAATACAGTCATAGACTAATAGACGAATAGACGAATAAACTAATAGACAGAATAAACTAGTAGACTAATAGACGAATAGACGACTAGACTAGTAGACTAATAGACTAATAGACTAATAGACTAATAGACTAATAGACTAATAGACTAAACAAACTAAACAGACTAAAAGACGAAGAGACTAATAGAGTAATAAAGTCACAAAGCAATAAAGCAATAGAGCCAATAGAGCAATAGAGCAATAGAGTAATAAAGAAAGAGTAATAGTACAAGAAACAGTGCGCGCGAAGCGCGTGACCCGCAGGCTTTGCTCCATGACTTTATGCATTGGTAATGGTAATAGTAATAGTAATGGTAATAGTAATAGTGCTGCATAGTAATAGTAAAGCAGTACCAGCAACAGTAGCAATAGCAGTATTAGTAGTACGTAGTAGTAGTAGTAGTAGTAGTAGTAGTAGTAGTAGCAGAGTAATAGAGTCATAGAGTCATAGAGGAAATAAAGTAGATAGAGTAATAGAGTAATAAATAGAGTTAGTGGAGTAGTAGAGTAATAGAGTATTAGAGTAATAGAGTAATAGAGTAATAGAGTAATAGAGTAGAGTAATCGAGTAATTGAGTAATCGAGTAATAGAGTAATAGAGTAATAGAGTGAGAGTATAAGAGCAATAGGGTCATAGAGTAATAGAGTAATAGAGTAACAGAGTAATAGACAGAGTACTAGAGTAATAGAGTAATAGAGCTTTTGGAGTAAGAGAGTAATAGAGTCATAGGGTAATAGAGTCATAGAGTATAAGAGTATGAGAGTAACAGAGTAACAGGGCCCAGGGCCCCAAACAAACAAAAAAAAATGGCAGCAGAAGCAGAAAACTAATGTGGCCAGATATTCTCGGCCCCAAGTTCAAGACTCCAAAAGATTGAGGCCTCTCAGCACTTTGGAACTGTGAGAGCTGCAAAACCTGGAGCGGCCCCAATCTTTTTCAGATTCAAGACTCAAAAAGATTGAGGCCTCTCAGCACTTTGGGACTGTGGGAGCTCCAAAACACTGAGAGGCCTCAATCTTTTTATGATGTTGAAGCCAAAACGCTGGGAGGCCCCAAAAGATTCAAAAGACTCAATCTTTTGGAGGTCTTGGGAAACTAGCCTTAAAATCAATAAGATTGAGGCCTCTCATTGTTTTGGAATCTGGAAGCTGCAAAACACTGAGAGGCCTCAATTTTTCTGAGGTTCGGGATTCCAAAAGATTGAGGCCTCTCAGTGTTTTGGAATCTGGAAGCTGCAAAACACTGAGAGGCCTCAATTTTTCTGAGGTTCGGGATTCCAAAAGATTGAGGCCTCTCATGTTTTGGAATCTGGAAGCTGCAAAACACTGAGAGGCCTCAATTTTTTCTGAGGTTCGGGATTCCAAAAGATTGAGGCCTCTCAATGTTTTGGAATCTGGAAGCTGCAAAACACTGAGAGGCCTCAATTTTTCTGAGGTTCGGGATTCCAAAAGATTGAGGCCTCTCAGTGTTTTGGAATCTGGAAGCTGCAAAACACTGAGAGGCCTCAATTTTTCTGATTTTGGTTATAGTTTCCCAAGACCTCCAAAAGATTGAGTCTTTTGAGTCTTTTGGGGCCTCCCAGCGTTTTGGCTTCAACATCATAAAAAGATTGAGGCCTCTCAGTGTTTTGGAATCTGGAAGCTGCAAAACACTGAGAGGCCTCAATTTTTCTGAGGTTCGGGATTCCAAAAGATTGAGGCCTCTCAGTGTTTTGCAGCGCCCAGAGTTCCAACAGTCTCCCTCGACCTCCGAAAGATTGAGTCTTTTAAGAAACTAGGTCTTTGGGAACGCCGCTCCATTCGGGTACACCCTGCCCCGACCCACCCTTGCCTTTCAAAAAGACCAAAAAGGGTAGGTCAATGGGGGGGGGGGTACCATATAGCTACCCCCCCCCCCCATTGACCTACCTTTGTTGGGGGTCTCAGGAGCAATGAGTGGCAATGATGCATGGACAAGGGAGGGCCTATTTTTGTCGCCATTATTTTTTTGCACCTGTGGCTTGTTTTCGCGTGTTTGTTATAGATAGTACTAGTACTGGGAATAGTAAAGAGTAATAGAGTAATACAGTCATAGACTAATAGACGAATAGACGAATAAACTAATAGACAGAATAAACTAGTAGACTAATAGACTAATAGACGAATAGACGACTAGACTAGACTAATAGACTAATAGACTAATAGACTAATAGACTAATAGACTAATAGACTAATAGACTAATAGACTAATAGACTAATAGACTAATAGACTAATAGACTAATAGACTAAACAAACTAAACAGACTAAAAGACGAAGAGACTAATAGAGTAATAAAGTCACAAAGCAATAAAGCAATAGAGCATAGAGCAATAGAGCAATAGAGCAATAGAGTAATAAAGAAAGAGTAATAGTACAAGAAACAGTGCGCGCGAAGCGCGTGACCCGCAGGCTTTGCTCCATGACTTTATGCATTGGTAATGGTAATAGTAATAGTAATGGTAATAGTAATAGTGCTGCATAGTAATAGTAAAGCAGTACCAGCAACAGTAGCAATAGCAGTATTAGTAGTACGAGTAGTAGTAGTAGTAGTAGTAGTAGTAGTAGTAGTAGTAGTAGTAGTAGCAGAGTAATAGAGTCATAGAGTCATAGAGGAAATAAAGTAGATAGAGTAATAGAGTAATAAATAGAGTTAGTGGAGTAGTAGAGTAATAGAGTAGAGTAATAGAGTAATAGAGTAATAGAGTAATAGAGTAATAGAGTAATAGAGTAATAGAGTAATAGAGTCAGAGTAATTGAGTAATCGAGTAATAGAGTAATAGAGTAATAGAGTGAGAGTATAAGAGCAATAGGGTCATAGAGTAATAGAGTAATAGAGTAACAGAGTAATAGACAGAGTACTAGAGTAATAGAGTAATAGAGCTTTTGGAGTAAGAGAGTAATAGAGTCATAGGGTAATAGAGTCATAGAGTATAAGAGTATGAGAGTAACAGAGTAACAGGGCCCAGGGCCCCAAACAAACAAAAAAAAATGGCAGCAGAAGCAGAAAACTAATGTGGCCAGATAGTCTCGGCCCCAAGTTCAAGACTCCAAAAGATTGAGGCCTCTCAGCACTTTGGAACTGTGAGAGCTGCAAAACCTGGAGCGGCCCCAATCTTTTTGAGATTCAAGACTCAAAAAGATTGAGGCCTCTCAGCACTTTGGGACTGTGGGAGCTCCAAAACACTGAGAGGCCTCAATCTTTTTATGATTTTGAAGCCAAAACGCTGGGAGGCCCCAAAAGACTCAAAAGACTCAATCTTTTGGAGGTCTTGGGAAACTAGCCTTAAAATCAATAAGATTGAGGCCTCTCAGTGTTTTGGAATCTGGAAGCTGCAAAACACTGAGAGGCCTCAATTTTTCTGAGGTTCGGGATTCCAAAAGATTGAGGCCTCTCAGTGTTTTGGAATCTGGAAGCTGCAAAACACTGAGAGGCCTCAATTTTTCTGAGGTTCGGGATTCCAAAAGATTGAGGCCTCTCAATGTTTTGGAATCTGGAAGCTGCAAAACACTGAGAGGCCTCAATTTTTCTGAGGTTCGGGATTCCAAAAGATTGAGGCCTCTCAGTGTTTTGGAATCTGGAAGCTGCAAAACACTGAGAGGCCTCAATTTTTCTGAGGTTCGGGATTCCAAAAGATTGAGGCCTCTCAATGTTTTGGAATCTGGAAGCTGCAAAACACTGAGAGGCCTCAATTTTTCTGAGGTTCGGGATTCCAAAAGATTGAGGCCTCTCAGTGTTTTGGAATCTGGAAGCTGCAAAACACTGAGAGGCCTCAATTTTTCTGATTTTGGTTATAGTTTCCCAAGACCTCCAAAAGATTGAGTCTTTTGAGTCTTTTGGGGCCTCCCAGCGTTTTGGCTTCAACATCATAAAAAGATTGAGGCCTCTCAGTGTTTTGGAATCTGGAAGCTGCAAAACACTGAGAGGCCTCAATTTTTCTGAGGTTCGGGATTCCAAAAGATTGAGGCCTCTCAGTGTTTTGCAGCGCCCAGAGTTCCAACAGTCTCCCTCGACCTCCGAAAGATTGAGTCTTTTAAGAAACTAGGTCTTTGGGAACGCCGCTCCATTCGGGTACACCCTGCCCCGACCCACCCTTGCCTTTCAAAAAGACCAAAAAGGGTAGGTCAATGGGGGGGGGGTACCATATATATATATATATTCATAGGTTCATGTTGGTATATGGTATGTATATACACATATACAAGTACGCACATACATTATGTTAAACAGCCTCCTGACGCAAATGACAGCGAAAATCGCTGTCATGCCCCGCGCACCCCTGAGACAATGACATGGCCACGTATGCAATATTTACAGGCATGGATCTGGAGGGTTTCGCTCTCGGTAGTTTGGGGTGGGGCGCGCGGCTGCCGGGTCTGTCCAGAAGAAGCACAGGCCGCAGCTTGGCAAGCGCGGGCTGCACGTCGAAGCAGTCCGGAAGGACAATCATGAGCACAATCTCGAGCACCAGAAAAAGCACAATCATGAGCACAATCTGGAGCACCAGAAAAAGCACAATCATGAGCACAATCTCGAGCACCAGAAAAAGCACAATCATGAGCACAATCTGGAGCACCCGAAAAAGCACAATCATGAGCACAATCTCGAGCACCAGAAAAAGCACAATCGTGAGCACAATCTGGAGCACCCAAAAAAGCACAATCATGAGCACAATCTGGAGCACCAGAAAAAGCACAAGGATTGATACCCAATGTGACGAACATCATGACTGCAAGTATGAGTTCATGAGGCGAATCATTGGCGTTTAAATTGTAATTACTTCAAAAAGCACAATCATGAGCACAATCTTGAGCACCAGAAAAAGCACAATCATGAGCACAATCTGGAACACCAGAAAAAGCACAAGCATGAGCACAATCTCGAGCACCAGAAAAAGCACAATCATGAGCACAATCTGGAGCACCAGAAAAAGCACAATCATGAGCACAATTTTCAGCACCAGAAAAAGCACAATCGTGAGCACAATCTGGAGCACCAGAAAAAGCACAATCATGAGCACAATCTCGAGCACCAGAAAAAGCACAATCATGAGCACAATCTCGAGCACCAGAAAAAGCACAAGGTTTGACATAAAACTGTAATGAAAAGCACAAGAAAGAGCACCAGCGAAATTGGCCAAAAGTTCCAAAAGTTTGATTGAGGCAGTGTGAGTAATTGAAACTGGCCAAACTGGCCAGGGTCCTGGCCGGGGAGCTCCGGCAGGCAGGCAACTCCAACAAAGCCCTTCAGCAACGCCCCTCAACAAAGACCTGCAGTAACAGGTTGGGGGCGTTAAATTCGTCGTTACAGCCAATGCCTGCATCCTGACGGAAGCCGCCCAAGAGCGATGCATTCTGTGTTCTGTACCACACCCAGTCCAATGCGAGCAATGCTTTGACAGAGATCTGGCCGATGGTTTAGGGCTTAGGGTGGGTTTCGGGCTTGGGGCTGAAAGCCTTGGGTTTTCCTGAGGGTTTAAGGCTTGGGGGTTGGGGTTCGGGGTTCCGCGCGAAGTTGATGGCATGCGACCAATGTTTCATTGATTCTATTCCCGAATTGGAGGTTGTGATCACTACCTAGTTTTTTTTTTGCGGTTTTGCTGGTGCTGTTTTTTGTGCTTCTGTTTGTGGTCACTGTTAGTAGGCCGGGTGGGATCCCAACATCAATCATTTAAATAAATAAAAATATTTGTGTATAGATGTATATACTTATATTCGTTATGTATATTTGTATGTATGCAAGTCTGTACGTACATACGTATGTATGTATTCCCGCATGTGTGCGCGCAGCAAGCTCGCACTTCGCACATTGTGTACAAGTACGAACTCAAACCACAGACTCCAAGGGTAAAAGGAGGGACCCTTAATAAGGACCCCTAGGTATATACCCTCAATATAGCTAATATATACCCATTTTATAGCCCATTATACCCTCCTTTTCCGCTTTGACAGACCCGTAATCCGAGAAGTTTCAGTAGGGGATGCCGCGACCAAGTGTTCTCAGGCCCCTATATCAGGGTCCGAAAAGGGACATAAGCATAAGCATGTTCTAGGGATGTCCCTATTTCATTGGGTTTCAATATAAGGGTTTGTTTTATGGGATATCCCTATCCTTGTTTTTGTTGCTTATGTGCTTTATTGGGGCCCTGCTATATGAATTCCTAATGTGTAGACTTTCTGTTACTCGTGGCTACCCTAAACCCAGAAACTCTGACAACCTTAAAGCCTTCCCAAAGCCCCAAACCCTGAACCAGCAAACCCCACAGGTCCTAGAAACCCTGAGCGCCAAAGTTTGAAAAACAGATTTCCGTGCACCCTTAACCCAACAACTCCAAACTCACTTCCCGATATCGATTTTGTCTAAGATCCCCCCCATCCCCGAAGCCACCAATACCTCAAATCCTGAACCCAGAAACTCCAGGACACATAATGTAGGAACCTGATTAAGAACTCCTTGCCCTATAACCCCAACATAGCAGGACTCATATAAGGAACCCCAATAAAGTCTCAAGGTTTCTTAATCAGGTTCCTACATAAGTAAGACCATGTCGCGAGCAGTTAAACCCCATCACCCCGGAACCTATAAACCCTAAACGGGAGTTGCCGAAAATTGGGGGGTACCTTCTTTTGGGGTTCTTTATAACAAGGATCCTACTATTTAGGGTACTATGTTCGGGTCCCTTATTTTCAAAAAACACCCCCAAACTCTGAATCCGAAACCCAAAACCCTGAGGCCTTGCTGGCTGCGTGCCCTTCAAGCCCCCTCGTCGGCCGGAGAAGCTGGACCCTAGGGTGTTAGGGTTTTACGGTTTAGGGTTTTAGGGTTTAGGGGTTGGGGTTTGGGGGTGTTAGGGTGTAGGATTTAGGGTTTAGAATTTAGGGTTCGGGGTAGACTGCTTGTGTTTCGGAGTTTACAACTGCGAGAGACTCTTTTGAGTTTAGCCCTGGGCACCGGGATTTGCATGGAATGAGCAGTCTTAGAGCCATGTTTTATATGGTTGTCATATTGGTGGTTCTGCAGATCTGGTACAGCTAACTTGGAGCTTTGTCTCAGCGTCGTCTCAGAGGGTTTCCAGTTCATTATTGTACCTGTTCATAGTACAGCAATACAGTAATGAGGGTACTGACATTGAGTTCCAACAGAGCCTAAGCGAGTTCACACCCTAAACACTTTCGGCCTGTCGGTTTACATTGTTTTGGTCGGGGAATTTACGGGGATGTAGGGTGTACCCTGAACCCTCAACTTTCTCAATGAGTCTCGAGGTTGTGACCTTGTTTTTGTTGCCCATAAAGCTGCCGCCAGAAGCAACCACCCCAAGCTGCATATGCCAAACGTTTTAGGGTTTAGGGGTTCAGGGTACCCCTGAGACGCTGAGCCTCTAAGCCCTAAGCCGTAAATGCTCCATGACAGGAGTGCTATGCAGTTGGCCCAGCGCACTGGAGATTCACTTGGCGCCTAGGCAAACATTGCTTTGGGGCTTCGGATATGGAGCATTTATACCCAGAGAGCCCAATACCCCTTAATTAAGGAATATGGCTTAAACTATATAGGGCTTCATATTATGATTTAAGCTATACTTTTAGCTTAAATCATAATATTCCTTAGGCTCTCTGGGTAAGGGCGCTCTCTCAAGGCTTCCACCAAGCATTCCATAAGCGTAGCACGGGCTCTAAGGGTTGCACAGGGTCCTGCAATGACTCCTCATCCCTGAGCGATGAAAGGCTTTAGGCGGGTTTTTTCAAGACGGGATTTGGGGCATAATTAGGGTTTGCAGGGCCAGGGTTCAGAGTTCAGAGTGCAGGTTTTCTATTCTTCGGGGATGTTAAGGCCTAGTGCTTCGGGGATTATAAGAGCTTCTCACTTTCTCAGTGTGAGTTTAGGGTCTAGGGTTACCGTATCAGGTTTTTTACTTGGGACCTCCGACAGGCCTTGGTGGCAGTGGTGGTTTCTGTTGCGGTCTACCCGCCGGGCTTTTGTAGATCCGAGTCATTACACCGGCCGGTTCTTGCTGTTTTGCCGCCGCCGTGAGTCAGTGAGTGAATGAGCCTATAGCAAAAGAAACACCGCTGCGAGGGGAGGGTGCAGCAAAATCAAGCAGGCACGAGGCCGCAAGTGAACGCCCGGGCGGGCTTGGGCAAGCTTCCCACGACCCTACAACTACTGGGTCCTAAACCCTAAACTAAACCCTGCGACTATGCCCGAAAGTCCGACGACGACTTGAGGAAGACAGCTCCCATGGAGAGCGGCCGTCCCGTGTCCCACTACGAAGTTCGGGTGGAGGCCGTCGCATCATGCAACTTCCCTTGATCAGGGCCCAGGTCCTTCAGCCAATTTTCACCACAAACCCTAAACCCTAAACCCTAAACCCTAAACCCTAAACCCTAAACCCCAAACCTTTAAAACAACTCAGGGATTATGTCGGGTCCCATGCATTGGGCTCATGAGGTTGACTGATCCGAACCAGAGGCTTGGGAGATGGCTCGCTGGAGAGCTTTTCTTTCGGTGCCTTGCAGAAATGGTATCGCATCTTGAATCAGAGTTCCTGATGATATGTGGGAGTTACCGAAAATTCGGGTACCCTATTTTGGGCTCCTTATGATGAGGATCCTACTATTTAGGTTTCTAGATTAGGGTCCGTATTTTCGGAAACTCCCATATGTATACTTTGGCACCAGTCCGGGGTGCGTTGTTACTTAGAGGGGCTATGTCCTCCAAGCCTTTGCCCAAGAATTGGTAACTCCGTTTACAGTGATGCACTTTTCTCTGTTATGCGTTTCCCCGTCCCAAGGGGTCCAAGTAGGAGGATAGTATTTACTTTAATTATACCTGCTGGTCCATGTACATATACCCTTTATACCTGCTGGTCCGTGTACATATACAGTATGATTGACGTGGCCCTAGTGTTACTACATACTACCCCGGTTACGACCCCCTTAAAGGCACTGAAAGATGTGATACAGGCCCCGTATCGACATACTACAGTAGTCTACCCCCCAGACCATGTTGACCCCAATATTACCGAAGCGTGAGATGTTGTGCCTGCCAGGACGGCGGCTTCTTTGTGACTGTGGCCGAGGTTTGCGTTGGGATGGGCAACATGTGAGGGTTGTTGGTAAGTCCAGAGTTTCTGATCTGAACATTCATTACACCCTGGAATTAAATCCTAATCCTAGATCAGATCGGTTGGGAATTTGGAGGTTTTCGGGTGCTCCAGGCATAGGGTTTGGGAAGAAGAAGTCGGGCATGTCAAGATTGGCAAGCTCCAACAGTTGCGACATCCCTCCTGGTCGTATCTCGGGGTTCAGGGTTTTGGGTTCAGGGTTTACGGTTTAGGGGTTTCGGTTTAGTGTGACATAGTTTCAGCAAGAGCAAGAGAACCTATGAGCTTCAAACCGTTGCGCACCCACGTTGCCGAACCTGAGGAAAGCGAGCAAGACTCCCTATATCATGTTATAATATATTTCAAGCCTTTTTCTGTAATTATTGAGTCCCGTAGATTTCAGCCGTACAATTTAGTACAACCCCCAGAACAACCGCGATATATCACATGAGCATCCCTTGGCTGAGGAGTATTCCGGAATATATATATATATATATATATATATATATATTAAAATCAAAGCCCTGTATACACCATGATAAGAGAAACAAAGAACGGTGTAACACCCTATCATATCCCTAAACCCTACACCCTTAGGGTTCAGGGGATGCGGCGCTCGCAACAGAAGCCATTTTGGCAGGTCGACCCAGCCGCTGCAACCGGTGTGCTCGAACTTAAAGAGGCGATTGGGGCTGTAGGGGGCTAAAGGCTGTCAGGAGTTTCAGGGTTTATTGGGGGTATAGGGGCTTTAGGACCAGTTGTAGGGCTTTCTTTTCGGTTTGGATCTTGGGGCTTTAGGGTTTACAGGGTTCTGTCGTTCTGGCTTTTGGGCTGAGGGGTCGTAGTTGTGGAGTGTTTGTACTTGTAGACTTCATGCTTTAGGGTTGGCCAAAAAACCTAGTAGCTGAGTGGATACACTTTACACTTTTGGGAGAATATTGCTCACTATAAAACTAAAAGGGCACACTTTTTTGGGGCTTATGAACTCAGCAACTAAGAAAAAGGGCGGGCGCTTCCTTGTCATTGGTCTCTCGATTATTTGCTCAGGGTTGGCATTCTTCTTATGAGCCGCTTTGTTGTTATGACTACTGTATATACAACCGCATATGATTTCCTAAGTTTGGCGCTACTCTGCGCAGTCGTGACAGTCCGTGTAGCTCATATCAGAATGTTCCAAACCCCTCTCTCAAGCACTTGCAATTGTCTTGCCCGGTGATCGTAAGTCCATGTAAGCCCTAAACCCCCAAACCGAAACCGTTTTTTTTGCATGTGTGGCAAGGCCAGGGCCGGGATTGTTAAGAGGCAATTGAACCCGAAAGCCTCGTATGTGCCTTGCAGCTTGTCAGGTAGGCTCATGGACCTTCATGCTTGCCGCGAGACCGTTACGCAGTAGGGATTAGGGTTTGAGCTGCTGACAGGATCAGTTGAGCAACCGCATCCGCTCCTGCCGCACGACTGTAAACTGGCCTTCCTTGTAGCAGACGTTCTGGACCTCAGAAATGCCATAAGCATGAGCATTTACAGGGATATCCCTGCCTCATTGGGCTGAATTACATGGGACATCCCGATCCTAATTTTTGCTTATATTCCTTTGTGGGACCCCAGACATAGCGGCTTTCGGGTTTCGGGTTGGTTCAGGGTTTGGAGTGTAGGGTTGCGAGGTTCCGGGATTCGGGCTTATTGCAGTCAGTAGGCTTCAAGGAACGAGAATGTATGCTCCAAAAATCAAAATTCTTGTCAGAACCAGAAATACCAGAACCCTAAACCCTACACTGCCCGAACCTGATACGTTGTCGACGCATGAGGCATCAGCAACTTCCGTACAGTGCACCAGCAAGCGTGCTGAGGTCTGTTGGCTTTTCCCAGTTCCTTGAATAATGGTTCACTGGGTTGCATATCATGTGGTTACTAGGTAGGGCTTTGGGACAATTTTATATTTTCCCTTATTGGGCTTAAGAGGATCTTATTTACTAATATTTTTCAAAGGCTTTGAAAGCCCCACCTAGGTTAGTAACCTACGTCGTAGAAACACTGGAGATTTAGGGTTTAGGGTTTAGGGTTTAGGGGTTTAGGGTTTAGGGCTGCAAAATCTTCCAAAAACACTTCCTCGACTAAGTTGACCCGTTGGAACATACCCCTAACCCGTTCTGCATCCTGTGTCCTCGTATTAACCCTCTTCAAACCCTATGAGGCCCCTGCAAATTTCTGATCAAACCCTGTAATCTTATCAAAATCAGCCGTCAGCCGGAAGAATCCTATAAACCAGAAGCCCCAGACCTTAAAGCTCTGAGCCCTACTTCAGGGTTCGGAGTTGTCCTCATATACCTTTGGTATACGTAGTATAGCCTGGCCCCTCGATTCTCAGGAGCCCTTCTCGTAGTCCATGTAGCAACCCTTATAGACACCTTTAAGGAGCTCTTTAAAGAACCTTACCCAGAGGCCCCATAGTAATTCCTTTTGGGGATTACCGTATAGGATTCTACATATGAACTTTTAAAAGGAACTTCTTCGGGGCCTTTGGGTAAGCCTACACCCTAAACCCTAAACCGCATCCCAGGCTTGCAGACGAAGGGCTCCCTGCGTGCGAAGCTCGCCGCCGTGGGGCGCGGGGGGTCTGCGAACAGCGAGGAGGTTCTTCGCCGGAAGCAGATCAGGGGTCCCTTGGGTTGATGATATAAATCCTGCATTACCTTAAGGACCCTAAACTATGGGAATAATGGTATATTCCTTATTATGGGTAATGCAGGATTTATATCATCAACCGTTCGGGTTCCGTTGGGTTTGGGGTTTAGGGTTTAGGGTGAAGGGTTCCATTAAGGTTCCTTGAAAGGTCCCTTCGGGGGTTCCCTTGAGGCCTTGATGGGTTCCTTATGGCGATCTATACAGGTGTAGGGTGTAGGGTAGAAGCATGGGTTCTAGAAGGGTGTTCTTCAAGGTCTTATAGGGTTGTTAGAGTTTTGGTGGCTTTGGGTTTAGGGCTCTCGGGCAGTGTTATGGGGCATACTTCCCCGAATCAGAATAGTAGTTCCTCGTATCGAGACCCTGGGTTCTACTATATATAGGTAGTTGTCTAAATTAGGGTCCCTCCTTTCTTACAAGGGTGTCCTACGATTTTTGGGGACCTGAAGCGGGACCCCAATTTAGAGAAGTACCCATAGCTTCCCGTTTGTGTAGTATCCTTCTAGAACCCTGTTCTGGAAGGCGCCTATTTTATTGGGGTCCCTTCTTGGGGTCCCTAGGGATCTTAGGGACTACTATAAAGGGACCCTTTTCAGGGACTACTATACTATTATTGGGGATTATATGGGTGGTTGTCAATACTAGGATCCCTTTTTGGATCCATATTATAATACGGCACCTAATATTTAGGGGCACCCAAAAAGGGACCCTACTTTCTATAGGTACTTCGGACCCTTTGGAGGAAGTTCTGGGGTGCTTCTGCTCTCGGGGGTTGCACGTTGGGTTATACCTGGATCCTATAAAACCTTCCTGCTTGTTCCCTATATACTATAGGTGCTATGGTGTATGTATATTTTTCTTTTTTCGTCCCGAAAAAAGTATAGGTTATTCGGGGTCCGAGGTCCAGGTAATTAACTTCAAGCTTCATCAGACGGCTCGGTGATTTAATCACGATGGAAGTTGCAAGCAGGGGACTTTGAACACCCTTTTGGATGATCACCGTGTGCTATGCGCCGGGTGGCTTCCATGGTCTATACTTCTCCCCACTTCGAAAACCCTCGTAAAACCCATTTGCACCCTCAGAAGACCATTATACTATGAGACACTATACGAAGCCATACAAAACTTCAAATTGGTATGGGTAGTTCTCTCAATTAGGGTCCCTGTTTCGGTCACCAGAATAGTACGGCAGTATAACAGGACCCCCAGGCACCCCAGAAAACCCTAAACCCTAAGCCCTTTTATGGCATGAGGCCCGGGCTTCCCGTTCGTAGGATTCAGCATTAGTTGGGTTTTGTGGCGTCTGTGCCGCCATGTTTTTTTTCGTGGGTAGGAGGTTTGTCGGTTTAGGGTTTAGGGGTGGTAGGAGTTTTGTCGGCTTTTTGTACAGGGTTTAGGACCGAGCGCTTATAGGCCTTAGGGTTGGGGATTATGACGCCGGTGTGGAGCTTCACCTAGGCATTCATGGAGAATGGTCTCCTTTAGCGAGTTGAATCTAGGCGTTTCGATTTGGAGGCACTTGTGTTTCTCGGCTTTTTAGGGTGCTGCAAGAAATCTCGAGGCGAATTTCGCGACGACGACTACAACGACAATAACACCACCAGCAGCAGGGGCGGCAGCAGCAACAACAAAGGCCAAAACTGCAACTACTTCCCCTGCTCCTACTGTCCTTCTCCTTACTTTTCCTTATTCTCCCACTACCACGACCAGTACCACCACCAGCTCCCTGCTACCCACTGCCACTACCCACCAACACTGCCCTTTGTAGCCTGCCGCCTGCCGCTTACCACCTACCTTTAGCCACTCCGACGACCAGTCGCGACGACGACTACGACAACTATAACCGGGAAAAAAGCTACTGTATAGCTAAACTACAAAATCTGCAGCTGTGGCTGCTGCTGATGCTGCTGGCACCTGTTGGCAACAGTTCGTGTCGAGCCAATAGACGTAGGAGCACTGGAACCATGTCATAGTTGACATCGTATGCGGCACTCCTTTACTAGCCCACCGGTGGAAGGTGATTGTGATTCCGCCAGGTGTCGTGCCAAGCCTTCCTCCGTGATCTTGCAGGCATGTCGGCACGAGTTGTAGCGGCAGCTGCCCGGAGCCCGAGGCGTTTCCGTAGCAGTTGTCATCATGCCCATGGCCTCTTTGTCATAGTTGGGTAATGTTTTTGAAGTTTATGCGTACTTAAACCTAATAAGGACCACAATTTTAAAAGTTTAAGTGTTTAATCCTATCCCATGTTTTAAAAGTTTAAGGTTTTAATCTTATCCCAACCATGAGCTAGGCCTGCGGCTGCACCAGGGGAAGCTCTGCCCTGGCTGAGTACTCCAAGTCCTTGCAGAAGAAGGTGGGGGGGTTTCCGAAAATCCGGGGGGTACCTTAGGGACCTTATAGGGTCCCTTTAAAGGGTTACTATAAGGAATAAAGGGTTTAGGGTTTAGGGTTTCCGAAAATCCGGGAGGTACCGTACTTTGAGGTCCTTACTTAATCTCTAAGGGGCTCTATAATTGGGGTCCTTAAAGGGATCTATGAGGGATCTATAAAGGGTTTAGGGTTTAGAGTTTCCGAAAATCAGGGGGGTTACCTTAGGGACCTCAGGGTTCAAATAAGGGTTACTACAAGGGTTCCTTTAAAGGGCTCTATATAAGGGGTTTGGGGTTTCCGAAAATCCGGGCGGGGGGGGGGGGGGGGGACCTTACTTTCCCTAAGGATCCATGAACTTAAATAGTATAGACACCCTAAATTGTGGGTTGCATTGCGACATGTGCCTTGCATGGGAGTTTCCGAAAATCCGGGGGCTGCCTTTAAAGGGGATCGTTTTAGGGCTCCTTTAAAAGGATCTATGACGGTTCTATAAAGGGTTTAGGGTTTCCGATAATCCGGGGTACCTTACTTTGGGGTCCTTAGAATAAGGATCCTACTGTGTAGGGTGCTATATTAGGGTCCTTTATCATCACATTGGGAAACTTTGAAATTTCCCTTATGTTTCCTGTAGTGGTAGCTATTCATGCATGCTGTTAAGGGCCCCAAAACTACAACCAAGGTAGAGACGAACCCGTTGGGCCTGCAGTACCCGATGTACACGGCACGACTTGAGGTCGTACTTGGCATGAGCCAGGTGGGTGGTTGTCAAAATTACTGTTCCTTTTTGGGTCCCTGGTATAATACGGCACCTAATCTCTAGGGTAGACAAAAAGAGACCCTAATTTTGACAACTACCCAGGTGCGGACGCACCAGGAGCTTCTGCATGATGGAGTGCTGCAGGAGTTCGACGCACGTCTTGGGAAGGCCATGTTCGTGTCACACCAGTGGGCGGCCAACTGCCATCCCGACCCGAAGGGCGAGAAGCTCAAGGTCCTCCAAGAAGCGCTCTCAAACCTGTCGGCGGGAAAAGTAAGAGCTTCACCCGCAGTGGAGGTCGAGATGTTGTACGGCCGCTTGGAGCCCTACTCGAAAGCTAAGCTGAATTCGGTCCAGGTGCATGTCTGGTACGACTACTTCTGCGTACCGCAGTTTTGCCTGGAGACGGACAGCGAAGCTTAGTAGCTGAGTGGATACACTTTACTCTTTTTTGGGATAATATTACCCACTATAAAACTGAAAGTGTACACTTTTGGGGGCTTATGAGCTCAGCAACTCAGGAAGAGGTGAAGATCCTCTGCAGCAATGCCCACCTGGACCAGCCCAAGGCCATCGCCAGCATTCCGGCTTACATTTTTGCCTCTGAATCCAGGCTGTTCAGTGGTACACTTTCTTACTTTCCGGTTTCTGGGTTCCTATTATAAAATAAGAAGCCTACAAAAGTATATACTTTTTCCCCGTGGGTTACTGAACAGCCTAGGAATCTAGGTATGCCTTTGGGAATTGTGGGTGTTTTCCTTTACTGGGCGCAAGAGGATCTTAGTTGCGGCTGTTTTTCAAAGGCTTTACAGGGCCAACCTAGGAATTCTTTGTGGCACTCTGCCCCACAATGCGCCATGTTGACACCGCTGCTGAGCTGAATCGCTATACCTGGCAGAGGCGCGGTTGATGCCGCAGCGCTTTCTCCTGGTATCAAGCCTCAAACTCGACTGATCGCAAAACTATAACCCAAAATCCTGAACTCATACCCCATAGCCTAATGAAGCTCTAAACCCTCAACCCTATTTTACTTGGAGGCCCAGAGGACTTAATAATTAGGTTATAAGTACGGTTATAAGTACCCCAAATGGAGTTACCCCAATCATAACCCTACTTATGACCTACTCACTAAGTCCCCTAGGCCTCCAAGTACTACAGATAGGTCCATGAATCTCTAAACCACCCTAAACCCTAAACCCTTAATCGCCTCTAAGCCCTCAACCCCACAGGAGGGGCTGGTGCCTCAGTGAGAAGATGACCCGGGAGCTCGCATCACGGGAGGGTCTCATTCTCCTCATCGAGAGCCCGATGCAGCTGTCCTTGATGCAGGCCTTTAGGGCTAAGGGTTTAAAGGAGGGGTGGGAATATGTGGCCATATTGTCTCCGATCATAAGTCCCTGATACCATCCCACCAAACCCTATTCGATTCTTAAAGGCTTGTACAATAAGGTTTGACTACCCTAAGTTAGGCGCTCCGTCACCCGAGCCTCTTTCGGTCCTTCCGGACGGGCTCAGCAGCTAAATGACGCAGGGTCGTACAGCCACACTACCTGCATGTAGGGTTTAGGCTCTCGCATGTCCTGGGCCGCCTTCGCAGAAGAGCCCTAAACCCTGAACCCGAAACCCTAAACCCTAAACCCTGACCCCTAAACCCTGAAACCTTAACCCTAAACCCTAACCCCTAACCCCTAAAATTTAAACCCCTGAACCCTAAACCCTGAAACCTAAACCCTAAGCCCTAAACCCTAAACCCTAAACCCCCTAAGCCGAACAGCTCGGGTCGTCGACTTCAAAGATGTCAGGCGCTCCAATCGAACCTCGGGAGCCTGCAACCCGCCCAGCTAGCGACCTTCAGTCACCCTAAACTCCTTAGGGGTACTTAGAAATAGTTTCTATTTTTTGGTTATTATAGTACCAGGTAATAGTAATAATTTTAGTTGTTTCTTAGGTATTAAATACCTAAGAAACAGCTAAACTCCTTAGGCCGTCCCCCTCATCCCTAGGGATCTAGAAGGACTCATATATTAAGGCTTCTGGGCCCAAAGACCATGCTACTAAGGGTACTTAGAAATAGTTTGTATTTTTTGGTTATTACAATACCCAAGAAACAGCTAAAATTATAATTTTTGCTAGGGTTCTAAGTTCAGTATAGACTCCCTTTGGCCGTGAGGCTTGGGACTCGCTCTACTACTCCCCTGGCGATGGCGACTTCACCGTCGAAGCCGACCGGGCTGTGCCTAAACACTCCAAGAACCTCTGTTTTCAGAGTTCCTTCCTGCTGATTTCTTTATGGCATAGTATAGGATAGCATAATGTAGTACAGTTTTTTTTCAGGAATCTTTCTTCTGCTTTCCACAGATATACTTGATTCTGTAACTGTATAACTCGCCCCCCCCTCCCTCTCTCCCTCTTCCTCTGTCTATCTCTCTCTCTCTCTCTCTGTCCCTCTCTTTGTCTCTCGATCTCTCACATGCACACACACACTCACTCTCTCTCTCGCTCTATATATATATACACATAATAGACAAGCATGCATGCATGCATACACATGTAGCTGCTTCCAAGACATATCGACGGAGTAGAACTATAGTTCTTGTCGGGTTGAGGTGGTGGTGCAGATCATGAAGGACATGCTTCAGCACACGCTGCACAAGGACCTGAGCCAAGGCACTTGTGCTCAGGGTCGCCTACTAGTTGTGGGAAGTTAGGTTCAGGTTTTCGGGTTTATGGGTCTGGGGTTTAGGGCTAGGGTTTAGGGGTTTAGGATGTAGGGTTGAAGATCTTTTTCACGGGCGGGAGAAGACCCAGAGCCAAGGTGACTTGCAGAACTACCGCTTCTACCTCCAGCAGCAGCCCGTGCGCTTCCGAAATTGCGGTACGACACCCTTGGAGGGGCTGCTACCCTCCCAGAAGACGTTTGGTCTATCATATGGATCCTGCTTTCTTTTTGTAGTCGGCGGTTCGCATTATCTCCGACAGCCCCCCACAACATCTTGTCGTTCCTGACTTCAGGACCGATGACCTTGTGGCTGACTTCCTGCACCGGACGGGCTTTGTGAAGGTCCCTCAACAATTCAACCCTAGGCCCCAAACCCTAAACCAGTAAACCTAAACCCCTAAACCCTAAACCCCTAAACCCCTAAACCAGCAACCCCTAAACCCCTAAACCCTAAACCCTAAACCCCTAAACTTAACCCCTAAACCAGTAAACCCTAAGTAAACCCTAAACCCCTAAACCCTAAACCCCTAAAGGTCCCAAACCCTCAACCTTAAACCCGAAGCCCCACACTCTAAACCATTAGCCTCAGCCCTAAACCCTAAACCATGAGCGTCAAACCCAAGCCAGAAGCCCGATCCCGATCCTCAAACCCTCAAGCAGATGCGCTTGGGGAAGGTCAGAGAGCGAGACGCCGATGGATGGTCCCCCCTTTGCTACTGGGTTCTGGAGTATACTTGAATCTTTTTTTTGGACCTGTCCCTTAAAGGAACCTGTGAAATCACGGTTTTGGGGAGCTGTTCATTGCAGGAACAGTTCTAAAAACGAAAGTCCACTTGTTCTCACCCTACCTCTAAAGACAGAGCGCCCGAACACCTGCGACGACCCATGAGCTCTAAACCCTGCCTGAGAAATTCACAAAAGGGGGCCTTAATAATTAGAATAGTGTTCCTTGAAAGGGTTCCTCTTAAAGGGGTCCATCAACGGATTATATTATGGGGGTTCAGTATAGGGGCCTTAATAATTAGAATAGGGTTTTGGGGCCCTGTACTATCATTATAGTAAGCCCTAAACCCTAAACCCTAAACTCTAAACCCTAAACCCTAAACCCTAAACCCTAAACCCAAAAAGTATAGGTAACTCTAAAGGCCCCAGTAGTACTTCAAAGTCCAGGCTATGCAGCCTTGGGGGAGAGTCCCGAGCTCATCGAAGCCCTTCTGTCCAGGCTTGGGGTTCACGCTTCAGGGTTTAGAGGTTTAGGGTTCCTTTTAAGGGTCCCTTTAAAGGGATCTATAGGGATTCTATGAGGGTCTGGGGGTCTAGAAGTTAGGGTTTAGAATAGGGATTTAGAGGTTCGGGTTTCGGGTTTAGTGTTGAGTTTGTAGGCTTTAGGGTTGAGACTTTTGGGTTTATGTATCTAACTTGTTAACGGCAATTTATGAACTTTTATACTATGGTGAACCAATTGAATACACAAACAGGCGGCAAATAAGCAAAACCCTAAACAAATAACGTCTGTCTGTCTGTCTGTCTGTCTGTCTGTCTGTCTGTCTGTCGGTCTGTCCCTGTGTTTGCCTGTGTGTCTGTTTGTCTGTCTGAATAAGTATATATATGTATATATATATATATATATATATATATCTATCTATACATATATACATATGTATATATATATATATATATATATAACACATGTGTACGGACACATAGACATACAGTTACTGAAAGAAACAAACAAATCAATGAATACGATAAATAAACAAACAAACAAACACATGTTGCAGTTAATGCATAAAGATATATACACGTGTATGTGTGTGTATAAAATTAAAAGTATGTTTAATACAGATCCACATAAATTACAAGCGTATACATATACAAATTAAAACGCACATAATCTAAGCAAATGCACACATTTATATCCAGCCATCCATACATACATGCATAAATACGTGCATACATGCATACGTACATGCATACATACATACATACGCGAGCACATACATACATACATACAGACATACATGCATACGCCCGTACCTACCTACCTACATACATACGTACATGCCTACATACAACCCAACATAGACACATGCATACATGCATAGGTACGTACAGACGTACGTACATACAGACATACTTGCGCACATACATACTTACATACATACATACATACACACCTTTGTGAATGAGTGTGCATATATATATACATACATGTGTATATATATATATATATATATATACACACATAGCTTAAGCCATATGGTGTCTGATCATGTAGTTCAGGGTAGATGTTCCTTGCACATATGTGAGGTTTTTGCTTTCCAGGCATGCTGATCCCAACACCACCGTCTCCAAGAGTATCCGTCGCCTCTACCACCCGAAGAGGGTGCCGGTCGTATCTATCTGTGCAGCTTTCGGCAACAACGGTGCTCTTCAGGTGCTTCTCCATGCCCGGGCTGACCCAAACCAGAGGGAGGGCCGCGGCAACCCACCACTGTTTTACTCAAGCCTCGCTGACAACTTGGAGGGAGCCCGCCTGCTGCTTCAGGCCCGGGCAGATCCATGCGCGGAGAGCGACCTTTCAATCAGTGTCCTTGAGTTTGCCTGCAACGCGGGTGCCAGCCGAGTCGCCAAGGAGATTTTTGCCACACCGGCTGCAGGCCGGGCCCAGTTTCTGCTTCACACCGCCTTGGTCATCAACGGCGGGAATCCTGCTCACATAGCCATGATGATCGAAGCAGGGTGTGAGGTGAATGAGCAGTTCTACCCCAAGAAGCTCGGATATCGTCTTCTGTATATGATCGGCACCTTCGCAGCTGAACTAGTCAACTTTAAACTGTTTTGATCATAAATCCTAAACCCTAAACCCTAAACCCTTCAACCAAGCCCCCTGGTTTAAGATTTTTTTGGGCTTTGCGAATTCGGCCAGCAAGGCACAGTGAAGCATCGGCTCAAGGGGCCTTCCACGTACAGTGCCCTCTCCTATCACCACACAGGCGCCGAGCCCCAAACCTTAAATCCAGAATCCTAAACCCTAAAGCCCTAAACCCTAAGCCCTAAAAGCCAAATCTCATACGAAGTCCCTCCGACCGCTCACACACACAGGTGCTACGCCCTTGATGCTCAGCATCCTTGCCGGGTATTTCTCCGCTGCACAGGTGCTTTTGAAAGCTGGCGCTCGTGTGGACCTCCGCAACTCTCGAAGCCCGACTGCTCTTCAACACTGGTTTCTATCGTCTCTTTCGGATCTTCTTATAGTCTGCATTGTAGTTCCTGTTTTTGGTTTAACAAAGGATCCTAAAAGGTAACCCGCAAAAGGAACTGCAATGCAGACTATAGGTTGATTTTTGTTCATATAACATCCAGGTGTACATTAACCAGGCTGTTCAGTGGTACACTTATCTTTACTTTCAGGTTTTCTGGGTTCCTATCATAAAATATGAAGCTTAAAAGAGTATATACATTTTCCCAGTGGGTTACTGAACATCCTAGTTAAAACTCGTATTTGAATCATGCTTCTAGGGGGGTGTATTTGGGGTGCATCAGGGTTTAGCAGGGTTTAAGGGTTTACGATGTATAGAGGGTCCGCAGAGCCCCCGGAGGATTCGGTGTTTGGGTTTAGGATAATCGTATCTATAGGGCTGGTATCTATGCATATATATATATATGTACGTATATATAGATACATATTTTTGTGTGTATATATATATATATATAGATACATGCGTGTGGTTTTCGGCACATAGACCCCTAGGGTTTCTGCAGATCCTCGCATGGGTCCAGCACCAAAGCTATACATCATGTAGGTTTAGGGTTTAGGGTTTAGGGTTTAGGGTTTAGGGTTTAGGGTTTAGGGTTTAGGGTTTATATAGAAGTTGGAAAAATGCCGACCTCTCCCAAAACCTTATTCTACTTATTAAGGCCCCGAATATAGAACGCTTTTCGTAGCCCTTACACTATAGTAACCCCTTGAAAGAAACCCTATTCTAATTATTAAGGCCCCTGTACACGTAGTACTCAAGTAGGTGCATGTAGCATTGGGAGTTGTAGGAAGCCCCTCAGGCAGAGTGGTAGTGGCAGTAGCAGCAGACACCGTTTTCGTGTTCAGGGTTTAGGGATGGTTTAGGGTTTAGGGATTGTCGAAGTAGCAGCTCATAGTGCAAATCTCTGAAAAATATGTATTCGAGTATTAAGGTCCTTGAAGACAAGGGTTTCATTTGAAGACTCTGGGCTTTAGAGTTTAGGGTTTAGGCTTTAGAGCGGCGTTTGCCCAGGAAACAGGACTGCTCTTGATTTCGCTGTGGAGAAATGTGCGCCAGAGCCTTTGCTTGCGGAATTGCGCAGAGGTGCAGCGGCGTGACAAAAGCTCTTCGAATTATAACTCGGCAGTAGATACGCAGCTGCCTGAAACTTGGCCGCGTGTTGACTTCGACTTTATAAGACCTTCCCCAAGGGTCCTATGTACCGATATAGTAGAATGTGGGTTTCCATATTACGAATGACTACTATGACTTAGGGAAGTATCCCCCATAACAGTACATAGGGCCCTTTGGGCTTTGAGGGACATCGGCATCCTGAACACAAGTCAGCTCGGACGGCAGAGCTCCTTTCAGGATCGTAATCCGGTGTTCCGACCCTTTAATACAGCGGCCTCAATGACTGGAATAGGCTTGTTGTGGCGTATGCTATGTTCTATGTATAATCAGGAAGCCTAACAGCCTAACAACATCGTGCTGGTAACTGTTCAACTCTTGCGCGCCGGCGCATCAGTTAGGCCGCACACATCAGGGTCCCCAAGGGTCCCCTAAATGTGACTTGACATCGCCTGGATCCGGCGTTTTGAGCTACGCTTGTTTTCCATGTTCCGGCGAAGAGTGCTTTTCCGGCTGGCCCTACACCCTGACATCCTAAGCCCGACAGCCCTCTCACATTGTCCGAGCATCCTGTACATACATGTACATACATACATAGACATATACATGCATATGCATGCATATGCATGCGTATGCATGCATGTACGCACACACACACACACACATGATCACTTTCATGCACATGCATGGTATACGCACAGATGCAGGCACATGTACATGCATATACATATATATATATATACACACACGCATGTATGTACATGTCATGCATCCACACATCCATCCATACATACATGTATACATGCATACGTGCATATGTGCATACACGCATGCATGTCCATGCATTTATTCATTCATTCACTCATTCTTTCCTTCACTCCTTCACTCCTTCACTCCTTCCTTCCTTCATCCCTCCATCCATCGCATGCATGCATTTATTCATGCCTACGTACATACATGCATGCATACATACATATATGTATAATGTACATAATATATATATATATATATATATATATATGCATTAATATATGTATGTATACATTATATATATATATATGGATATATGGACGGAGGACAGACCTACGGACGGACAGACAGACGCAGAGACAGACACACACACATAGGCATACGTACACCTACATGTATTTGCATATACCTATGTAACATATCTCGCCTGGAGTAGCATAGCACGGATAGATGTGATAGTGCATATGGAAGCCCTCGTTCTACATCGCGCATGGTCTCACCCCAGCCAACGCATGTCGCCTGCGGAAAAATGCACCAACAAGCTTGACCAAGCTTAAGGTGGTGCAGGTATATTCCTGAACCCGTAAGCCGAGGTTTAGGGTTTAGGAATACCTTACATCGTTGTGGAGTGACGAAAGACATGTCCGTGAGTTGAAAGGTCGTGATCTCCCTACAGCACGCGGAAGCGCGAGAAGGCTGGTTGGGCCGGCTATCGTGCTGCTCTAGGGTCCAGGGCTTAGGGGTCTGGGTGTAATGTAGGAACCTGATTAAGAAACCTTGGGCCTTTATTAGGGTTCCTTATTTGAATCCACTATTTTGGGGTTATAGGCCCAGGGTTTCTTGATCAGGTTCCTACATTGCCGTTTACTTAGAGGCCCAGAGGACTTAGTAGGTAGGTTATGAGTAATTAGGGCTATAAGTACCCTACATGGAGTTACCCCAATTATCGCCCTACTTAGAACCTACTTACTAAGTCCCCTGGGCCTCTAACCCTAAACCCTAAAGCCCATAGAGCCCTTTAAGGAACCCTACAGTAGAAGCCAACAAGTTGGAAACCCAATAGCCTCAATCCTTAAGAGTAATGTAGAGGGAATCCCAGCGCTATTTGGCCTTAATCCGGTTTCCAACTTTTTGGGGCTTACCCTAAACCCTAAACCCTAAACCCTAAACCCTAAACCCTAAACCCTATAAGGAGCCCTTTTTACTAAGTCCCTGGGCCTCCAAGGTTAGGAGCCTAATCGTTGAGGGCAGGTTTTGGGGTTGGGACTATAAACCCTAAACCCTTAAACCAAAAGTTAGAACCCTAAACCCTAAACTAAAAGTTAGAGCCCTAAACCCTTAAACTAAAAGTTAGAACCCTAAACGCTCAAACTAAAAGTTAGAACCCCAAACCCTAAACCCTAAACTTTTAGGGTTGAGGCTGTCAGCTGAAGAGGCAATGATGCGAAGAGAAGGTGCTTGGCTGTGAGATTTCAGAGTTCCTGTTTTCGGCATGCGGCCGGTTTAAGGTTTAGGGGTATGCGGGTTTAGGGCTCAGGGTTTCTGGACGTTGGTGTAGCTTTTTTTGATTTGGAGCGTCAGGTCAGGTCTACCGAAAGTTTTGGGGTTTAGGGGTTACCTGGGATCCACAAGCCTATCGCTTTAAGGGTTGTGCTCTATAGTTGAGGGTTATCACTGTTATCACCTACTACTAGTTTGAAGGGTTTGGAGCTACAGGTAAAGAGGGTCGGAATCATCGATAGTCGTGTCCACACCTTGCCACTGAACATATTTAACATAGACGGTACAATAGCCACCCCACCACAACATCAACAATCTCGTTGCTCATGCCCTTGCACCAGTTTTGCTTGCTGCGGGCAGGTGGCCCGACCCTGAACCCTAAACCCCTAAACCCTAAATCCTAAACCCCTAAACCCTAAACCCTAAACCCACAATCTGAGGGTACATGCTAAGCCCGAATCCTTGACCATATGCCCGAGCCACTTACGGCCTGAAGCAGCAAAGAAGTCCGAACCCTAAAATGCCAAAGCACTACGCCCGTAAGCCATAGAGAACCCTCATACATAAAGCCTATACAAGGTCCTTGTACACTGAATCCTGAAACCCACCGGAAGAGCCCTTATGCAAAAGTGATTGCCAGGTGCTCAGCTACCGCCGTGCATGGGTGCGACTTGGCAGAACTCGAAGATGCTATCTGAAACCTGGGGCATAGGGGTTTTGGGGATTTGGGATATACCAGCTTAAGGCGCTAAACTTTTGTTAGCTTTAGGGATTTGGGTTCTTCCAGACCGTAAACTTAATTTCGGTTTCGGGTTTGGGGTTTTCGTTTATCCTGAACACTATAGCCTCTAAGCATTTTAGTTTGGTTTCAGGTTTTGGGTTTGAGTTATCCTAAGCCTATAGGCCCGAAGGTCTGGGATTGTTGAGGGATTGGAACCCAGAGACTCTAATATGCCTTAATTAAGGAAAGTACCTTAAATCATATTAGGGATCCTACTAATGGTAGGATCCCTAATCTGATTTAAGGTATAGTATAACTTAAGGTATATTCCCTAATTAAGGGATATTGGAGTCTCTGGGAACGGAAAGATGCTTTGAAGCTGTCCCTGAAGTCGAGAGTCCCTGCCCCAGTAGCTCTGCACCTACTTGGAGGATCACAGGACTTCGTAAGTAAGGTTATAAGTACCTTAATTGGGGTTATAAGTATAGTTGCCCTAATTGTAACCCTAGTTACTAAGTCCCATGATCCTTTAAGTGCAGCAGGTGAGCACGCATCATGTTTAGGGGTTCCGGGTTTGACTAAACTAAAGCCAAAACCCTGAAAGCCCTAAACCCGTAAACCCTGAGAGCCATATACCAGTAAACTCTAAACTCCTGAACCCTAAACCCCGAACCGCTCTTGAATTCAGGAACTCTAAAGTGGGACGGTGCAGCCGTAAACAGTGCGTCCTGTCACTTTATAGTGGCCCACATCATCAGCATCATCACCATCATCATCCATCATCACCACCATCATCCCCACCACCACCACCACCACCCCCACCACCACCACCACCCCCGCCGCCACCACCACCACCACCACCACCACCACCACCACCACCACCACCACCACCACCACCACCACCACCACCACCACCACCACCACCACCCACCACCACCACCACCACCACCACCACCACCACCACCACCACCACCACCACCACCACCACCCCCACCACCACCACCACCACCACCACCACCACCACCACCACCACCACCACCACCACCACCACCACCACCACCCCCACCACCACCACCACCACCACCACCACCACCCCCACCACCACCCCCACCACCACCACCACCACCACCACCACCACCACCACCACCACCACCACCACCACCACCACCACCACCACCACCACCACCACCACCACTGTCATCGCCATCAACCCCGTCCTCGACACTGTCATCGCCAATAGTACCATCTCCTCCATGGTCATCATCACCAACATGCGCATCGACATATCTATGTAGGGGTCACCGCCATCAGTATCACAGGTAATTCTATATCATCTTCGACATAGTCCCTTTGTGTGATCCTCGCTCCTGCGACCTCTATGAACCCTAAACCCTAAACCGTAAACCCTGAACCCTAAACCCTAAAGCCTAAACCCTGAAGCCTAAACCCTAAACCCTAAAGCCTGAAATTTCCCACCGTCCTCATGCGTTCGAATCGAGGGTGGGTTTGATTTCAATGCCTTGCTCGGGTCTCAGAACTACATACAAATTTTACACTAGGTATGCAGTCATGACTTTATAGTACAGTTATAAATGTAGTTATTCAAACTCTGTAAACCCTAAACCCCTAAACCCATGAAGGGAGCAAAGGTCCAGGGTGTAGGGTTTGCGAAGGTTTGGCAGACCCTGCGATAATACTCCAAGTGTGTAACTGCGGCAGGCCAAGCGCAAATTGAAAGATGTCTTCTGGTGAGAAGTTGTGTTTTGGCTGGTTCCGATGAACGCCACCTGAGCAATGCGGCAAGCGGGCATCTTAATTTCGCGCTTTTCACCAGAGAGGCACCAGCATGGCTTCCATCTACAATCTCGACTGTTATACTAAGCGTACTAGTTTCTGGTTTGAATTATACACACAATCTGGCGCAGAATGCCACTCCCAAAAGCAAGCAAGTCGTCAACTGTCACAGTGGGCCCGCTGCAAAAAATTGGACATGTAATGGCTCCACTTGACAACATAGCCCTAGGGGTCAATGTACCCAAACAGTAAAAACGTGGGCCCCAAAGTATCTACATAGGGACTGGCCAAAGTATATACCATTGGGGTACACGGACCCTTAGGCTAACATTCTGGGCCAGTTTCGGGGCTTACTGTCTTCCATATCTTCCGAGGGCGCGTGCCGCGCCGAAGCCCGGAGGGCTACACGATTATTATTTCTACTACTATAAATTCTATACATAATTCTTCTTCTTATCGCTACTATTTTCGTATTGCTGTTTTAGTCTTTTTACTGCTATATTACTATTATCAAGATTGTTATAATGAGTTTGTATTACTACTGCGCCAGGACGAAAGTTCGTCGCATCCGGTAGGTCTGGTAACACACACTTGCCAACCCCTTTCCCCCGTAGACTCCTCCACGAAGTCGCAATGTCAGGCCCGGAACCTCACTAATTCCTCCGTCGGAACAAAAAAACAGTGTATGTTTATTTTGGCATGGAAATTCCTCCGCTAGCCAGGCCACGTAAAATGCACTTCTTCGTACTCCGAGTCCTCCGCTAAGCAAAGACATCTTAGTGCGACAAAACTTTCATCCTGCTGATGTATTCTTACTTGTTATTATGATTCATATTATTAGTCTTACGCCCCTAAATCCTGTCTTTGCCACCCCTGAGATGCTGGTGCTGGACACCGAATTCATTCCTGCGAATGTGGGCGGACGATATTGCAACCGCTGGAAGGTGATAATCGCCCCAGCTCAGCCGGCCCTAACTATACCCAAGCCCAAGCCACGCCCAATCCCTCGACTACTCGATACGGAGATCCGCCGACACAATACAACACCAAAACTAGGAACTACGGTAGGAACCTCTTAGGTCATAGAGTGATATGCAGTGTATTGAGGTAATTCCACATTCAAAATCTGAAGAAATGTGCCAAGCCCTGCAACACGCCAAGACCCGAGGTTCAACTGTAGAAGAGGCCGTAGATTGTAATTCTCCAAGTGTGGGCGATACAACAGTCGTAGGGGGCACGAGCAGGGCTTGAAGAAGGTTGTTAAGATCTTGTATATAAAAGCTGCATGGAAAGGTTGGAGAGTTTGCACTTTGAGAGCTTCAGGGTTTGGGGAGGTTTGTCTGGGGAAGGGCATAGACACAATGATCGCTGATTCGGTGTGACAGCGGCCTTCCAAAAGGGGTTCCTGAGAGTTGTATGCGGTAACAGGGCTGACAAAATTAGGGCTCAAGGGGTTGTCCTTACAGTTTTGGGTTTAAGCTACTGCTCTCAAGTTAATGCCGAAAGTGCTTTCTGAGCCCATCCACAGCTCGCGAATGTGTCCTGGCATTGACCAGGACTTAGGTGCAAACCAAGGATGATATATGCATTATATGCAACTTTGGTATTGCTCGACGAAGGCGACGTGCTTTCAATGCCGTGGCGGGGAAAACTGATCCGAACACCGAGAAGCTGGAGATCACCCTGAGAATAAGTACCCTGAGCCGTCAGACCTAAATCCCTAGACAATGTAAACCCAAAGCACTTCAACCCTAAACTCAAAACCTTCAACTGAGCCGAAACCGTAGCTCTGTAAGGCGTGCATGGCTTCGAGGCATTAAGGTTTTGGCTGCAAGGTTGGGGGTATCCCGGCCCCCAAAGCCGCTCTTGCCTACTGTTCTAGGATCTCCAGTAGTACCCTTATTCCCTTTTTGTAGTCCTAGGTTCCTTATAAAGTTACCCAATACCAAAAAGAGAGGCCTTTTTATTCTTAGGTTACTGGGTATCCTAGTGTTGCTGCATGGAATCCTGCAAGACTGTCAAGTGTCTCGGTGTTATAGTTAGAGACTGGTACGCCGTGTATTTTCGAGGAATCCTGTGCTTTTTTTCTCGAGTTTTTGTACATGTATTTTGCAGCTATACTGTATAGTTATAGGTGTACATCTATACATACATACATAACTGCATACATGTATGCATACATACATGGGTGTTTCCGGAAATAGGGGACCCCCAATAGCCCATATATATATGTATATATATATATATATATATATATATATATATATAGGATCCGAATTATAAGCCGCCCCAAACAGGGTACCCCTATTTTTCGGAAACTCCCACGTAGGGTTCTAGGGTCTTGGGGGTTTTGGGGGGATCCTTTAAACCTTGAGCCCCACACTCTACACGCGAATCCCGGCCTTAGAGCCACTAAGCCCTGATCCCAAAATCCCTAGAGCCCTAGAGGCTATAAGCTCTAAACCCTGGGGTCTTTTAACTCAGGGTTGTGTGGTTGTAGGTTTACTAGGACCTAGAGTAGGCCCTTATTCCCTTTTTTAGGGTTCAGGTGCCCTTACAAGCCCCTTTAAACCAAAAAGGGCACCCTTTTTATTCCTAGGGTACTCTTGGGTCTAGTTTAAGAGCCGACAGATCTTGCATCCTTGGAGCCCCAAAAGCGCCTAAAGTCTACAGCCCTTTTGCAGCCCAGAACCTGGGTTCACAGTCACTGCCTAGACCCCCACAAGTTGGTAGAATAATGGCCCAAATCCTATAAAAGGCTATTTATTCTACATACTTTTGGGGTCCAGGTGGTCCGTTGTTTGCCTGAGTGTTTCCGGCACTACAAGCCCTCAAATCTGAGTGCTTACATCTCCGGTTGCAGGCAAATGCACGGCCCTAAACCCTAAACCTCAAAGAGCTATCAAAAAACTTTAAACCCTAAAGCCTTAAGCCCTTAGCCCTAGGCTAGACCCTAAGCTCCAAGACCACAAAACCCTTCAAACTGAGACTTGGCTCGAGCTCGTGTTACATCTGACAGGCCTGCTTGCACCCTCTGCCGCGCTTCGCCGAAAATGGTCTGACTTATCATTGATGCTGTCTCCTACGTGGGAGGCAAGATTCAGAAGGCCTTCGTTTACAGTGTAGCTTCTAGGGGGTCATTTAGGGCTTAGCCTGTAGGGAAGGGACGGCACCCGAGCTTGTTGTACAGTTCTCTTCAATCAGCGATGGCCGTATGTACCCGCGTTATGCAGACCAATACTTTTGCCAGCATATTGCCTGATGCGGTGAACCATCGGTAATACTCTTCCCCACTTGGAGGTTCATGGGTAGTTATAAGTAGGGTTATAAGTAGGGTAACTACACTTGTAGCCCGTATTAAGGGGCTTATAACCCTACTTATAACTACCCCTGAACCTCCAAGCAGAGCTCCTTGTTACTCTTTTTCTTTGTAATCGACCCCCAGAGCCCTATTGAAAGGCCATACAGCAGTAATAGAGGCGCCTTAATATATACTTAGAATAGGGTTTGGGGGCCCATTATACTATAACTCTAATAAGGAACCCCCCAAAATAGTATAGGTAATTATTGAGGCCCCTATAGTACGCTTCATGCTTGAGTCCTGCATCCTATGCTGGAGAGATTACACCCGATGCGCGCCGTCAAGCCTTCCCAAGCCCTGAGACTCCATGTCTCCATGTGCCCATATAGTAGGTACTTTGGCCTCTAAGGGGTCCCTATATAGGTACTTGGAGGCCTAAGTACCTACTATGTGGCTACATGGAGCCTTTGGGAAGAATATAGCACCGAACTTCTTTCAGGGTAGATTGGTTTCGGGGGTGTCTGTAGATTGTAGAACCCTTAACATGCAGATCTTTAAGTGTTTGAGCCCGAAACCCCAACAAACCTGAAAGCCCTACGCCCTAAGGTAAAAGCCAGAAAGTTGGAATATGATTATCCTAACCCTTCTATGGTAAATTATAGGGGATCCTACCATTAATCCATATTCCAACTTTCTGGAGTTCCCTTTAAGCCTTAAAGCCCGAAACCGAGACCTCAACGCTCAATCCTTTTCCCTGAACCCTGAAACCCTATGGACCCTAAAGCCCTCAAGACGCACAACCCCAAAGCCCCGAAGCCCCAACATACCAAAAACACAGTCCTAACATACTAAAGCCTTTGGAGCCCTCAACATCCGAAATCCTAAACCCTAAACCCTAAACCCCTAAACTCTACACCCTAAACCCTAAACCCCAAACCCTGAACCCTAACAACCCCTGGAGCCTCAAGAAACCCGGGTGCTTCACAGAGGCCCTGACGAACGAGGAGCCAGAGAGGAGAGGCGGCTGTGCGCTGAGTGGCTCAAAGGCCCCTTGGAGATTTAGCGTCTTGGACGGGGCTTTGAGGTAGTTTTAATTTTTGCGTTCTAGAATGGTTTTTACAAGGTTTTTCAAAAGTTTCTATGCGCGTTTTATGCGGGTTAGTGTAGGGTGTTTATCTCGGTCTCATGTTATTTAGAGGGTTTCCAAGAGTTTGCTTGTGGTGTTATAGTGTTGTTTTGCGGGTGGCTCCGAGGCTTAGTAAATCAAGAGAAAGGGGTCTGATTAGCAACTTTGATCGGGTTTGCAGGTGCACTGCGTTACACAAGCATCGAAGAGGAACTCAAAGGCATGATATCCCTACTTATTCAGACCTCGATAGCAACCGTAAGGAGGGTTCTTTTAGCGGTTCCGGGGTTAGCTTTCAAAGATGGCGGCCTTCGCCTAAAAGCCCATATGCGTGTGGAGTATGTTCGTTGACCTTCAAGGGGTGCACACAGAGGTACTTTACGATCAAAGGACACATTCTGTGACCCTGCAACCCTTAAAACCCTGTACTCCACCCTGATACACCCCATACAGACTCAAAACTCTTGATGTATTAAGCCCTTCAATGTTACCCTGGAGCTGAGAGACAGCAGAAAACAACGTCAAGCGGTCCCGCAATGCCTGAAATCTTAGCACACCAGCCAGAAAGACGCGCAGTCGCAAACCCTAAACCCTACCGCTAAACTAAGCCGGCCCTTAGTCGTCCTTAGCTGAAGCCCCTCCCCCCAAGCAAAACCCTAGGCCTTAATTTCTACCCGCGAAAATCACAGCTAATAGCTCTTTTTGTAACCCCTTTTCCTAACCCTAAGCCCCTCAACCCTGAAACTTGAAATCTAAATCCTAATCCGCAACGACAAGAACCCCTGCGACGGTAACAGCACCCAAAGAATCCCCAAACCTTGAGCCCTGAAGCCCCAAACCTTAAAATCTTATGCTAATTATTAGGGCCCCAACCTTGTAACCCTAAACCCGTAACTCTAAACCCTTAACCCTAAAACATAAACCCTAAACCTTAAACACTAAACATTAAACCCTAATCCCCAAGCCCCTAAACCCCTAAACCCTAAACCCTCAAACCCCAAAACAGCAAAAACCCAAAGGGTCCTATGTACTGTTATGAGCGATACTTCCCTAAGTCATAATAGCAATTCCTAATATGGAAACCCCACATTCTACTATATCAGTGCATAGGACCCTTTGGGAAAAGCCACGGCAAGGGACGTAAACCCTAAACCTCAAAAACTAAACCTTAAAAGCCTAACCCCCAAGCCCCTAAACCCCTAAACCCCTAAACCCTAAACCCTAAACCCTCAACCCTCAAGCCCCTAAACCCCTAAACCCTCAACCCTCAAACCCTAACCCCCAAGCCCCTAAACCCTCAACCCTCAACCCTCAAACCCTAAACAGCAAAAAGCCCACCGCAAGGGCTCTTCCAAGTCCCGTCCCGAAAACGCGGCGCGGGGCTCGAAGGCCGAACCGGTGCCTTGGCTTTAGGGGTTCTTTAAAGGATTCCTTAAAGGCTGGGTTTAGGGTTTAGGGTTTTTGTTGCTGTTTTTTGGGGGTTCTTTAAAGGGTTCCTTCAAGATTTAGGGGTTCTTTAAAGGGTTTAGGGGTTTAGAGTTTGGGGGTTTGGGGTTTAGGGGTTTAGGGGTTTAGGGGTTGAGGGTTTAGGGGTTATGGGTTTGGGGTTCAGGGTTTAGGCTTTCGGCGTTCGCTGTTTGAAGGGGTGTTTATGAGTTTTTTTGTCTGGTTCAGAATTTTATGGAGGTCTCGTGAGTCGGTTTTTTGTCGGGTTTACGACGAGTTTTGGAAAGATTTTGGGTGTCTTTTAGGCTTTAATCACAGGTTGTGCTGTTTTAAGGGTTGTTTTTTAAACATCTTGTTTATGCGGCATGTTTTTTGGATTTCATTGGGGGGGCATCACCTTGTTCACCGTTGTTTATAAGGGTTTTTGTAAAGATTTGTTCGGAAGTATATTATGTTTCTGAAGGGCTTTGCAAGTTTACAAGGGTTCTCAAGGCGCCTTTTCGTGGGGATTCGAGTTCATTTTTTTACGAAAGGCTCCAGGGACTCCAAAACCCTCCTGACCGTAAGTAGAGTTTACGGGGTTCAGGGTGTTTAGGGCACAGGGCTTCGTATGTCTAGTATCCTTTTATCAGGGTTCTGATGTTCGATAACGGTTGCCCAGGGGTTTACATCCCATTACCCGTCCCGTCGTGAAGCCTGAGCATTGGGAATGAACCGGTACCCTTTCACAATGTCGGAGAATTTAGGGCTCTATATGGGCCTGTAAGGAACTAGTGAGGGTGTCGAAGGGGTTTCATAGGGGTTTATGAGGGCTTTACAGGGCTTACGACGGCTCAACTCGGCTTTAGAAGGATTCTATGAAGTTTACCGGGCGCCAACGCCGGCTTTTATGTTAGGGGTTGCGGGGCTCGGGCCTTTTAGAGGCTCGAAGAACACTGTGTCCAGAAAGTTCTTGATTTCTGTTGGGTTCGCTGTGAGTGTATGCAAGGTTCGAAAGCACAGACGAAGACCCTAATATAGTACCCTGAATAGTAGGATCCTTATTATAAGGACCCCAAAATAAGGTACCCCTAACTGTTAGGCCCTAAGCGCAGTAGGTTTTTGCGAAGTAACCCGTAAAGTAAAGCCCATAACCTTGATCCTCCTCATTTCGAGAAACTTCGAATTCTGATGAGGTGTATAATGGGAGTTTCAGAAAAGTGGGGGGTACCTTATGTTGGGGTTCCTTATAGCACGGATCCTACTATCTAGGATACTATGTTCGGGTCTCCTATTTTGGGAAACTCCCACATTCCAACCAACAGGTAGGGACGTCAAGATTTCCAAGTCGCGTTGTTCAGACGACAGCCCCAGGCGCAGGGAAAAGATTCTCAGCGCCAGCCGCTGCAGAATGCCACGTAGCAAGGAATCCTGGCTGTGAAGAACCTTTCCTGTAGTCTCCATTGTGGTTCCTTTTTGGGGTTGCCTTTTTGGGGCTACCTTCCAGGATTCTAAATCTGAAACTGGTTAGTCAATTTGTAAACAACAGAAGAGTCACAACGGAGACCACCGGTGCACCCGAGACCGTGAATTCCTTAAAGAAAAAAGGAATGGAGGAATGGGGTACAATTATAACTACTATTACTGCCATTCTTCCATTCCCTACACTAACCAAAGGTAAGGAAACCCCCCTTATAGAAACCTTATAGGTCCCTTATAGGAAGCCTTATAGATCCCTAAACCCGGAGATCCTGCTGGACAGTCTATCCTGAGCCATGGCAGAGTTGGTGGGCCCCAGGCTTCGGAGTTGTATATATATATATATATATGTATGTATTTGTATGTATATATATATATACATACATACATATATATATATATATATATATGTGTGTGTGTGTGTGTGTGATGCATGCATGTACGCATGCCTGGATTGATGAATGGACGGCTGGATGTGGATGGATGGACGCATGGATGGATTGATGCGCTATGGCTATGCATGTGTGGATGCTTGCATTCCTGCTTGCCATCATGCATGGCGTTGGATGTTGTTTGTGTGTATCTACAAGCACATACACACATGGTATCACCAACTTGCTGTTTGCATGATGGTCCGACTGCATGTCAGTCTGCGTCGAAGTCTGCCTGTACATACACCCAAGCCAACTGGACCCAGGCCCAAACTTAACTTTCTGGCACTGATAATATATCATACCCTAGAACCTTGTTATATTTATTGAGGCCCCTGCATCTCTGCAAGTCTGCAAGGTTTCGGCAAGGCAACAGGCAAGAGCCTAATGGGCCAGCGTCGCGTCTGCCCGGGCTGGCGACTAGTGACGCCCCGTCCGGGGCCTAAGGGGGGAGGGGGGGAAGGCAAGGATTGGGATTTTCTGGTTTCTGGATGGTGTCGTGGCCATTGTCGTTTTGGCGTTAGCCTATCTCTGGTCTGGCCTGGCAGTTTGCTGGACACCTCAGGACTCTATCCTCAAAGCCATAAAAGTAGCCTTGGTCACCGCGCACGGCAGCTTCCGAAGCTACTGCGCTCTGAACTGTAATTACGGTTGATGATGTTATTCCTGCATTACCCTAATGACCCTAGACTCTGGGAATTATGGTATAATTATTCCTTAAATGCATGGTTGAAAGTACCTAGAGGGTCATATCCTACCCCTTTTTTAGGGTACCTAGTTTTATAATTGTGTTCTCTGATATAGAAGAGTAGGTAATTGTCCCTTAAGAAAGGGGCAGGGTATGACCCTATAGGTACTGTATATCAAAGGCTCCCTCTTCAGGCAGCTGCAAAGTCATGGACCCTTCTCCTTGCCCTGCCTGCGCTCTAAGATGAAGTACCCAAAGCAGACACCGGAAGCAGTCAGTTCAAAGAGGAGCACGTAAAAAAAATCAAGCAAGGTTTAGGGTCTAGATAGGGCTTGTGGTTTAGGGTAACAAACAAAATGTGTCAATGGCGGAAGTACTTAGAGGCCCAGGGGACTTAGTAAGTACATAGGTCATAAGTAGAGTAATAGGAGGTAACCTGGGTTTAGGGTTTAGGGCCTTAGGGGTTTTAGGGGTTTAGGGTTTAGGGTAGGGTTGTCTCTGCCCTTCAGTGGTAGGCACTAGGGGATTAGATTTGCAGAGGCATTTGTCGGGTGCTTCGTCTTCGATTTGAAGGCGTCCTCAGCCCCGGAGCACCCCGTTTGTATACCACAGGGGCTTAAATCATTACCAAGACTGTTGCCGAGGCACCCTGTTATAAGTATAGTAGAATATTCCCCCGAAAACCTTAGTCTAATTGTGAAGGCCCCTATATTATGTCCTTATAGTAGCCCTCAAAGTTACCCTTATAGACTCCCGTTCACGGAACCAATGAATAAAGCCCCTATGTCATAGAACCCTTATAGTAGCCCTGTAAAGGAACCCCTTTTCCAATTATTCAGGTCCCTTTACTGTAGGTTGATCGAATCCAGCATCCCTGCGTCTGTGCAGGACACGTCGTGATTCGGGGCTGAGTGTCTTGTGAGCGACAGGCTGGAGACGAACTTACAGAAAAGCTTTAGGGGTTTGGGAGTTTAGGGTTTAGCAGTTTGGGCTTTAGGAATTTAGGGTTTAGGAGTGTAGAGGGTTTAGGGTTTCGGAGTTTAGGGTTTAGGGTCTAGAGTTTAGGAGTTTAGGCTAGGGGCCCGAAGCACGAGCGTTGCGCACATAGCAGTTACTTTTGGGGGCTCATATGTAGAATCCTATAAGGTAATCCCAAAAAAGGAACTACTACGGGGCCTACGGGTATTGTACGTCACAAGCCACATGTCCCAACTGAATACCGGGCCTGCCAGAGATGAAGGACACTATTTCGGCCAGCATACAAAAGACTTTCAATTCCAAATCAGCGCTCGTGCTCCAAGTGCCGACCAGTCCCATAATTACGCCGGGCACTGCCAAGACGAAGCCAAGGTTGAATGTTGTTGCATGCACATATACGACCGTTGTCATCATGTCTGCTTTTCAGTATCATGGCGCTCCCAACATGAAATCGCGACGATTACATCTGATCACCTTGGTCAGCACTGGTTTTTGGTTTTACGTACAACCTAGATTGAAGGGCATGTGTTTGAATGCAGGGCTTTGATAGGCCTTTAGGGCCACTTTAGGGTTGAAAGCAGTTCGTTCTGTGCCGTTTCCATCCGCAATCCCGGACTCGAGGCGGCGTGAGCCGCGAGCCTGCTCTGTCAATGCCGAAACCCAGAGAGCCCAATACCCCTTAATTAAGAAATATGGCTTAAATTATATAGGGCTTCATATTATGATTTAAGCTATATTCCTTAATTAAGGGGTATTGGGCTCTCTGGGAAGCTCTGAAGGGACGTTCAGAGCTTCGGGTTTGAATTTTTGCCATGCCGGGGTCCGAAGCATCCAGTAAATACATTGCATTTGTTCTATTGGGTTCCTTATCCCTACAGAGTGGGATCCTTCAATGCCGTTTAAGTTCTGCAGCAAGCCCTGGTAAAGCCCTGATTAAGCTATGGTACAGCCTCAAAGCATGCTCGTAAACCCTTCCGAATATGTGCCGAAGAAAAGTCAAGTGAAACAAGCATTGTAGACTTTGAGGGGTGTCGTCTTATCATGAGACCTAGTAGCAGAGTAGGTAACCTTTAACCTTTTTGGGTAGTATAGTCCCTATGAAATCCCTATATAACCAGAAAAGTTAACCTTTAGTTCCCCATGATACCCGACAAGTAGGGAGATGTCCTCAGGAGCCTTCGGAATGTACCAAACATCGGAGATTTTCGGTCTGTTCGCCCCGTCGGGCGACACGGGCCAAGAAATGACCAGTGCGGGGATGGCTCACCAAGGAAGGGCCATAGAGTGTCCTGTAAGGTTGCAGAGAGACTCTACAACGGGTCTGAGTCAAAATCGGTTCTAATTATAGGGGTGGTGCTAACAAGGGTTAGGGATCCATTCGGGTTGCATGAGGGTTCCATAAAAGGTTTAGGGTTTTTTGTTCAAGATGCTGCTGAGGGTACAGCGCTCGTTTTTCAGGGGCATATGGTTCAGTAGTAGTATTAGTATTTTAATAATCATTATTAATATTTTTATTAGTAGTAGTAGTAGAAGTAGTGCAACTACTACTGCTACTACCACTACCACCGCTACGGCCACCACCACCACCACCACCACCACCACCACCACCACCACCACCACCACCACCACCACCACCACCACCACCACCACCACCACCACCACCACCACCACCACCACCACCACTACCACTACCACTGTCACTACCACTGCGACTACAACAGCAACTACTACTACTTCTGGTGCTGGTACTGATTGTTCTACCAGGATTCTACCACTGCCAGTCACTACCACAAGTATTATCATCGCCATTGCTGCAGTTTTGCTATTGCCGCCATCGGAACTGGTGTTTTCGTGTTGATGTTGGCCGTGGCTTATCGCCACCCTCAACGAATACCGGGTTCGATCGCCGCGTAGTTCGGCCGCTGGCCTAGGCTTCAGGGCTATGCACCAGGAAGTGTCAGACAAATCCGACGAAAACACTGAGAGGCCGAGCAGAAGCCTCACCGCACAGTAGCAGCGGCCCGTTTGTATATAGACAGGTTCTACAGTTCTACAGCACAGCCTTGTCATGCCGCACTTGGATACAAAGAGAAGCATCCAGCCTTCAAGCAAAGTTGTCGTAAATCCCGGTAAACGGAACTACACATAGGCTTTGTGTGACACCCTACATTTTCGGAGCCTAGGAAGGTTGCTGTCCGTGGATTGATGCGCCCATGTACACACCGCATGCATGGCTTGGTGCAGGGATGAACACATGTTTTCTGCTTGTTCGACAACTGATGTATCCATACCCTTCACCCTGCTCGCTGATCTTGAAGCCTGAAATCTAACCCCAAACTTTATCCACTTCTACAAATTTTTGTTGTGGAGTGACCACATAGTGTATGGCCTCGCTGGTATGAGTTTTGCAAGAAATGCCTGGTAGAGAGGCGCGGATGCTGGGTGAGGCATGATTGTCGTGGCACATCGGTCGGTCGGTCTGTTTGTGAGTCCATCTGTCTGACATTGTGCTGCATGTATGTCGCCTGCAAGCATAGATACCTGTACGCCGTGGAGACCGATCCCTCTGCCGTGCATCCATCGAAGGTCCAGAAATTTGTACGAGCGTATGGTGCATACACGGACATGCTGACATGCATACAGAACGCACGCATTTACATCGACAAGCCCGCTGGAGAGAGTGGTAAAGAGCATGAAAAAGACTTAGTCAATGTTCTGGATCTTTTCATTCTTGTTGTGGCGTGGCTTTCCTCCATCACTTGAAGTGTCCCTTTTCTCTCCTTCCAAAGGACCAAGATAAAGACCAGCTACACCTCTTGGCTTTGGCGTGTGAAGTTCATCGCGTTTCTAGAGCAGCAGAGTGTTAGGTGCATACGGTTTAGGATTTAGGATTTAGGGAATATTACTATTAGTACCTTTTGCAATTATTACTATTGTTACTGTTACTATTTCTATAATTATTTCTGTAATGAGGTCTAGGTTCCTCTGAACGACCTGCATCTTGGGCCGTCTGAACGACTTGCTCCAGCTTATCCACCGCGTTACCGAGATCGTATGCACCATGTAGGTGCCTATGTGTATATTTTATCAACACACATATGTATGTGTGTGTATATGTATGTATATTTATGCATACATATATATATATATATATATATATATATATATATATATACATACACCCATATGTATATATATATATATATATATATATTCATTTACATCATTATATATATATGTACTTACCTATCCACCTATCTACCGATCTATCTATATCTAAAAGCTGGAGGCCACACACAGTGATTTGCCTTGCGCTTACCGGCTCAAAGTTCCGACACCACACGTTTCGAGTACTAGCACCTCGACAGGAACCATTCCAGACCTGAGCTGCCCTATCATTATTATCAGTATCATAAACTAGGGTTTAGGGTTTAGGGTTTGGTCATTGTTACTATGGTATTTTTTGCTATTGGGCTATTGCTACTGCTTTTTATGCTTTTACTATATATAAGGTTACCACAGTTTTTCTACTTGCAATTTATAACAAAAAGGTAGCGCTTGGGGTGCAAGGTATCCTGTTCTTTCAAGGCCACCCTGCTTGGACTGCACCGCAGTCACCTGAAGCGTATCATAGACCTTACTATGCAAACTTCAACCTGGCCATCCCAGTCTCTGGCAGAGCCACGGTTTAGGGTTCAGGGTTTAGGGTTTAGGATCCTACACCCTGGACTCTCAACCCACGACAAAGAATCAGCACCGTGACGAAGGTTCAAAGTTCAAACTAGCCCAGAAAGCCCGTATGGTCGTAGCTTTTCAATTGTGAGCCCTTGGTGCTTTAGGGGAAGGGAAGTTCCGAAGCTCAAGAAGCACTCCTCCCCGTGGACATGTCCGGCCCACATGACCAGCCCAAGCAGATCGAGGTGCCCCACGGAGGTTAAGAGTTTAGGGGTTTAGGGGTTTTGGGGTTTAGGGTTTAGGGGGTCAGGGGTTTTGGGGCCCTTTAGGGGTATAGGGTTTAGGGGTGTAGGGGTACAGGGTTTGGGGCTTAGGGGGTTTAGGGTTTGGAGTTTAGGTTGCAGGGTGTAGAGTTCAGGATAATTATAGGGTCTTGGGGTCAGGGTTTAGGGTTTAGGAGTTCCAAGGTAAGGATGCACTCACTGGCTTCTAAGCAACATGAAGCCCCAATCAATTCTCTTGTAAAGGGAAGCAGACCTGCTGTCGTTTTTTATGCTGAAATTTCATCATAGGAGGCCAAAAGGGGTTTTGGCCTATGGGGGTTTAGTAGGGATTAGGGTTCCCATAATAGGGCTCGTATTAAGGAATCCCTAGCCCAAGAATCTTAAACCACCCGTTTGGCCTCCCGCCAGTTCAGACTTAAGTCCGAAACCCTAAAGCCGCAAGCCCAGAAACAAATCCTTCGACCGTAAGCCCAAAATCCTCAACCCTCTACTCTACTGTAAACCTTGCGGTGCAAGGGCACGCTCTTGGTCGTCGGAGCAGCATGCGTTTTCGCCCTGGTCGCGCTGGTGGTCAAGAAGGCATTGGGCCTTGATGGTGTTGGTTGCTTTATAGAGTTTGGGTGTCACACGCTCTCAGAGTCTTTTGCAGGGCTGCCGAGGTTATTGCTTTACCCGGGTAGAGAGTTTATGGGTCTAGGGTTAGTCCTTGGGATGCATGTCGATTGCGCAGTGAGCTGGGTTTTACTAGCGAACTTTTCCAAGAGCTCTTACACGGTAGGATCATGTGATGCTGATGTTGATGATGAAGAAGATTGTGACCAGATCATGACACTTCGACGAAGGTGTCTGGTTGATGATTTTGGCGTCGCAAGGTGTGTCAAGCAGTATCCGCCGACTGTAACTACGTACGTCCATGCGGGCTCAAGCCCTTATCCATGTTCCAGCTGGGGCTTGCCAGTCCGGCAACTTGAATCTAAGATTGGCAACACAAAATCCTTAGTCTTTGTTGAAAGCGCTTCCTTTGATATTTATCTCGCTATTCTTACAGAGTGTATGTATGTATTTTTTTTTGATGGTTGGTTGGTTGGCCGGTTGGTTGGCCGGTTGGTTGGTTGGTTGGTTGGTTGGTTGGTTGGTTGGTTAGCTGGGTGGTTGGTTGGTTGGCTGGGTGGTTGGTTGGTTGGTTGGTGGGTTGGTTGGTGGCTGGCTGGGGTGGTTGGTTGGTAGGCCGGTTGGTTGATTAGTTGTGTGTGTGTGTGTGCATGCGTGTATACAATGCATGTTTGCATGTTTACACACATGTATGTATACATGTATGTATGACCGTTTGTCTGTGTGCTTGTTTGCTTGTTTGGTTGGTTGCTCCTTCGTTTGTTTGTTTGTGTTTGTGTGTGTGTGTGTGTGTGTTTGTGTATGTGCTTGCTTATTGGCTTGTCTGTGTGTGTGTGTGTGCTAGCGTGCGTGCGTGTTTGCTTGCTTTCTTGCTGGTTTGCTTGCTCGTTGGCAATCCAACAGTATACATACGTACACGCATATACTCATAGTCACTCACTTGCATGCACGCATGCATGCATACAGATGTGTATACATATATATACATATATATATATATATATATACATATATATACATATATATATATATATATATATATCTATATACATATACATATACAGTCATATACACATACAAAAGCATATACATGTACGTCTACATGCTGGTACGCATGTACGCACATACATAGCACAAACAGATACGTATACATGCACATACCTGCATGTGCTTGCATACATGCATACGTCTGCATACATCTACACACACGCATGCGTAAGGCAAAGCAGCGGTTTACCTGTACCCAGATTTGTTTATTCTTCTAGTTCGGCAATCTATCGCTCTGTCTACCTGTCTATGCAATCTCCAACTGTCTATTCAACGGTTTGTCTAGTCTATCTATCCGCCTATCCATCCATCGGTCTAGCTTCCTACCAACATACCCATGAATTTTGACAGCAGTGAAGCACCCCAAAACAACCCATGCCTCAAGCTAGGGTCCATTAGGACCCGATGCCAGTTCTGCTTGCGACGGCCTGCCGGACAGCACTTAGACATTTCGTTGTCAGGCCTGGTTTCAAGATTGGGGTTTAGGGCTTAGGGCATGAACCCAACGTCCGTGCATGACGCGGCCGGGCTGTTATATCTCAGAGATGTTGGCATCGCGAGCACTGAGTTTTTGGGGGACTTAGCATCTGCATCAGGTCAGGATCACATATTCGATCCTGCGTAGCCTACCCCTAGGCCTCATAATAGTTCCTTTTTGGGGTTACTTTATAAGATTCTACATATGAACCCGAAAAGGAACCACCATGGGGCTTATGGGTAAACCAGCATAACCGTGAGTGGATCCAGCGTAGACCCTTGTAGGAACATCTTGCGGGGGGGCTGGAACAGATTTTTGGGAGCCTCGCACATGTTTCGGAGGCCTCAAAAGGTGGGATGAAGGTAGGTGGGATATTCCCAAATAAGAGTCCTTATATAAGGGATCCTTACTCCTACCTACCTTCATCCCACCCTTTGAGGCCTCCGAATGTTGAGTGAAGCAATCGGGATCTAGATGAAGTAGCTCCTAGACAAGGTGTAGGGTGTTGTCTTCCGTGTATAATATACACATCGATATCTACATCTATATCTAGCTGCATCTCTGTATCGCTATATCTCTATATCTCTGTACTCTATACATCTATATATATATATATATATATATATATATATATATCTATATATATATATATAGATGTGCATATCTATGTATCTTTATTTCTGTATATATCTATATCTATATATATATATATATACATCTATATATCTATATAACTATTCTCTACATGTATATATGTCTATGTGTGTACATATCTATATGTCTATGTCTATATATATATAGAGAGAGAGAGAGTCTTTATATCTACATATCTGTATATATGTATATATTTCTACAGCTATTTGTCTCTAGAGAGAGATAGATAGGTAGACAGACAGATAGACAGATTGATAGCTTGATCGGTAGGTAGGAAGATAAATAGAGCCTTCAGGAAACTCGAAGCTTCTGGACGACAACTGACCAGAAATCCTGAAGCCGCAAACCCTGAAACCCTAAACCACCCTAAACCCTAAACCCTAAACCCTAAACCGACGAGCTCGCGCCACGAAGCCCTGAACCGTTCCCGCTTCAACCCTGGCTTAAAGCGTGAATCCGAAACCCCTGTATGCCAAAGCTATGCGCTACGCCCAACCTGAACCTGAAGTTTAAACCCTGGGCATCAAAATAGCCCAAAAGCCTTATATAGTATGGTCTCTGGGCCCTAAGGCCTTAATATGTGAGTCCTTAGATGCCTAGGGTAAACCCTTGCGCCGAAACCAAGTCTTTTTCGCCCTGGAAATGTTCGGCACCAAAACATACACCAACTCCTAAACCCTGGACCCTAATCTCCAAATCCTGAGCCCTAAACCTTAAACCCCAAACCCTCCCAGAAGACATACCGAGGAGTTCCGATTCCTTGTGAGCTGGGTAGTTGCAGCAGCTTGCCTCAAGCCAAGTCTCTTAGTGTTAGGATTTGGGATTAGATTTTAGGGTCAAAGTCGAGGTTCCTGGGTTAAGGGGTTTAAACTGTTGGGTTAAAGGGTTCAGGGTTCCAATAGCGTTTTGGTGTAGAGGCTGCCAGGAATCTGGAGGCGCAGTGGTTTTGGGTAATCTGCTTTCTCCCCCCTACCAAGCTAGTACTGCGCGGTTTAAGATGGAGTTTGAGTGGGCACTTTCACAATATCAACGATACTCTCGGAAAGTAACATGAGGGGTCGGATTAAGTAGTGCCAGCGTCCCCTTACAGTCCCTTATATCACCGCACTTGAAGTATATCCCAACGTTCATTTGTAACCAGTCAGGCACCCAGCTTATCCCTCTCTGGCGGTCCAACTTTTTTTGAACTTGTCAAACCCTCCAATGGCGCTAAGGGGTACTACTATTTGCTTAAGAACCACCAAAAAATAAAAAATATATTCCTTATGGGGGTAATATAGGGATTATTATTTTTATTTTTTTGGGTGGTTTCTTAAGCAAATAGTAGGGTATAGTGTGTGTTGGGTTCAGGTTGACTCAGGCCCCCTACTTGGAGGTTCAGGGGTAGTTATAAGTATAGTTATAAGTCCCCTAATACGAGTTATAAGTATAGTTACCCTACTTATAACCCTACTTATAGCTACCCATGAACCTCCAAGTACCCCCTCCCTTACCCTCGAATATTGGAAGTCTTAGGCAAATCGAGGTCCACAGAATCCTGAACCTAGGACCCAGAGTAGGCCCTTATTCCCTTCTTTAGGGTGTAGGTTCCCGTAGAAGCACCTTAATGCCCCAGGACCCAGAGTAGGCCCTTATTCCCTTTTCAAGGGTTCAGGCTCCCTTATAAGCCCCTTTATATCAACAACGGCACCCTTTTTTAAGTTTATAGGAATCCCTGTTTTAGGGTTTAGGCTCCCTTATAACAACCACCTTTTTGCCCAAAAGGGGGCCTAGGAATCCAATACCTTGTACCTACGAAACCTGAAGCTTCGATCTCCCATCCCAGTTGCTTAACTAGGGTTTAGGGTTTAGAGTAGTACCCTTATTCCCTTTTTGTAGTCCTAGGTTCCTTATAAAGTTACCCAATACGAAAAAGAGAGGCCTTTTTATTCTTAGGTTACTGGGTATCCTAGTTAAGCCACTTAAGGTTTAGGGTCTAGGGTTTAGGGGTGTAGGGTTTGGGGTTTGGGGGTTTAGGATTTGGGGTTTATGGTTTATAGGGTTTAGGTTTTCGGGTTTAGGGGTTTAGGTTTCAGGTTTTCGGGTTTAGGGTTTAGGTTCTGGGGTTGTGGGGTTTAGGGTTTAGCCTGAAAGATGCATATGTACTGAATGCATATGTGCATGTGTGTATATATATATATATACAGTTATATACAGATATCGTAAACCTCGTAGACTTTGCCTACAGACTCTCAACACTACTTAGGAACCTCTTCTTTTGAGGACACTTAAATGACAGTGCACCCCGGGTTTTGTTGCAGAAGCAGCATTGCCGCCCTCAGAGGTCGCTTTCATGCTGCTGTACCGGCGAGAGCGTGGTCTCTACTGGTTTGGCCCTCCTTCATCGCGTAAGCCACTGGGACTGGATTCAAGGTCTTAGGGGGTCGCGGGGGTTATGGGGCTGAGGGTTTATCCCGAGGGGGCGGAACGACACCCGAAAGCCGAATCTAGGGGGCTGGAAGTCAGAACGTCCCCTTTTAGCCCATATACAATTACATTGTAAGCAGGCGCCAGTTGATTGACATTATTAAGGCCCATTCTTAAATTATGCAGTCCACGCCTCAATCGGTTTGACGGCATGAACCCTGAACGCCAAGTGCACCCCTCAACCATACACCTAAATATACCCTGAAGTCTCAAACCCTGAACGCCAGGTGGTTGGTGCTGAAATGTGCCTCTTCCTTCTTCTTCATCAACCTGTGGTGGAAAGGCTGTGGCTGTGGATTACCATATACAGGGTGCAGGGATGTGCAGGGTTTATGTAGGGTTTAGGGTTATGTAAGGATCTCATACACAGATCGGTTTACATGTTTAGCCGAGGGCCTGGGGCTCCGGAGTTGTCCGAAGGTGCCATTACAGCTTGTATCATGGAAGATTTAGTTCGAGCTGTAATGAGCGGAGCAAACACCATCAACGGCAGAATATGTAGCACCACTTTCCTTAGAGTCCAACCCCTGATGAATCAAACTTAAGAACATTTATCCTGATTCCTAAATCAACATTGAAGCCATACGCAGACGGACAGAAGCCAACGCCGTTTGTTGGACAAGTAGAGATGGTCAAAAAGTATAAAAGATTGTCTCAAGTTCTTTTCTTCGTAGCTGAGTGGATACACTTTACACTTTGTGGGATAATATTACCCCCTCTAACACTAAAAGTGCACACTTTTGGGGGCTTGTCAACTCAGCAACTAGGTCTTGGTAGCATGTCAACAGCATACTCGTCGCTTTTCTGGTCAGTATCGGGAGCCCATTTGTAGTCTCATTCTTACTCACAAGAACTGTGACAAGTTCAATTGTCGTGTTCACAGCATCAGCACACTTGTGGTAAGGGCAACCATGTCAGGTCTAGATATGCATGCGGGCGACAGACCTTTAGCCCTGAACGATCCTGAAGCTTCAAAGCGTGAGTTGGCAGGTATCCAGCTGGCACCCGTAGGCGACTGCATCGCCATCATCTACACTTCACCTATCTTTACGTCCATCCTCTCATGCGACTTGGTTTGGAGCTTCGGTTGTCAGGTTTGGGATGTCTTGTGAAGATATTACCCTTAGTCTAGACTTAAGAGACATGCAGACATAGATAGAAATCCAGCTTGAGAGAAAGATATAGGTACAGATACAGATGAAGATTGAGATGCAGATGTAACTATAGATGTAGCTTTAGAGGCGGATGAAAAGGTAGATAAAGCTGCATATACAGATAGTATATAGATACAGTTATAGATATAGATACAGATGTAAGTTAAGGATAAAGCTGTAGTTCTAGGTATAGATCTCGATGTAGATATTGGTGCTGACAGTGATACTGCTACCGATACTGATATTCATATTCATATTGATATGGTTGTTGATCTGGATACACATGTGATTACGGAAACAGGTACAGATATTGTTACTAGTGCTGTCACCCTTCAAGTAAGCACGTGCTCCCCCATTTTGTTTAGTCAGTATCTGTTCGGTATGGTCATCATATCACCATCAACATTACTACCAGGATAATCAACAGTATTACGACTAGTGGTGTTAGTATTGTTGCCATTGCTATGTCCATAGCCACAGGAGCAAGAAGACAGAAGAATAAGGAGACGAAGAATGGTAAGAGCAGGTGGTTTAGGGTTTAGCATGTCGGTGAGACCCGAAGCGAAAGGGACATGCATGCTCACGCAGAGAAGAAGAGGCAGATAGGTAGGATAGGGAATCAATCGGTCTTCCTAGGCCCCGAAGCGCCGAACCCCATGTCCCAAAGCACAATCCGAAGCCCTGAAGTCATGAAGAGACCCATCTAATCTAGCTCACCAGCACCCGAACCCCTAAACCCAAACCTTATAAGCCCTAAACCCATCTGGAGCAAGGATCGCTGCGTCTGTCTCGCCTGGATCGTCCGACGACTGCTTCATAAACCCCTAAACCCCTAAACCCCAAACCCTATAAAGCCTATAAGCCCTAAACCGTAAGCCCAGCTTGCCTGTTGACGCCCAGGGCTGCTGCTGAAAGAGCCGCTGCTGCCCCAGTTTCCCCTTCAGCGCCTTGGCCCGTCGGCTTAGGGTTGATAGGGTTTAGGGCCAGGGTTTTTTTGGGTTTAGGGTTTATAGGGTTTAGTTTCTTTTTGTTTAGGGTTTATAGGGTTTAGGGTTTATAGGGTTTAGGATTTATAGCGTTTAGGATTTATAGGGTTTAGGGTTTATAGGGTTTAGGGTTTAGGGTGTAGGATTTATAGGATTTAGGTCTTAGGGTTTAGGGTTTCATGGGTAGTTATAAGTAGGGTTATCAGTAGGGTGACTATACGTATGACCCATGTTACGGGGCTTGTAACCCTTCTTATAGCTACCCCTGAACCTCCAAGTAGGGTAGTTTAAGGTCGAAGGTTTCGGGCTTAGACGGAGTTTGCTTTGGTGGTTGACTACTATTTGCTTAAGAACCTCCAAAAAATAAAAAATATATTCCTTATGGGGGTAATATAGGGATTATTATTTTTATTTTTTGGGGGTTTCTGAAGCAAATAGTAGTTGAGTTGAGAGTTTCAGGCTTGCACAAATTCGAGGCTTCGTGGGGCTCCAGTTTTCCGTTTAAGGTTCATAGACTAGTAGGTTCAGACTTCCCCAAGTCATGATAGTAATTCCTAGTATTTCAGACGTCCCCAAATCGTGATAGTAATTCCTAGTATACATGCTGCTAATACTATATAGGCTCTTTTGGACCCCTTCGGTACTGCACCTCTAGAGCCCGAAACACCCGGAAGCCCGCGACGACCAAACCGTGAGCTGAAAAAACCCGGATCAGACGAGGGTTCCTTTGGAGCACATATTGCTATAGGGTCACCTTTAAAAGGGATCCATAAGGGTTCTATAAAAGGGATCTGTAAGGGTTCCTTTAAAGGGATCTATAAGGGTTCTATTTAGGGCTTAGGGTTTCCGATAATTAGGGGTACCTTAAATTTGGGGGGTCCCTGTAATAAGGATCCTACTATTTAAGGTACCATATTTGGGTCCCCTATTTTCGGAAACTCCCGTATTACTATAGTGGAAAGGGGGCCGCAAGGTGAATTTGTCCCCAAATCTTCAAACATGTAAAAAACTAAAGCCCTCAATTACAGCCTCAAACCCCTGAAGCCCTAAACCACTAAGCCTAACCCTAATCCCTAAACCTCAAACCGCAATCCCGAAACCCTCAACTTTTCCAGGATTCTGCTGGTGCTGCTGGGCACGCTGCTTGTGTTGGATCCTCCCGCGCTTCGTTGGCTTCTTCCGTGCCATGCCTGGTCGGTTTAGGATTTATAAGGGGGTTTCCGAAAATTAGGGATACCTTCTTTTGGGATCCTTATATTAAGGATCCTACTATTTAGAGTACTATATTAGGGTCCCCTATTTTCGTAAACTCCCAATAAGGCTTTAGGACTTGGGGTTTTAGGATTTGGGTTTCTTTGGGTTTGCGTTTTTAGGATTTAAAGGTTTAGGACTTGGGTTTGTTAGGATTTGGGGCGTATGGTTTAGGCTTTATGGTTTAGGGTTTTAAGGTTCGTTTTTTTTGGGTTTGGGTTCAATGGCTTAGTTTAAGGTTCACGGTTTTGGGTTTAGGGTTTTAGGGTTTGTGTTTTGGTGGATTGGGGTCTTCTGGTTTAGGCCTTAAGGTTCAGGGCCAGGGTTTAGGGTTGTCTTGGGTTTGGGGTTTAGGATCTTTGGCTTAGAGATCAGAACGAGCGGCATGATGTTTCAACGAGTGGGGCCTTAGATACCTAGACCTATTCAGGGCCCTGCGGGTTGTTGAGCGAACTGGGTATACGAACCATGAGAAACTCAACATAAGGATGCTATTCTAAACCTCCGCCTCTTGTAGGAAAAGAAGGCTAGGCGTTAGGGCGAGTGTGTGAAATCCCCTACGCGCTCAAGACCGCGCAACGGCGGGCGCAAGGACTCCCGGCACCCAGGCATGGCTAGCAACATCCAATGCCCTAGTCATTCTATCATCTACACCCAAAGCCCCTTTCCAGCTATTCAGCCCCTGTACTTTGTTTATTGTAAGGCTTTGGGGGGGTACTTGGAGAAAGGCAACTCCAGAGGTCGGAGACGGGAATTCACGAAGACTTCACTACCCCTCACCCCCCTCCGCCTCGCCCCGGAGCTTGGATTTTCACCTGATGCACCCTTTTTCGTGGCATGCCCCTGAGTGTCAAGCCCTTAAGCGCCAAGCCAGAAATATTCAAACTCCCAAACTCTCAAGCCCTAAACGCTTTAAGGCCAAAAGCTCGAAATCTAAAGTCAAGAGCAACAGTGGTTTGGAGTTTAGGGCCGTTGAGGGGTTAGGGGTTCGGGGTTAAGGGTGTAGTGGTGCAGTGCTTCAGTGGGGCTCAAAGTCCTCCAGACAGAGACTAACTGATTTAATGTAGGGTAGGGGCATTAGAATTAAGGTTTTGGGGGCTCCTCATTACAAGTACAATACAATGTAGCCCCCCCAAACCCTATTCTAATTATTAAGGCCCCTACGTTACCATGAGGCTAAACCCCCTTCCCTTCTTAAAATAGCAGCCAGGATTCAATCCCTCCAACCCTCCCCCTTACCATATTTCCCTCCTGGAGCCCTCAACCCCATATAAGACCCTTAAGCGTGTTGAAAACAGGTCCGGCGGGATGGAGGAAGAGAAGCCAAGAGACTACACGCATCTTCACCTTGGTGTTGTTTTGCAGGTCCTTCTTGTCTTTGGATTGTCTTAAGGTAGAAGCCAGAAAGTTGGAACACGGCTTTCGGAGGATTCGTGCTAGGATCCGTTATACCTCATGGGCATGAGGATAATGATGTTCCAACTTTTTTCGGGCTTCTACTTTAACGGGTTCTGGCAATGTTCTAAAAGCATTTAGGTTTGGCTTATCAGGGCTTCTCCATAGTGCAGGCTTGAGGGTTCGAGGTCCAGGCTGTAGTTGCAGGGCACATGGCAGTTTAAGGTTTTGGCATCGGGGTTCGTTCGAGACTGACGCCCAAAAGACGTTCCGTCTACCCTAGCAGCCACTTACCCTTACGGTCCATGTGCCCATATGGTTATAGTTGTGTGGGTTCTCTTAGAGCGTGCGATACACCCTTCGGCTAATGTCAGGTCTTCTAGCAATACGACTATAGGGCTCCGCATCTCAAACGCATCCTTATAAAGGACTCCTTAACAGGACCGGTTCCTGAACAGAACCCTGTAAAGGACCCTGAACAGAGCCGTGAAAGACACCCTTAACATCAAACTTGTTGGGCCCGATAAGATCGCATAAAAACTCTGTAGAATCTGATTAAACTCTACACCCGAAACCCCACAAACCCTGAACCCTAAGCCAAATAAACCCAAAGCCCCGAACCCGGTAAACCGCAAACCCCCAAACAAGGAACCCCCCCATAAACTCCAAAAGCACTAAACCCCAAAGACCCAGGTACGTTTTCCTAGCCCTGGCTGTCGGGTGCATCTGCCCCATCGTCACGCGGCAGACGCGCGAATGCAGCTGGATCGAGGCTTTTTGTTGGCGCGTGGGGCGGTTTAGTATGATTGTTGTTTCTCTCGTCAGGGTTTCTTCAGTGTTTCCAAATGGGCTATCGTGGGGCGGTTTAGTATGGTTGTTGTTTCTCTTATCAGGGCTTCTTCATGGTTTCCAAAAGGCTGACTAAAGGCTGCCAGCAGAGTTTTGTGAGGTGCAAAAGGCTTCTATGAGGGATTTTTACCCGGGTTTAGGGCGATTTACCAGGTAAGGGTATCAAGGGTTCCATAGAGTTATGTAGGGAGCTTGGTCTTTTTGTTTGGGTTGAGGGGTTGTCTTTTTTGTTTTGCGTTTGGGGCTTCAGGTCTAGGATGTAGGTTCAGGCGTAAGATGTGCGATGAATGCTCTGAGAGCTGCGTGTCTGGCAGGCATCAGGCGGAGCATCGCATTCATGTATGTGGGAGTTTTCGAAACTCAGGAGAGCTTAATAATCCGAAATGAATTCTGTAGTCAAATATGATGCTGTTTCCATGTAACTGCGATAAAAACAGGCACTGTGTGCGCCGCAATACCATTACTTGTGTCCTTTTTTCAGTTGCCTGGGTTCACGTGTGATGTGGCCCCATCTTTTCGAGCATCCTGGCCCTCAGAGGATCATCCGATGCCCCCCTTAACCCCAAACTTTAAACCGCAGGTGGAGCACGTCAGTGCCGCACTCGCTGCCGGAGTGCTGTGCCCGGCGATGCTTCTTGTGCACCTGGGACTTGGCTAGGCCTCGCAAACGTAGACCACGGCCATTGCAGCAAGGGCGGTGCCGGTGGGGATGGCTATGAAGAAGAAGGTTATTGATTGGTTTTCGATTTATTCGAAAGACTTCTTCATTTTTTCTATCATCTCCTTTACCCTAAGGGTCCAAGTAGTCCATATTTATGGCTTTTGGTACCCAAAAAAGTCCGAAAGTCCTACAATAGGGAGTACTTGGACCCTCTGGGTTACTATCTAGCATCTAGTTACCCAGACGCTCCTCAGAAAGTACCATTATGGAATTAGGTCCCAAAAGACCATCCATATCATGGCTTTGGGGACCTAATTCCATAATGGTACTATATTTGGAGCCTCTAGGTTATTCTCTTTCTACAGCTGGTGATGATGATGGTGAACGAACCCTCGAGGCAGGGGATCTTCGAGCCACCAGGACCACCGGCTAGGTTTAGGGTTTAGGGTTTAGGGGTTTAGGGGTTTTGAATACAGGATTCTGGTTTAGGGTTTCGGGTTTGGGATTTAGGGTTGAGGGATTCAGGAAAATCAAGCCAACACCATACCTATGGTCTCCATTGTAGTAGTTCCTTTTTTGGTTAACAAGTTTTAAGGTTTGGATCCATTAATGCTAATTTTGGGTAGCCAGAGAAGGAACTACAATGGAGATTATTTCTGCCACTGTTACTACTACTGTTGCTGTTTCTGGTGACCAGGGAAGCCTCTATACTCCGCCAGAGCTGTAGTTCCTGTGCACTCCTTAAGTCTAGGGTTTTGGAACATCCGGGGGCAGAGGATTCCTCCGAGGAACAGTTGGCTGTCGGGAGTCTTTCCTCACATCCCGACAGCTTCAAGAGGATCCTTGTCGGCAACGGGTTTAGGATCCAGGGCTTAGGATTTAGGATGGCAGCAAGAACTGACTTGGCGGTTTGGGGTTCAGGGTGTTTGTGGCATCTAGACCCTGCTGGGAGGGATTTAGGGTTTAGAGGTGCTTGTGCATGGTTCGTTTCATGTCTGGTCTCTCTTGGATTGTCCATCACAGTCATGCATGAAGAGCCTTACCTGAAAACGTGCGACTGTCGAGCTTCAAGCAGACCCAAAATAAGCGTCGACGACTCAACGAACATAAGGCAAACTCGTGGGACCTACTCCAAGTAATGGTATGACTCACGACCTTACATAAGAAGTTCATGTGCGGTATAGGAATATAGAGGTTGCAATGCAATATTCTCTCTGGCTGTCCGACATGTAGTTAGGGTAAATTAAAACCTACACATCCCCCAAAGACCTTCGTGGTCACTGACCAAAATCATATCCATATATGAAACAAAAAAACGAAAAAAGATTAACTCAGTAATTCGCCATAAACAAGGAGCCCTATTCCGTATTAAAGCTCACTCCATGCCTCAAATTCTATCAACCCTAAACCCTAAGCCGTGGCAGAACTTAGATCTAAGCATAGCATGGGCCATGCCCCCTAGGAACAGCTCGTACAGACGTGTATATACATGTAAATTGTGCATAGTGCTTAGACAGGGCTTCCTTGTTTAAGGTTTTAGATAAGGGCCTGAACAAGTAGAATAAGGCTTTGGTACAGTATCGTAGCTTTAACTTCACTTCCAAATCCTCAATGTTCCTACATTTTTGCAAGAGGCACGAACGAATCTACCAATGGAACAGCTCGTGTGGTGGACCGTGACGAATGCATACGTTTTGAAGGTGTATTCGCGCACTTTATCTGCCTTAAACCGCTAGCTGTCGTGTCGCTGTCACAGTAGAACCAACACTCAGTGAGCCCAATACTCTCTGAGTCAGTGAGCCTTTTTTCGGGCGCTCTGGGCATCCTCATCAAATCCCCGAAGCCCCAAGACCCATAAACCCTAAACCCCTATAGATACTTTTAGGGAACCCTTAAATGATCCCCTTAAAGGAGCCCCTAAAACCACCAAAAAACACCAAAGCCCTCAGACACGTAAACCCTTAGCTCCCGAACCCTAACCCCCCCGCGAAATACACTAAAGCCCTCAGACACGTACACCCTTAGGTCCCAAACCATAGACCCCAAATCCCCGAAACTCTAACCCCTCCCCTCAAAACAAAAACACTAAAACCTTAAGACCCCCCAAAGCCCTAAAACCCTAACCCCCCGTCCAAAAAAAGCACACTAAAACCCTAAAGCCCCCAAAACCCTAAAACCCTAAACCCTAAAGCAAAAAAAACACGAAACAAACTTTAAGACCCCCTGACAGAAGAAACCTTTCTCATTGTTCTCGCCGCTCTCGGATCGCCTCTCGAAGCTGCAAGGGAGTGCCCAAACCCCTTTGGAGGATCCAAAAAGTAGATCCCTTAATGGGGTTCGTTTAGGGGTTCCTTTGAGGGTCCCTTTAAGGGATCCATAAAGTTTTAGGGTTTAGGGGTTAGGGTAGATCCCTTAATATGGGGGTTCGTGTAAAGTATCCTTAGTAGTATAGGGCCCCAAATTAGGGGATCTACTTTGTAGATCCTCCCGGGGGTCTGAGTCGGGCTTTGAGGGTTTACCCGTAGGCCCCCTAGTTGTTCCTTTTTGGGATTACCTTATCGAAGTCTAAATTCGAGCCCCAAAAAGGAACTGCTTCGGGGCTTTCGGGTTTGAGGTGTAGGGCTTAGGGTCGAGCGTTGAGGGTTTAGGTGACAAGGGGTTCGCAAACAAGGTTTCCGTTGGGGCATCCTGTTAGGGTCTTGCCAAGGGTAGTACCATAAAGTACTGTAACGATCCTTTCTTTTTTTCGTGGCGGTTCAGGGTTCTTTTTAAGGAGCAAAAATGTAGCTAACATGCTTGGTCGGGGCTCTATACTAGGAGCTGCAGGATTGCACTGGTGCGGTGTTGGGCTAGGGAGTTGAATTCGGGCTGTCAGAATACTGGCATGCAGCAAACAAGATGCCTTCTTACCATCTGGTAAGTTCGACTAAGTTCTTATGCCCCAATGCCTTCGAAGTTGGGTGGAACTGAAGTTTCGAGGCTATGGTGGCAGGAATTGGGCTTAAGGGATGGCCCTAGACCCCATCTGGATCTTGTATCTAGCATCGGAAGGAACTACAATGGAGACTATAGGTGTCTCATATCCTAAACCTTGGCAGATGGAAGAAGGAGCTTGGAGCAAACAGCAAACTCCTCAACCTTGAAGGAAAATCCTAAGCCCTAAACCCGGGCCCGTTCGGATGTCCAGCTCTTGCCTTCATTCTCTCCCCGCTCAAAGTTTCGGGCAGGAGCCTGACGCCTGACTTCCTTCTTCATGGCACTACCTGGAACGATATGTGTTGCATGTGTACCAGAAGAAGATGAGACGTGATACTCGCACTGCTTCTTAGTGCAAGAAGCCCAACAAGACACTGCGATGCATCAATGCAGTGCGAACATCTCAGACACGGTTTTCAGAAACTAGCAATCAGTCATCACGATCATACGCATTCACCTGCACCCAGCCGTGACGTAGCATACGACGTGCTTATGTATGTACGCACGTATGCTCGTATGTATGTGTGAGTCTTATAGTATATTGTATGTACCGATATACGTTTGTGGTCTGACTTGTTCTTTCCATTGACTGTGTTGTCCTGAACTGTAGAGTGTAAACCCGGAGCTTCAATTACACTGTTAACTTCTTAGTAATTAGAAAGCGCCACAGCCTGCGTCTACGATAGACGGCGGAATAGCTAGTAAGAAGCATTCCCTTCATAGACTCTGTTAGAATCAAACGTTCATGTACACCAATACCCTATCCTAACTAGTGAAGCTTTCATGCTGAACCACTAGCTGAACCTTACAGAAACTGAATCACCCACAACATCTACACCTAAATTTTAAGCCCAAGAGACCCTAAACCCTGCATCCTAGCCCAAGAGACCCTAAACCCTGAATCCTAGACCCTGAACCCTAAAGGAACAACGTATAAGAGCCAAGGTTTGTGGGCATTGCTATGGAAACCAAAGGATATCAGCTCGCCGAGGTTTGGGGTTTTAAGGGTTTTCAGGGTGTAGGGTTTCGAATTTAGATGCTATGTTAAGGGTCTTAAAGGTTTAGGGTTTGGAATTGAAAGTTTAGGTGGGGGCTTAGGCTTCATGATTTGGGGTTTAGGGTTTAGGGTGGGGTTTAGACTTGATGGTTTAGGGTATGGTTTCTTACTACCATGTGCTAGAAGGGGTTCATGAGCATAAGCTTTCTAGGGTCCTTCAGACGTCAAGGTATCATAATCTTATGCAGGGCTGCCGGGTACTACTACAACGGATATCCTAAACGGGTTACAGGGTACTACCCCCAGAAGGCCTGTTTTCCTGGTTTATGGGCTGGGTGGCGAGGACTGGGGGTCCTGAACTCTCGGGGATCAGTTCTCCCGGGGTTTTGCGCGTTGCGGTAAGGGATTTTGGGGTCAGGTGTGATCAGGTTCTGGTTTAAGGGGTTCGGTAGAGTTTAGTGTTTAGCGTGTCGGCTTTAGGGCGTTTTGGGTCAAAGAGTTTTCTAGCACAGGCTCGGGTCTTTTGCGCAATCGACGGTTATGTCTCAACAATAGCCCGGACCGGCTAGGGCAGCAAAATTGTACCTTTTGTGTGTATATGTTATATGTTGTTTTTGTATTTACGCATGTGTGTTTACACGTATGTGTGTATGTATGTATGTATGTATGTATGTATACGTAAGTAATTAAGTATGTATATATGTATGTATGTATGGCATGTATGTATGCATGTGTGCTCGTCCATTTGTATGTGTGTATATATATATATATACACACATACACACGTATATAAACGCGTTCGGTTATACATATATATATATATATATATGTATATAGAGAGAGTTAGTTATGTATGTATATATATATATATATATATATATATATTTTGGGGCCCATGGGTATAAACATATTTGTATGACCACGAACATGTTTTTATATAAACACATTCCTATACATACAGATTATTTGAACCAACAAAACAACTGAATAAATACATATCTATATATATATATATATGTGTACACATGTAGATGTATATCCTCCAGGCTTGGGGGGGTGAGGTGTTGCATGTGGGAGTTTCCGGAAATAGAGGACCATAATATAGTATTCTAAATCGTATCAACCTTATTGTAAGGACCCCAAATTAAGGACCCCCGGATGATCGGAAATTCCCATGTGCAAGAGAACCCAGACGGGCGGGGTTTTCATCGCTTGCTCACAAGGGGCCCAAGGCTTCTTGACTCGCGGCAACTGCCAGCACGCCAAGGACTCACTCATTTCAGCAACTGGGACACTACTACCCGAAGAGAGAGAGACAGAGAGAGAGAGAGAGAGAGAGCTATGCCAATGTTACAAAAGCAAGCTATAAGACAAACCCTAACAGAGTAAGAGCCCGGTGTAAATTCAGGACCCTTCGAAGATCATTGATGGCTGTTGTCAGTGTTATTAGTATTTTTTTGTTACGCTTGTTATTGTTATTCTGATTTTGATTGTTGAACTTGTTAATATGATAAGTATCTTGCATCCGTAGCATGATAAAAATGATTATTATTACTATTATCAGTGGGAGTGTTATTGTTACTATCATCATTGTTGTTATTGTTGTTTAGTCTGATTATTGCTATTTGCAGTATATATTATAGTATAGTATAGTATTGTATAGTATATATATATATACACACGATATGCCAGGTACTGCATAATACATATACATATATATATATATATATACACACATATATACATATATACATATATACATATATATATATATATACATATATATATATACATACATATTGACATATACATACATACATATGCATACACGTACACAATACAAGTTACATATATATATATATATATATGTATATATATATATATATATTTATACATACACATATATTTCTGTTTAGTTATATGTACATGTATATGGATACATCCACAGAAGCTGTATTGGAAACTTCACGTTCGCCTCGGCCCCCACTGTTCTGCCCGATGTGTCCTGGGAGGTCGGCAAAGCTTCCATGTTTCGCTACGTGGAGGCCATGTGCAGGGATCACTATAGGGGTTCCTTTAAAGGGAAGTATAGGGTTTCGGGGTTTAGGGGTTGGGAGTTTAGGGTTTGAGTTTGGGGTTCGGGGGTTTCGGGTTTGGGGGGTTTGGGGTTTGGGGGTTTCGGGTTTAGGGTTTGAAGTTTGCAGTTTGGGGTTTAGGGTTTGGGGTTGAGGGTTTAGGGTTAGGAGTTCCAGCCAATCCAACCAGCAGAAATGACGGGAGTTGTAACAACTGGAAGATGGCTTTGTGAGCATTGCTGCTTTTCGGTGCTCTCATCGTACTACCACTACTACTACTACCAGTACCGTTAACCACCATTGCTACTGCTACTGCTACTGTCGCTGCTCCCGATGCGGCTGCTATTATCTCTACTTATCACCATACCAGCAGCACCCTTCATACTTAGACTGGAGGTGCCTTTCGCCTACTTCTTGCAGCTGATCGCCACCAAGGACCCGCTTCCCGTGCATGGGTGTGTCAACCAATGAGGAAATGAGGAACCCCAAAAAGGCAGGGCTGATAGATTTTTGATAGAGTTTAGGTTTTAGGGCTGAGGGTGTAGGGTTTAGGGTTTATATAGTATATAGTATATAGTATATAGTGTATAATATATAGTATATATAGTAAATAGTATATAGTATATAGTTGGTCGGGTTTAGGGTTTACGGTTGGCGGGAGCTGCACTACAAGACCGATCTTTGGGCTCGCAGTCTCCTAGAATCCTAACTGCGAGACTAGACCGTAAACCCTAACCTTCAGTTCCCGACTCCGAGGTTTTTAGCTCCGATCCCGTAAGTGCTGCTAGACTTTACAGCCGAGCTCGTCAACTTCAAGCTTTCTTGGAGTAAATTTCAACTTCACTTTTGCTTTGTCAGCTGAAGCTGCTTCAGGTAATAAACAAGCCTAAACCCTAAGCCCTAAACCCTTAACCCTAGCTCAAAAAGCGCGGTGCGCCTGCAAAGGCGTGCAGGGGGGTCTCTGGCTGCAAGCGCGACGACCTTGGGAGCACAGCAGTCGTGCCCAGTCGCGGCAGACCACTCTGCCAAAGTACCAGACGCCCCTGAACCCTAAACCCTTTAAACCCTAAACCCCTAAACCCCTAAACCCTTTAAACCCTAAACCCCTAAACCCTCAAGAAAGAACCAAAACCCTGAACCCTAAACATGCTTCCGAAGAGGAACCTGCAGAGGCTCCTACGAAGAAGCAGCGAAAGCCGAGGGCGCCGACGGCGTTCATGTACTTCTACAAGACTTCCCCACACAACCGAAGGTATTGTTTCGGCCAGTGGATTGGACGTATTCCCTTCCGCAGCAGCGCCAATCCCCAGTCGCCAAATGGACATATTCCCCTTCCATAACAAGTGCCCCAATTCCCAAACCCCCAAACTGTGTCCGACTCTATCTCTCGATCTCTACTCTGCGCCACCGCGCGCTGCATCCCTCAACTCCATACGAACTACAAACACTCCCCCTGTAATACCCTGCCCCAATAATACCCCACCCTGCACCACCCCCACCATGGTCCTGCCTGGTTTAGGGTTGGGGGAGAAGAAGGCTGCGGGGGGTCCGTAACAGTCCATCCCAAAAGGAGGGGACTGAGAATGCGGAAGGTGGACACACAGAACACTGAAACCCTAAACCCTAAACCCTAAACCCTAAACCCCTGTTAAGGAACTTCACTTCGAATAGTTGAGCCCGGAGCCCCTATGCGGTTCGCATCATGCTCGATGAGATCGCCGCCGATAAATTACGAAGCCTAATAAAGGAGCAAATGCATAGGGTTTAGGGCTTGTAAGGTTGAGGTTTCACTCCTCACCACCATAATTACTCTCAAGCTCTTATCACATCCTGAATTAAAACCCAAAGCCTTCAAAGCCGCTTGCCCAGAGCCAGACTTTTGTCGATCAGGCTATCTACGCCACAGCAAGGGAACATACCTTCCATGTTGGATATACTCAAACAGAGCCTCGTGAACTTACCCCAAGGGTCCAAGTACCTAATTTAATAATGTTATACTCTCCAGAATCCTAACCTACATAACTACTATCCTGAAACCGAGCACCTGTTTATTGGGTCCTTTGGACCCTTGGGGTTAGGGTTCAAGGTGTAGGGATGTGTCCTATAAAGTAAACTTGAAGATGCATCCCGCAGCTCTACACCTTACCCTGAGGCCCCAAAGTAGTTCCTTTTTGGGGTTCAGAAATAGAATCCTATAAGGTAATCCCAAAAAGGAACTACTTTGGGGCCTATGGGTACAGACATCTATAAACCTAAAACCCCTGAACCCTAATTCCTTCATCAAGGGGTGTATTACTTAGAGGTCCTGGGGACTCCTTAAGTCGGTGATAAGTAGGGGTATAGTTGGGGTAACTCATTTAGGGTAATTATGACCCCAGTCAAAAATGTCTACGTACGAAGTCGCTTGGGCTTCTGAGTGAGCCTAACCCCGCCCCCCTTATAGAACCCTTTTAGATCCACTACTTGCTAAGTCCCCTGGGCCTGAAACCCAAAACCCTACAACCGAAACCCTAAATCCTAAACCCTAAACCCTAAAACCTAAACCCTAAAACCTAAACCCTAAACCCTAAACCCCAAACCCTAAACCCTAAACCCCAAACCTAAACCCTAAACCCTAAAACCTAAACCCTAAACCCCAAACCCTAAAACCCAAACCCTAAAACCTAAACCCTAAACCCTAAACCCCAAACCCTAAACCCTAAAACCTAAACCCTATACCCCAAATCCTAAACGTAAGTAGACTCACTTGTAGCGTTGGAGGAGCCTGTGCGGGTGCAGGCGCTGGTGGGCTCCGTTCTCATCATCGCCTCCTGTTTTCTGGGCCGCTGGGTTGCGATTAGGGCACCTTAGGGTTCCTTTGGGTTCCTATAAGGCTATAAGGGCACTATAAGGGTTCCTGTGAAGGGCTCTAAAAGGGTTTTTAAAATTAGGGGTACCTTGTTTTTGAGGTCCTTAGAATAAGGATCCGGGTTAGGGTTTAGGGGTTTAGGGTTTTGGGGTTTAGGGTTTAGTGGGCAGCAGGATTTTTCTGGACGGGGTGGGACGGTATCGTAGACTTATACAGACGGTTTCGATATTGGAAACATTCAGTACCCTTTTACACTGACGCTCAACTAGTATGGCTGCTGGCCTACATGAAAAGACTTTAGGGGCAGACCGCATGATGAGACAAGCATCGTTCACGTCCACAGTTGCCCGGTGTGGAAAGAGAAAGGAAAGCATGGACTGAATCAGAAATCTTCCCTCACGACAGTCCAGTTTTCACTCTCAAGCTCGAAAGCACTAAATCCCAAACTAGGTTTGGGGTTCCGGGTTTAGGGTCACCCCTAAACCCACTTCAAAGAAGAGCATAAAGTTCCCATTGAGCTAGGACTGGAGCTGCCAATCTTCGGAAATTCCGAGAGATCCGAGAAAGCGGCGCCACTGCTGCGAATCCCGGGATCCCCGTAGCTGGGAGGAAAAAACGGATCGTTTAGGGCTTGGGGCTTCGGGTTTACGGTTTAGGAAAAGTTCTATAGTGAACGCGAGAAAGTTGGAACATTGATTCAGGATGATTCTTGCTGGGATTCCCTTTACTTTACTTTAAGGGCAAGAGGATAATTATGTTCCCACTTTCTGGCTTCTACTGTAGGGCTTCGGCGGAGTTTGAGTCGTGTCAGGATTCCGGCGTGAGAAATTTAGGGCCTGCCAGGGCTCTAAAGTCACGGCGTTAAGGTTTAGGGTGCAGGGTTTAGGGTGTAGGGTATGATGTGTAGGGTTAGGGACTTCGTGTTTCAATGTTTTAGGGCTGGCAGAACAAGGAAAGGGACTGTTTGAGGGTTTATAGGGCTTAGGCTTGTTAGGGTGCAGGACGTAGAGCAAACGAATTGTAGGGTTGAGGGATGCAAGGGATTAAGGCCTCGACACCGGGGTCGGAAGATTTGCGATCACATTTGCCAAAGCAATTCTTAGAGTGCCTGCATATGTTATGGTTATGGTCGAGTATACAGCAAAACCGAGTCCAATGATTAAGGCCCATAGTATGGTTCAAAGCTTGAGAAGCCAGGGACTGTGGTTTCAGGTGGCTTAGGGCTCTAAGTCAGAAGCGTGTGGGAGCAGCCTCTTGGTGGAAGAACTTCTTGAGAGGAGGTCTGAATGTGCCTACTAAGGGGTTTAGGGTTTAGGGATGTAGGGTTTAGGGTTTAGGAGTTAGTACATTGTTCTAGTCCCTCTGTCGTAACCTGTGCGACACTAGGCGCCAAAACCCTGTAGAGTCAGGCCGTATAAAGTACCAAACTAGTAGAAACCATATACGAGCACATGGAGCCTTAAACCCTAAATTACCAAATCCTATCAGAGGAATCCGTATAGGAACGCTTTTAGGAGCCCCTCAAAGGGTGGGTTCCTAATTCCTAAACCCTAAACCCCTAAACCCCTAAACCCTAAACCCTACGTAAACCTTAGAGGAAACCTCAAAGGAGCGCTTCGAGGAACCCTTATAAGGGTACCCCTGAACCTTAGGGTGCAATATAGGGGCCTAAATCGTTGCCTGTACCATTTTTTTTTTCGGGGGGGGGGGGGGGCGAGGGGGGTGGGGCTCATTCTTAGAATTATAGTATAATGGGTCCCAGAACCATATTCCAATTGTTAAGGCCCCAATTTTACCATTTAACTTGCGGCCCTAAACCCTAAACCCCTAAACCTCTAAACCCTAAATCCTGGACCCCTAAACCCGCTAAACCCTCTACGCCTTGCACATTTTACGGCCTGTAGGTACCATTTATAGCCCCTGAACCTTGGGGTGTAGTCTTTGTATGGATTTGCCCAAGATAGCTGCTCTCGAGTCTCACGGTCCTTCCTTTGATATCTGAGGGCTTTGGGCTTTAGGCTTTTAGGAGTTTAGGGCTTAGGGCTTAAAGTGTAGGGTTTTAGGGTTTAGGGTTTAGAGGTGTAGGGGTTTCGGCCATGGCCACGTTGGAACTTGGCATTGGTTCGAGAGGTTGTCGGCACGCTAGCCGCTAGCCACTCCGGTTACTCTTGGTTCGAGTCCTAGCTGTACCTGAACACGGGCCTTATGAAATCGAAACCCCACAACCCAACCTGAGCCCGCAAGCACCTAATAACCCTGAACCCTGATCCCAAGCCCTTGAAACCCCACACCCGAATTCCGAAAGCGAATCGTAAGCCACATTGCGGGGTGTTGCTCCCCATTCATGTATTGAATCTGGTTGCCGGCTCCTCGCAGCGGCAGTGCTTCAGTGCTCAGAACCTCCGACATGCCTGGGCCTTAAACGATAGCAAAGTACCGGCTAAGTAGAGATAGCTGCAATATACAGCAACCACAATTCGAGGGTATTGTTTTAATGCATGATTGTCTCTAGATAATTAGCTGCCATGCCTCTCGGAGGAGAGTATACCAGGCTAGCCTTTAGGTTGTCTGCCCTAGCTCCAAGCATGTGTTTAATGCAACAGGACAACTGAGGAGTCCTACTGTTGACCAGCTCGAAGTTGTGGAGTGCAGCTTTTTTGTGCCAGCCCTGACTGCTGCAATGGGCTACATTGACAAGGCAGTCTGCTCCTCTGCCATTGCTAGATTTCATGACGAGTCGTAGTAGTAGCAGTAGGAGGAGGAGTAGGAGCAGGAGGAGGAGGAGTAGGAGTAGGAGAAGGAGTAGAAGTAGGAGTAGGAGTAAGCGTAGGAGTCCAGCACAAGTAGTACAGGTACCAGATTCAGTACCAGTATTAGCACTAGCACTAGTATTGGTAGTAGTAGGAGCAGCGGAGCAGGAGCAGTAGTAGTCGGCGTAGTAGTCGTAGTGGTAGGGGTAGTGGCAGCGGTAAGGGTATGGGCAGTGGCAGTGGTAGTGGTGGCCGTAGTAGCTGGAAATAGTTTTCTTGCAGTCGTAGTCGTGATCACGTGTTCGTCCCTGGGTGCTTCTCGGCATGCCTTTTTGTTTTCACATGGTCTGGTAAGTGTTAGTAGTTATTCATGGCCGTGCAACCTTACCTAGCTTCGAACGACGATGTTGAAACTAAACCCTCAACTTTAAACCCTCAATCCGCAAACCCTACCAACCTAAAGAACACCAAAACCCTAAAGAATCCAAAAACCTAAAGAATCCAAAAACCTAAAGAATCCAAAGACCTAAAGAATCCAAAAAACCTAAAGAACACCAAAAACCTAAAGAATCCAAAAACCTAAAAAAGAATCCCAAAACCTAAAGAATCCAAAAACCTAAAGAATCCCAAACCCTAAAGAATCCAAAAACCTAAAGAATCCAAAACTCCAAAGAGCCCTAAACCCTAAAGAACCCTAAATCCCAAAGAGCCCTAAACCCTAAAGAGCCCTAAACAATGACAACCAGACCCCGGGGCCGTGTTTTGGCCGCAACTGTAAACCCGAACCGTTCAGTGTTCACCTGGACCCTAAGGCTAAGAGCGCTTAGGGTGTAGAATTTAGCGGGTTTAGGTCTTTAAGACTCTTAAGATGCTTTTTACGACCTAACTTTTTGAGGCTTGTTTTGGCTTCTTTGTGAACTTCCTTAAAAGCGTAGGGTCTATAGGGCCTAGGTAAGGTTTATTTAGGGTTTAGTGGCTTAGGGGCTTTGGGTTGGGGGCTTAGCAATTTAGGGTTTAAGCTTTACGGGTTTGGGGGTTTGGGGGTTAGGGTTGATGATATGAATCCTTGGATCAAACAGCCCGACACCCTGTTCTGATTTTCAGGGCTCCTAGAGACAACCCGCCAGCCCCGACTCACACCCGAAGCTTGAACTCAAAACCCTAATGTCTCCAAGCTCCAAATGCTAGATTCAACAGCCTCAGCTCCGATCTCCTATTTTTTGAACACTCTAAACCGTACAGCCTCAACCCCAACCCCCAGAATGAAGCCTAAGACTTTAATATCCCTAAAACCCTATGCCCAAATAAAGCCCGAAGAACCCTAAACCCTAAACCCTAAACCCTAAACCCTAAACCCCTAAACCTCTAAACCTCTAAACCCTCGAAACCCTGAAGCCGCCGAGAGAAAGACCTGAATGTGCGCAGGTACACAGCCCGACCTCTCCTGTCGCTTCTTAGCTGGTTTGGGGTTTAGGCTTCCCGCGGGGTTTATGATTTAGGCGGTTTAGGCTTTAGGGTGAAAGTTAAGGTTTAGGGTCTACAAGAGTTGAGGGTTTAGGCCTGGATGTCTCTATTAATCCCAAATGGAAAATCATGTTTTTCAATGCACCGGCTTGCCGAAGCCTAAACCATGAACCCTGGGGTTCCAGCTTCGGGCTGAAATGATGGGGGCATGTTCGGTTTCGGGCTTGGGGTCGAGTATGGCTTTTCAAACGGTATACATTATTTTATGAGTGTTAGAGCAAACGGGACCGACTGATTACTTTCATATTGGATTCAGAAGGGTTTGGTGGAAACTAGAGTGTAGCGACATAGAGACATTCACGGGACGTTGGTACTAATTAGTTTTCCCAACATTCCGATCTCTATTTGTCGCTAGCGCTCCAAGGTTTGAGGTTGAGATTTGGGCTTAGGGTGAGCCTGTAACCCCACATAAACCGCCACTAAGTTACTAGACCGCACGAGGCCATATTCAAACCCGACCAGAAAATCAACAACCCTTACGAAACCCTCGATAAGCAAATAAGAATCGATGAACAGAGCTCGTAAAAAAGAAGCCGTTGCAACCCATCCTGTGAAACCTCTACTCAAACTAATATAAAAAAACAAACCTGTAAAGCTTCCTCTGAAACATATTAGTTTGATCACAAACTAATTTAGTGAAGACCGGAAAAAATACCACCCCCGCAAAAAATCTATCATACCGCAAACCCTGAACCCTAAAGCCCATAAAAACCCGAAGACCTTAAAGCCCTGAGCCCCAAGACCCTACAGCCCTGAGACAGCGAAAAGAAAAATACACCGCAAAAAGAACCCTTTCAAGGAGCCCGTTTCAAAGGAGCCTTTAAAGAAGCCTTTGGACCTAAGAACAAGCTAAACCCTAAACCCTAAACGTTTCGGCAGATCGGAAAAGAGGCACGTAAACAAACAAAAACCTAAACCCCAAACCCTAAACCCTTAACCCCAAACCCAAACACCATTTTCGAGGCCAAGCTCTTCCAGTCGATTGAGCCCCTGGCCTTTCTGAAGGTGTCTCGTTGCAGTGGTTTAGGGCTTTTAGCGTGTTCAGGGTTTTTAGGGTTTGGGGTTTTGGGTTCAGGGTTTTGGGTTGAGGGTTTAGGTGGGTTTTAGAGGTTGTAGGGCTTATTGATAGAGTTCGGGAGGGTTTCAGGTAAAACGTGGGGTTTAGGAGGTTATGCCCTTTTGGGCTTGGGGCGGCCAGTTTGTTCCTTATGAGTTTCTTTTAGAATTAGGGGAAGCTTCTATGCTGGGCCCCGAACCTGCTAAACTCTCCACGCCCAACTAAACTCTGATCCCCAAAACCTGAACCAAACGAATAAACACTAAAACCTCGCAAACTGCGGGCCCCTGAACCCTAAACTCCTAAACCTCGGCTAAACCTTAAAACTCCGAAATCCTCAACACTACCCATAGGCCCCAAAGTAGTTCCTTTTTGGGCTTACCTTATAGGATTCTATATATGAACCCCAAAAAGGAACTACTTTGGGGCCTTACCCTAAGACTCCAAATGGCCCAAAGTAGGTAGCATTTATGGACTTTAGAGGCCAAAGTAGGTACTATTTGTGTACTTGGAGTCCCAGGGTTAGGGTAAACCCCTATAAGCCTATAAACTTTAAACCCTAAACCCTTATTATAAACCCTAAACCCCCTAAAACCGAGAGCCCCTTTAAACCCTAAACCCTTATTATAAACCCTAAACCCCCTAAAACCGAGAGCCCCTAAACCCTAAAAAAATCCTCAACACTAAAAACGAAACCCAAAAGCCCTGACGAGCGCCCTTGTGGTGCGGGGGTGCAGGGAAGCCGAGGCTGAGTTCTGAGTACCCAGAAAGCTCAATACCCCTGAATTAAGGAATACCTAGGGTTCCTTAAAGGGCTCCTTAAAGGGATCTATAGGGCTTCTAAAAGGGTATTAAGGAATATGGCTTAAATTATATAGGGCTTCATATTATGATTTAAGCTATATTGCTTAATTAAGGGGTATTGGGCTCTCTGGGTATCGGCAAAAGTGGATGGAGGGTTTGCTGTTAGGGGTTTAGGGGCTATAGGGTTCCTTTAAGAAGGGATCCACAAGGGATCTATAGGGTTTAGGGGTTTGGGGGTTTGGGGATTTAGGTTTAGGGTCTGGGTTCAGGGATTGCAGTTTGGGGTCTGGGTTTCTGGGCGTTGGGATTCATTAGCCGAGTACTTGAGGGTGCCCTTGCATGGAGGCTCATTGGCCGGGATGTCTCTAATAATCAAGTAATTCAAAGGTCCCGAAACCCTGGGTAGGTGGGCTCAGCTGCAGGGCAGTTGGGGATTTTTTTCAGCGCAGTTCTTAAAGCGAGATCCTGTCAGTGTAGGACTTAAGTTGTCGGGGTTAAATTTTAGAGGTCGTATTTTGTCTCCGAGCCTCCAAGCCCTGACGCCCTGCCGGCACGTTAACGACACAACCTTAACCTTAAACCCTACACCCCAAAAGCCCTAGACTATTAACCCAAAGCAAGGATCCCTAAGCCTGAAACCTCAAGAGAGCCCTAAACCCTAACCCTAAACCCTAAACCCCTAAACCCAAAAGCCCTAGACTATTAACCCAAAGCAAGGATCCCTAAGCCCCGAAACCTCAAGAGAGCCCCAATTAGGGTCCCTTTTAGGGTACTTATAAGTCTACTTACTACCTACTTACTAAGTCCCCTAAAGACCCTCCAAGAAGACTCCAGCCCTAAACCCTAAACCCTAAACCCTAAACCCCTAAACCCAAAAGCCCTAGACTATTAACCCAAAGCAAGGATCCCTAAGCCCTAAACCCTCAAGAGAGCCCTAAACCCTAAACCCTAAACCCTAAACCGACTCCTTATAAGTCTACTTACTACCTACTTACTAAGTCCCCTAAAGACCCTCCAAGAAGACTCCAGGAAAGGGTGGGGCGCAGTCCATCCAGTGGCGGCTTGGAGGTCCCTCGCGCGGGAAAGAAGGGGGCCGGGGGACTTAACTCACAGTGAGACTGTTTAGGGTTTAGGGTTTAGGGGTTTAGGGTTTAGGGTTTAGGGGTTTAGGGTTTAGGGTTTAGGGTTTAGGGGTTTAGGGGTTTAGGGTTTAGGGTTCAGGGTTTCAAGGTTTAGGCTTTCGGTGCTCTCGGATGCTTGAGGCATATTATGTGATCCATCTTGGGATGTTTGACAGGTTTCGTAGGGTTGCTTCTGAACAAAGGTGCTGACGAAAGAAAGCCCCCGAAAGCCAAGGGCACTAAACCCTAAATCGTAGACCCTAGACCGACTGAGAGGCTTCGCCGACACAGTCTGGGACCGATGTAACGCCCAGCTCGGCGTGGTTCGAGGACCTCATTCTCTGGAAGGTCAAAGGGTCTTGTATGCCCGGGTTGAAGTTGGGTACTGCCCCCACTCAGTATACAACAGTTGAGTAATATTCATAATATAGATCTATTAGGACCCCCCACTCAGTATACAACAGTTGAGTAATATTCATAATATAGATCTATTAGGACCTTTCTAGTAGCCCTATAGACTGTTACTGTATAGGGGCAGTACCCAAGGTTGAAGGACTATAGGTTTGGGTTTAAGGGTTTTTGGGCTTAGGGTTTAATCCCATGTTAAGGGTGTTTGGTCTCATGATTTGGGGTTTAGGGCTTCGCTTTCGGACGCCCCGGCTTTGGAATAGCCGCAGTGGACCGATGCGCGGTTTAGTGCTTACTGTCAGCAGGTCTAGGGTACAATATAGTTAGAAGACTGAATAGTTCGTGATCACAACGGTGTCCTCTGCATGGCATAAGGCAGCTGTCCACAGCAACGTCGATAAGTGCCAGATGGCAGTTACTCCAGTGTCTTCTGGATGCCAGAAGAAATTCACCGCCGTCAACAAGAAGTTCGATGAGTTTGAATTGACATATTGGAGAAGGCAGTCACTCCAATCATTAAAGAATTTTCTCACGTTCCAGCCAAGAGGCGGACTTAAAATATCCACATGCGTTGGCAGCTGTTGGACCAAGACTGAATGTCCCTGCCAATGACAACAAACTCGTGATACTACACCTTAGGGCTCCTCATACCTCAAAACCCTGTTCCAATTGTTAAGGCACCCATCGACTGCGATTGTACCTCACCAGCAGCGGCCATTTTTAGTAGGCAGCGGCAACATCACGTGGCGGCTGGTGAGCCGGCATGCAATTTTCCCTGATCGGACACTGAAGCCTAAAACCCCGTCAGCGTTTCGGGTCTCACTAGGGCAACAATGATGTCATCTTTTGTGGTCTCATGTCAGGAGACAGTTTCTTGCCGCAGACATTGATTGTGTAGGGATTATAGGGGCATTTGTTGAGCCAAAGTCTTTCTGATAAAGGGGATCTTGGCTGCCCTCATGTAGAATCAGAGCCCCATTGCTATTCACTACCCATCATGTTTGTTGATTTCGTCAATGGCCTGGATTGCACGCATGCCCACGTAGTCTACCATATGGTGTATGTGTCGGTCATGCACAGTTAGTATTTAGACTTTCCCTTGAGGCCTCAGCATATATTCTCCCTCTGTACACAGAGAGAGAGAGAGAGAGAGAGAGAGAGAGAGAGAGAGAGAGAGAGAGAGAGAGACAGTTGTTGCTTAGGCCCTATCAGGCCCTCTAGAAACTTGTAGAAAGCCCTATAAACCCCAAGGGCTCGGGGACTGCCCCTTCCAGGACTTCGCCGCCGACAGCTCCGTAGATTTGGAGAAGGTCTCTCCGAATGTAGGGTGTAGGGTTTGGGGTTAGTGTTTGGGGTTGAGTTTAGACTAGGGTGCTGTTAGGGTCTTCCAGGTAGTTGATACACTCAAAGGCGCTACAGAGTTCTATAGTACAGGGGCCTAAATAACTACCAATATTATTCCTAGGGTCCTTATTATAGTCAGAGTATATTTTGCCCCAAAACCCTATTCTAATTGTTCAGGCCCCTATATTAGGTTAGCCTAAGGAACCCTTAAAGGAACCTATATGGGCACATGGACCCGTCGGGAATCTGAAGGCTCTTGGAGCCCAGTTTAGGGGTTTAGCCCCCTAAACCCTAAACCCCTAGACCCCTAACCTCCTAAGCCCCTGAACCCCTGAACCCTAAACCCTAAACATCCCTAAACCCCTGAGGCCTAAACCCTAAAGCCCTTACACCCTGAATTCCGAGCCCCGGAGCCTCCCTTTGCACTTTGACCCTGAACGCTCGAACCTACGCCCGTGTGCTGCAGGATCCCTTCTAGATCCTTTAAAGAATCCTTTAAAGGATCTTATAGGATCCTTTAAAGGATCCCTTAAAGGAGTCCGGTTCTTATGGGATCCTTTAAAGGATCCCTTGAAGTCCTTTTCTAGTTAGAGATCACACCCCCTAACGCCCTCAACCCGAAGCCCTGACATCTGAACATGTGCTCAGGGCGGTGGCTCCGCGATGTCGGAGGCATTCAGGAGCGAACTTTAGGTTTCGTTTATTGTAGTTGTTATGCTTGGTCTTACTTGTTTTATCATTCTTTTTATCCTGATTTTTTAGATGGGCCTTATATGGGAGTTGAGCTTAGAGTTTAGGGGTTGTGGTTGAGAGTTAAAGGGGGCAGTAGGCTCCTAGTTGTTTTTAAGTGATTGTGCAGGCAAGCGTGAGTTGGCATTGGGTGTCTTCCACTGGTTTCAGAGGTTTTACGGGTGTGTCTTCGAAGACCTTTTAGCCGAGCGCTCAGCCTGGACTCCGAACCTACCTGGACCCTGAGTTCATACCTCTAAACCTACAGTACTTTCACTAGTAAAGCCCTAAATCGCGTAAACCGCTTAAGCCCTAGTCCTAAACCCTTGTCTTCAGAGGCAGAAACGGAGCGAGGGAAAGTTGCACAACAAGGTCGTTGCATGGGAAGTTCTTGAGGTCATCGACTTCTTCTATTTTTGGACGAGTCGACGGTGTCGGTAGTAGATGCCGTAGTCAAGACCAAGCTAGGGTACGAAGCGGAACGCATTTCCCCGGGTCTCAGCTGTCCTTCGCGGCGCCCGATTCGCATCCACCTCACGTCGTTGGCGAAGAAGGCCAGCAGGGAGTCCCGTGACGGGAAAGTGTCGGCTGTAGCCTTGGCCCTCGAGTTCCTCTCAACCAAGACTTCTGTTCAGTTGGGAACAAGGAGATTCGGGCCTTTACCAACATGCTCCAGGCGGTGTTCTGGTTGATGGTTGTGACGAAGCCTGGATCTTCGGCAGGACGTTTGTTGACGGCAGCGTCGACTCTGGTGGCCGACTACTTGTACACGGCTTCCAAGGATAGCTACTACATGCCGGGCATCAGCTCGACGTGGGGGGAGGATATACGTGTACGTTTTGCTTCCGGTTCGTTCGTTCAACGACGCCACCTCTGGTCTTTTGGTGAATTTCGCTTTCTCGAGGTTGACGATGGTCAGCACTCTCTTTGGGCCTGTTTCGCGAAGCCTTCCGAGCTTCTTCTGAAAAGGCTTGTGTAAGGGGCTTCCAAACAGGGTCTGTGAGGGACTATGTTCTATGAAGGGTTCTGTTCTAGAAGGGGTCTACACGGGTTCTGCATTCGACGATCCTGTTTGCATCTCTGAGTAGGCTTGCAAAACATCTTCCGTTTCGCCTTACCTCTTTTGGGCTTTACTGTTCAGGGATCTTTGGTTCAGGGTTTGTGCCACTCCTTCTCTGTGTGCGTGTCGGTGCATGAGCTTGGCGTTGAAAGCTTGGTCGAAAACCCAAAACTCGCAGTCCGAAACCTCTTGTACAAATGTGGCAACCCAGCCCCTCCCACCAAAAAGAGCCCTAAACCCTAAACTCGAGAGCCCTAAAGCCCTAGAGCCTTAAACCTTTGAACCCTAGAGCCCAAAAAACCCCAGAGCCCTAGAACCCTAGAGCCATAATTAGAGCCCTAAACCTATAGAACCCTACACCCCTAAACCCTAAGCCTCCTTAACCGCTAAACCCCAAACCCCCAAACCCTGAACCCTAAACCTATAGAAACCTACACCAAATCTTGAAGCGCAGCAGACCATCGACCCGGCAACAGAAACAGAGGAAGCTCCGAGTTTCGAACTAAGGCGCCTGAGTCCGACACACCCGTTTTTTTACTATGTGGGTCGTTCTCTAAATTAGGGTCCCTTTTTGGGTACCCGAAATATTAGGTGCCGTATTATATTAATGTTCCAAAAAGAGACCCTAATTATCACAACCACTCATGTAGTTTGAGGATTTAGTTTAAAGGGGTTAGGGGTTTAGGGATCTAGGGATTAGGGATCTAGGGTTAAGCAATTTTTCTTCATAGCCGATTTATATGTAGTGCGATGTAGCTCAGAACCATTATGTTGATAGTGTAATGAGCGCCAGAACCCTATTCTAACTTCTAACTACTAAGACCCCTATATTATTGAGGCCTCTCTAGTGACTCGAAGCCCTAACCTCTCACAGGAAGCCACTGCCCTCCAGTGACAAGCTCCACCGATACACAATTGTGACATCTGCAGCACGCCCAGTTTTCGGCTCTCTGGTATGGCTTGCTTTCAAGGTTTAGTTTTTGGGCCCGAGGTAAGGTGGGAACCTGACTAAGAAACCTTGGGTCCTTATTAGGGTTCTTAATATGGATCCTGATATATTGAGGTCATAGGGCCAGGGTTTCTTAATCCGGTTCCTACCCCAACCAAGGGTCCAAAGGACCCAGTAATTAGGTACTCGGCTTTACGATAAATGTTATGTAGGTTAGGATTTTTGCGAGTATACGATTATTAGGTACTTGGACCCTTGGGGCTACATTAGGCACTTCATGGGGTGTAGGTGTATGGGTTTCTAACCCTACCCGCAGGTTCGAGGACCTGAACTTAAGCACCATGCTAACGCGCAAGGTGTCTGGGTCACGTTTGGAACCTTGGTCCGGGCTAGGTTGGATTTTGGGACATGTTATTTTGATTTTCCTTATTTGTGTTTATAAGGGACCCTATATATAAATATTATTCGGGGTGTTTAAAAGCCAACCCAGCTTGTTGATCTTATCACTAGCGTTCGTTTTAGTAGCCGTAGGGGTCCAAGTACCTGATAATCATATACTCGCACAAATAGTATTCTACATAACTACTGTCCGGAACCTAAGCACCTAACTATTGGGTCCTTTGCACCCTAAGGGTAAGGTTTTGGTTGTTACTCTTACTTTACTATGCTTCTTAGACAGAAATCTCCACTTCGGTAGGTTTTTCAGGAGGCTCCGCCTTGGCCCTGCGCAGAGCACTCTTCTGTCCGGACAAAACTCCTACTACAAGTAGGGTTTAAGGTTTAGGGGTTTAAGGTCTAGTGGTTTAAGGTTTAAGGTTTAGGGTGTAGGGTGTAAGGGATCGACTTTAGAGGTTTTAGGTTTTAGGGTAAGGGTTTTAGGGATTTAGGGTTTAAGGCTTTAGGGGTTTAAGGGTTTTAAGGCTTAAGGTTTAGGGGATTAGGGCTTGGGATTCCCCTGACGTAGGGGTCATGTTCTGTGTCATTGTGGTTCCTAGTGCCCTAGTACGGAACTCTGTACGGTTTTGGGTTCCTCTTTGTGTTTCTCGGCAGTGGAACACAAAACCCTAAACTCTACAACCTAAAACCCTAAACCCTAAACCCTTATAAGCCCAAAACGGGTTTAGTGACAGATGCCAGATCTGCAGCCTTTACCTTCTCAACAGCGAGGGCTTTTACAGGCAGCCATGGGCTGTTCGCAGGGCATTCAAACCCCTGCGGAGCCAAAAGTCCGCGTCAAAAAACTGGACGCCGGTTTCGGGTGTGGCGGTGCAATAAAATAGGTGCAATAAAATAGGGGCTTTAGTATTTAGAATAGGGTTTTGGGGTCCATTAGACTAGAGTGATAATTATAAGGAACCCCAAAGTAGTATTGGTAATTAAATATTTAGGCCCCTATATTATTACAGTGTTTTGTTTACTGTAGTCTGAGTCAGGATTGTGAGAAACACCTGCTGCAGAGTTATGGGTACCGCCAGATGGAGTTACCCATTTATACCCCTGCTCATAACCGGCTTACTATAGTCTCCTGGGCATCCAAGCAGGCCGTTGGCTTCTAAACCTTCAACCGATTGGAAGAGGGCTTAGGGTTTAGGGTTTAGAGGCATTTCGGGATGAGGTGTGCGGGGTTTAGGCTTCAGGTTAATGGAAGCCAGGGATCGGTTGCAGGTTGGGGGCTTGGGCAGGGGTGCGGCCGGGAATTTCAATCGTTCCTGCTGTGAACCTAGCTGCCCGTCTCTGCGGCACGTGAAGATGCTAGCCAGTTTGTATTTGCACTCAAGAGTAACGTGTGGCACGGGTGCCAATGATGTTCTCTCCTAGCTGAATCTGGGAACTAAGTCTCTGTAGTAAGTTTGAACCAGTTATAACACCTTAAACCCTAAACCCTAAACCCTAAGCCCTAGGGTGGACATTGTTTTGATTGAAGCACAACTCGATGCCCCGAGTCAGCAGATAACCCCATCTTCAGAACACTTAGCCGCACGGGGTCGAGTCGGCTGCTTCTGTGAGGCAACACTAAACCCCTAAACCCGTTATGAGCATGTCGGGAAGGGTTTAGGGTTTAGGATTTAGGATTAGGGGTTGGGGTTTTGGGTTTAGCTTTGGGGTTTTCAGCCTAAGTCACACGTCCCACAGCTTCGGCGCTCTCCAGGACAAGCTGAGCCCATGGTCATCTGAGTCTACACGAGAAGATGCAGATGACGCAGAGACTGCAGGCTCGGGTTCGGGGTTTAGGTTTTAGGGTTTAGGGCTCAGGGTTTATAGTGAACCTCAGATGGACATGAGCGTTGTTCTTTTTGGGGGGTTCTTGTGACAAGACTAGGAGGGCGATTAGCGAAAACTCGGTCGCTTAAAAAGTGCACACCCTTTCGATCGCGCGCAAGGGCGCGCAAGGGCGAACGCAAGCTATGCTCAAGGCTTGTTGTTAAGGTTGGTTCAAGAGTGATACTCAGCAGCGTTGTATGTAACCGGCCTACACCCTAAACCCTAAACCCCCCGTAAACCCTAAGCATTAAAACTCTATAGTATAGTCCCTAAATAAAACCCTAAACCCAAACCAAGGCCGTTCCGCTTCTGGAGTAAGCGCTCTCATTCTCATATTCTGCAAGCCGCGACAGCAGAGTCGCGAACGGTTGAAAATTAGGTTCTGACACGGCATACTCCGCGCAAGATCGGCGCAAGCGCGCGCAAGACGACGCGTAAGGTCGCCTGCCCAAAGCCATGGAGGACCCAGCACAACTTCTTGAGCCTTGAAGCCACAGTGTTGTACCTGCAGCCGAAGCTTAGACTCGAAGCCACCAAGCGTCAACAAACCGCAGTAACAAACCCTATAGTCTTAAGAAACCCTCGCGCGCGCAAGCACGCCCAAGGAACGCGCAAGGGCGAAGCGCAAGGTATCCTAATTGGCATGCATGGAACAAGGATATAGAACAACCCTCACATGGATTTAGGATGATTCATGCTGAGATTCTCTAAACTTTACTTTACGGGCATGAGGCTAATGATGTTCCAACTTTCTGGCTTCTACTGTAGAGCCACACTTAGAGGCCCAGCGGACTTAGTACCTAATTGCAGTTGCCCCAATTACAACCCTACTTATAACCTACTTACTAAGTCCCCTGGGCCTCTAACCCTAAGCCCTAAAGCCCATAGATCCCTTTAAGGAACCCTATAGATCCCTATAAGGAGCCCTTTTTACTAAGTCCCCTGGGCCTCCAAGCAGAATTCAGAGTTTAAGGTTTTAGGGTTCACGGAGACCTCCCAGCCCACAGAGCCTCCAGCCAGAGTCGGAGGCATGCCCGACATCCACGCCCTGACCCTAAGGGTCCAAAGGACCCAATACTTTGCCATAGTTGTGTAACATTTTACATTTTTATGGGTACCTAAACCCAATAAGGAATACAAATGTACATTTTTGATCCTATCCCGACCATGAACTAGAATAATCGGGTACTCGGGTTTATGATGGTAGTTTTGTAGGTTATACTATTTTGGCGAGTATATGTTTCTTTGGTACTTAGACCCTTAGGGTGAAGGCCTACTCCGTGAAGACTACATTCTATACTCCACGGGCCTGCGCCAACGTATGGGGCCTGAATAGATCTTAGAATATTGCACAGGCGAAACCCTTTCTAACTGGCACAGATCAACATGAGCTTCGACACTTCCCCAAAAGTCCAAACAATCCAATAATGAGATACTTGAATTCAGGATAGTAGCCATGTAGGTTACTATTCGGGAGAGTATATGATTATTAGGTACTTGGACGCTTGGGGCTTTAGAGCACCGTCAACTCTAAGCCGTACACCCTCAAGCTTTCCTCTCAGGCAGCATGATTGTGTCCTCATGGGCTTTGACTGGCCACGGAGCTCAGCGACACTTTCATCTATAGGAGCCTAGTCAAGAGACCCTGGGTCTTCATAAGGGTTTAGGGTTTAGGGTTTAGGGATTTTGAGGTTGTAGGACCAGAGCTTTTTTGAACAGATTCCTACAGGAGGGTTGGGGCTCGATGGTTTTCAGGAGTGTAAATGAGCAGGGATTGAGCAGGATTTGGGTTGGTATTCGAGATTCTGACATGCGGTTGACACTTGCAGCTACGAGAAGCTTGTTTTGATGAACCAGTTTTGGAGTAACTTGGGGTCCGACTGTGCGAAAACATGGAAAGGAAAGGATTGTTATCTGAGGGTCTAGAGTCTAGACAGTGTACTTAGAGGCCCCGGGGACCTAGCAAGCAGGTTACAAGTAGACTTATAAGTACCTTAAACGGAGTTACCCAAATTCTAGCCCTACAAATAACCGACTTACTAAGTCCCCTGGGCCTCCAAGTAAGGCCCCACCTATAGATCCCCTTAAAGGCTCCCTTATAGATCCCTTTAAAGGAACCCTATATGAGCCTGGGCCTCCAAGTCGGGTTTCGGGCTTGTCATTGCGCAGGGTGCAGGATTCAGGGGCCCAGGGTTGCAAGTAGTATATAGGGTTTAGGGTTTAGGGTTTAGGGTTTAGGGTATAGGGTTTAGGGTTTAGGGTTTAGGGTTTAGGGTATAGGGTTTAGGGTTTAGGGTTTAGGGTTTAGGGTATAGGGTTTAGGGTTTAGGGTTTAGGGTTTAGAGTACCTGTATAGGGACCATTTTAAGGTCAAGGTATATACTAGTTGGGCACATGGACCCTTATGGATTGTTATTCCTGTTTCGGGCTCCTACCACAATCATACCGTAATGTACCATAATATACCTGAAAATCCCCACTAACGGGCAAGCCTCCTATGTTACGCGGAACCCTGCTAGCGCGATGCTCTCAGGTCGTGGCAGCCACGACGCCTACGTGAAACATCTGGACCGGGCGTTGGAAATGATTTGCTTCAGTGGAACACTGGCTGTTTGTGGCAGCACAAGCATTTCAGCATCATCAAGTCGCCATTACTATCAGCATCACAACCTAATCATCACTCTGAACATTTCTATCATAGCCAGCATCATCATCACCAGCAGCAGCATGCATGAGGGGGTTGTGGTCGTGGTCGAGCTGTTCGTGCCGGGTGCGGGGATCTTGTTGTACTTCGTAGCTTTCTCTTTTTGTTGCCCTCGTACTTGCTCTGCGCCGGCAAGATCTGAAGTATTCGCTGTTGTTGTCGTTGTTGTTGGGGGGGTCGCAGAAAGCGGCGGTGCCTCGTTGTTGTTCTTGTTGTTGTTGTTGTTGGCTGCTGCTGCTGCTGCTGCTGCTGCTGCTGGTGCCGTTGCCGTTGCCTTTGCCGTTGCCCTTGCCGTTGCTGTTGCTGTTGTTTGTGGTGGTTGCGGTGGTGGTGGTAGTGGTGGTGGTGGTGGTGGTGGTGGTGGTGGTGCTGGTGGTGGTGGTGGTGGTGGTGGTGTTTTTGTTGGTGTTTCTGTTGGTGTTGGTGTTAGTGTGAGTGGTGTTGCTGCTGTTGTTGTTTTTGTAATCTGTTTGGTTGTCGTCGTCGTCGTGCCCGCAGTCGTCGTTTTTGGTGGTGGTCTCGAGCACCTTTCACTCAATAGCTGCATGCTTGCTCGTGTGCCAGGACACTTTCCGGAACAAGGCGTGGGAGCTCGGTCCGGTATTGAATACAGCACAACATCTGTGACGAAATCAGCTCGGGACAACCTACATCGGAACCCTGCTCGAGTTTAGATCACAGACCCAGAACTCAGGAACGCCTCTTCAACAGTATATGGCTATTCTGATTCATAAGCCCTGCGATTTCAGGTCTTAGGGCTCGGGGCTTCATGGTTTACAGTGCAATGAAAGGTTTCAGGTTCACTTTTTCGTTTGAAGGTCTTGAAACTTGGGACATGCGCATGGCCGGGCACAGCACTGCCAGCCCACAAGAAAAAGAGGCAGATGCGAGATGTACGCCGATGCCCCAGTAAACGCAAGGCCGCACGAGGTTCTAGTCATGCAGGGCGTTGACGTGTACCAATACCAAACCTTTCCGACATCCTACAGGCACTCCACGATAGAAATCGTAAGTCACTAAACCCACGACCCTAAACCCTAAACCTTAAACCCTGAAGCCCTAAACCCTAACCCGAAATGACGGTGAGGTCGAAAACACGCCGGACTCCTTCACAAAAGAAGTGCGGATTCGTCGCGCCCGAGACCCGAAGTTCCAGGCGCGGTTTGTTGGGTATATATGTTTTTTATATGCGTATCGGATTCTTTTTTTGGGGGGAGGGAGATATAGGGTTCTTTATATGTTTGTAGTTTACTACTATTTGCTTAAGAAACCCCCCAGAAATAAAAACAATAATCCCTATATTACCCCCATAAGGAATATAGTTTTTATTTGTTGGGGGTTCTTAAGCAAATAGTAGTTTATAAGCGGCTTATAGTGTTGCTTTATATGTTTGTAGTCTATAAGCCTTTTATAGTGTTGCTTGTAGGGCTTATAGGGTTTAAAGCATAGTTTGTAGGCTTGGGTTTACACACCAAAAGCCCTAAACTCCAAACCCCAAATCCTAAACACCAACAGTATCTTCCCCAACCATAAACCCTACTAGGAGCCCCTCGGCTACGGCTTTGGCATCTGACCGATGGTTTCGTGAGCTATCCTACACCCGCAGAGGCAATGGGATGCTGACTGACTATAGGCTTTGACTTGCACCGAACTCCGAAAGTTGCGATTTATAGGGGTTTGGTTTTGGGGTTTCTTTCAAGGGTTCAGCCTTATAGGAAACTCCAGAAAGTTGGAATATGGTTTCATGGTAGGATACCCTATAATTTACCATAGAAGGGTTAGGAAAATCATATTCCAACTTTCTGGCTTTTACTTTAGCCTAAAAGATGATGGGAGTTAAGGTTTGGGGTTGAGGGGCTTAGGGTGCAGGATTTAATGTTTAATTGGGGCTGGTTACGGTTCACAGGGTTCAGCCTTCAGAGGGTTCAGGGGTTCTTATTGTAAAAAGAAGGGATCTTCTTCAAGGGATCATGAATGTGGGTCTTCTTGTTGTAACAAGCAATATAGTTGTTTCAGTTGTCATGATAGGAAGCGCAAGAGATGAAGCACATGAATCTGTACATATGTACATATATGTACATATATATATATATACACATACACCAATAATATATGCATATATATATATACATATATACACACACATACATACATACATACATACATACATACATACATACATACATACATATATACATACATACATACATACGTACATACGTACATACATACATACATACATACATACATACATATATTTACATACACACATATACATATATAGAGGTACATACATATGTATGATTGTTTACTTACTTATTTGTTTGTGTCGATTTTCTTTGGTGCTATTATCATTCTTATGTTTATTCTTCCTCTTCTTGTTATGTGCAATTCTGAATACAGTTCTTGTTTGTAGTATTTAGTATTGTTCATCTGCTGATGCGAAGTAAGAGGACTTCAATATTATGCTCCTGAACGAGACGATACCGAAGCGGGGCTGAGGCATTCGAGCTTGCAGGGTGCGGACTAGGTGTAGGGGTTTCCGAAAACTGGGGACCCTAATCCAGTACCCTAAATAGCAGGATCCTTGTAAATTATAAGGACCCCAAAATAAAGGGTTTAGGGTTTAGGGTTTAGGGGTTCGTCCGTGTTTTCTGCATCCCAAGGCCATGATGGGTATCTGTTTAACAATCCGCTGGCATCAATGGTCCACGAATGGTCACCTCCGGGCATCCGACGGCCCAAACTCCTACATGCGAGATCCTTGACCCTGAACCCTAAACCTGCCTATAGGCTCCATAGTAGTTCCTTTTTGGGATTACCTATAATTATAGGGTTATCAATATGAACCACAAAAAGCAACTACTATGGAGCCCCTGGGTGGACCCTTACACCCTTAGAGATCTCAAGGCCCACAAAGCCGAAGCTCTAAGGCAGTAGAACCCCAAATTCGACGCTCAAAGTGCGTGCACGCTCGGCCCCAGGGGTATCCCATGGCACCCGCAGGTTTTTCTGCCTTTGGGTCTGCTAAGATGAAGGATTTGTTACACTTCGTCTGTAGATGTTCCAGCATCAAGCTTGAAACCCCAAACCCCGAACCCACCCTGAATTGAGGTCCAGTTGTGTGGTGGTTCCTTCGTTGGGTTGGGCGGTTTCAAAAAGTCTGTAAATCCTAGACCGTCTGCCTACATAATGAAACCTGTATGCACTTTCGGTGTGCCTAGCTGTGATGTCCTTATACACATCCGTATGAAGTTGGGGTTGGGATTTCGTTTTGGGGATGAACCTAGCTTCGCCACGTCCAAAGTCACAAATACTGCGAAAGGGAGGCGGTTTAGGGTTTTGCCTTAGGATTTAGGAAGGCTTCTCAAAATTCAGATCCTTCTTGTCGGTTGGCACTTCTACTCGGGACCCCTTCCCAGACCCCCGGGAGGATCCAAAAAGTGGATCCCTTAATGGGGGTTCCTATAAAGTACCGTTAGTAGTACAGGGCCCCAAATTAGGGGATCTACTTTCTAGATCCTCCCGGGGGTCTGGGTATGAATCAATTAGAAGTATACCCTCATCGTCCCGAAGATAACCCTGGATTATAAACCCCTGAAAACCTGATCGAATTAGCCACCACATTTGGTTTCTGCCACCCGCGAATTCCTCAATTTCGAGCATTCTTGCAGGCACGGTTCAAGCCCGAACCCCGAACCCCTAAAGCTCTGAACCCCTAAACTCACAAGTCTCCACCCTGCGTCGAGAGTTTAGGGTTGTAAGTTGTCATCAATCTGGGGGCCTTAATAATTAGAATAGGGTTTTGGGAATTCCTTGTTATAGCTATAATACAATATACCCCCCAAGCCTTATTCAAATTATTAAGGCTCCTAGATAAAGCGATCCCGGTCCTCTGTGATCATTCTAAACGGCCAAGAAGTCGGCTAAGGCCGGCTAACGGCTAACGAGGCCCGCTGCTGGTCCCCGACGGCGTGGGGCCCTATTTCAGAATTTCTCCAAAGTTGTGAGTTCCTGCTCAAATCACGGAGAAGCAGTGGCTCCTTCCGCAGCATACTGATTGCGGCTGTTCGAGAGAGACCACGGCTTTGACACTTTTCCAACCTTTTCATTCTGACAACCTTTGTAATTAACGGCCGTACAAAAGCTTAAACCCCTGCAGAGCACAAAAAAGAACCTCCCATATCCAGGCATTAGAGACCCCTCTGCTTAGGAGTTCTCGTTGCGTTTTGAGGCCTGCTTTTTGCAGGGCTATGTTTTGAAATGAACGGCTGTTGCAGCCCTTGCCCTAAACCCTAAACCCCTAAACCCCTAAACCCTAAACCCTAAACCCTAACCCCTTGGCAGGTGATAATCCCCAGCCGAAGTCGAAGTCCCCAGCCCCACCAGCCAGCCCAGGATTCAATCACAGGTTCCAAAAGTCTTAGGGGTACTTAGAAATAGTTTTTAATTTTTGGTTATTATAACCCCTAAGAAACAGCTAAAATTATGATTTTTGCTAGGGTTCTAAGTTCAGTATAGCGAAGACAACACTCGGGCAAAACGATTCGGTCAAAACTTATCGGCACACAAACCCTTAACAATTTCTACAGACCCCAAACTCCAACCTCCCCTCAAGTCACTACCCTAGGCCCTAAGCTTCAATCCTCCGCCGCACATCCAACGCATTTCAACCCCAGCTTTAAGCCCTAAACCGTCAAGCCGCGCCTGTCCTCTCCCAGCCGTTGTTGTGTTTCAGAGTGGCTTTTCCTGAGCCAGGCTGTGGATTCTGATTAAGAATCAGTAGCTTCGGGTTTAAGCTTCAGCGCTTACGGCTTCTGGTTTATGGGCTTGCTGTGTTGCAAGGACAAGCCCTATATTTCTATAAGGGTTACAATTACCTAGCGTTGCTGTAAGGGAGACAATAACGGACACTGTAAGGGTGTTGTCGGGGTTACTACGTAAGTTTACTTCATGTAGATGTCGGAACAGGCTTTTCTTTCTATTCTTTCCGGGCGCCTTCTACATCTATAGTAGTGAACAGTATAGTATGTATAAACAGTGTCAGATACCTCGAAATCCTATTCTAGTCATTGCTTGCCCCGAGACTCCAAAATCTCTTTGTTAACGAATACATCCAGTGAGCGCAGGGCCTAGTGTGTTTCAACCTCATCTTCATCATCTTCCACTTCACCACTCTCATCACCGTCACAAGGAGCAGCGCTGTTTCGATAATCCCTAGTCCTCAAGATCTCTTTGAGTTGCATCCCTCTCCTGCGGGGCGACAGTGAATTTTGGGATGTATGGCTCAACAATCCCAACGATAGCCATCAGTGATCATATACATATATATATATATACGTATATGTACACACGTGTATCATTATGTTTATACGTATACATCTTTATATGTGTATATTGTTGATTTATGTTTATCTGTTCATTTCATGGCAATAGCTTCGTGGGACACAGACATGGATAGGCGGATAGGTGAACAGGCACAAAGACAGCCACTGCGGCTTTCATCAAGCTGACAACAGCAACTGATGAAAACAATCATCAGCACGGTCCTGGAGGCAGTATGCTACGGCCTAGGGTTCAACGTTTGTAGAGTCCAGGAGCAACGGCAATAACAATATTAATGATGAATAAGAAGGCCCTACGTCCTAAAGGTTCTCCTGTCTTCAAGTGAGGGCAACCTGGCTGCTTAAATTTGCCAGCATCAGGGTCCAGAGCCTGGATTTCAGCACTCCCTGCGAGACCCGTTGCCTAATCATTTGGTTACTGGGTTATGGGTTTACGGTCTAGAGAAGGTACTAGGGTTATGGGTACTATACGGTCGATATAGGGCTTTAAGGACAGTAATCTGCTGTTTAGGTAACTGGGCTCCTGGAGACTGCTTAATCCCTTTTTGTTCCGACCTTCCTCGTTTGACGTCCAGCATGATGCAAGGAGGCATTCTGCACATACAGTAAGTAAGCCCCATAAAGTTGGAAACCGGATCAAGGCTAACTAGTGCTGGGATTCCCTCTACATTACTTTTAAGGGCTGAGGCTATTGGGTATCCAACTTTTGGGCTTCTAGTGTAGGGGGAGGTTTGAGAGCTTAGGTTTGTCAGGTCTTGGGGATTTACTACAGGGGCCTTAGCTTTCAGAATAGGGCTTTGGGGTATGTTATAGTAGTGCCATAAAGAAGGATCCCTCCGGAATACTGTCGGTAATCAGTCAGGCTTCAACATCATGGTTTCAAGGGCTGTCTCCTTCAAGGCCATTATGAAGTTTCACACAGAAACTACACGGGTAACAGGGCCCGCTGTTTGTACGGAAGTATTCAGCCTGCCTACGAAGCAGGCTTGAGCAAATACAATGAAAACCTAACGGCAAATCCTATCGTCTTAGCCGTGGTGACCATCATGTTCAGCCAGTTTTGGGTGTAGTGATCGGGCAGCCCTTGCTGTGCCAAGCAGAGTCATGCACTTTGCGATTCAAGTCAGGTGTTGAAGGAGGATCAGTTGGATAAACGTCAGGTAAACTATCGTCAAGTTCTCCGAAGTGGCATTTCTGTCAATTCAGCTCACACCGTCAGATGTCTTACCGCACGTAACCAAAAACAAGATGGAGATAGGAAGCCGTGCAGAGAACCACCGTCCGTCCGCATCATCGCTCTGCTGGAGTTTTCACTCGTGATGCAGCGCATCCTCGATGGCTTGATCCGGGAGCATCATGAGATCAGTTGGAAAGTTTTCCCGAAGGCTTCACCTACTGCACCCTTATTGTACTACAAAGGCCTAGGCCTCAAACGGGTTTCTATATGGTACGGCCCAATGAACTTCATACTAAATATATGTACAGGTACATGGAGCCGAAGAGTTCGTGTGTCTTGCAGCAGGCCCTACAGGCTTGAGAGTGCTCAGGGCAAACGGCACAACTAATGCCTTTAACAATTTGCAGGCCCGCTGTCACTCACGGTGAGCGGGCCTGCAAGCCAACGCCTCTGCCATCTGATCCCATCGAGATACTTCGGTTTAGGGTTTAGAATTATTCAGTTGGGACCTTGTGTATCCATCTTCGGCTCCATGTGTTCATCTGTCCGTGTGTCGACCCGAGATATCTGTCTGTCGATGCATGCTCCAGAATACGAGCATACCCAAAGGGTCCAAGTTATCGTATAGTATTTACTCTACGGGGCCCACATAGCTACGGTACTTGGACCCTTTGGGATAGTTAAACAAATTTACTTGTGTACCTGCTGTGTGTGTCGACACTCACGTACCATAGGGGCCTTTAGCGGGATCCTCAAAGGGATCCTATGAGGGATCCGATATGCGGTTCCTCTGAAGGGATCCTTAAAGGGAGCCTACAAGGGATCCTATATGCGGTTCCTTTAAAGGGATCCTTGAAGGGATAGGGAGTCTGCCTTTCGGGCCAGAGAAGGCTTCCCTGCAGCGATCCACGTGAGGAGGCATTCGATGGTCCAAAAAACCTAAAGCCTCAGCGTTTGGGCTCCCAAAAAGGTTCCGGAACGGTTTTAGGTTTAGGGTTTAGGGTTTAGGGTTTAGGGTTTAGGGTTTAGGGTTGGGTTTAGGGTTTAGGGTTTAGGGTTTAGGGAACTGGATGGCTCCAAATTCCGTGAGACTAGACCGACTGGATCACTAGAGTCAATGGCCCCTCGGTGGGCGTTGTCTGTCTCTACGTGCCTGTGGGGTTGCACCGTTCCATGGTGTATGTAAAGCAACTGTATAGTTATTCCATGTCATTCCTTGGTGGGTGGGTTGGCGCATAAGTCTGTGTAAGCATCCATGTGCATACTTGTGTCTGTGCACATGTGTCAAGCATGCACACGTGTTTCAAGTTTAAAGCATATGCGTGAACGAAATGTATGCATGCATGCTGCATGCATGTAGGTATGCATGTACATATGTACGTATTCATGTCTGTATGTATTAAAGTACGTATGCTTGCATGCTGGTGTGCATGCCGGTATTCATGTATCTGTCTCTACCTGCTCACCTGCATGTGCCTGTCTTTCTATCTGCCTGTCTCGGTGTCTATCTAACGGTATATCTATGTGTGCATCTGTTTGGCCATCTATCTGGCTGTCTGGCTAGCTGTCTTTCTGCCTATCTATCTCTATCTACACGTACACTGACACTTGTTCATGTAAGTTTGCATGCGTGCACACTTCTCCTGTGTAGGTATACACGATTATGCATGCATGCATACATACCTACATACATACATGCGCATACGTATACATTGAAAAAACATATAATACAAGTATATGCATACATATATATATATATATATACACATACATACATATACATCTGCGGCGGACCTGGGTTATATCTACCCCAGACAGGAACGCCACATTATACAAGGGTTCCTCTCAATTACATACGTATGCAAAAATATGTATATATGTATATATATATATATATATATAAGTATATACACACATGTTTATGTTGCTTCAAAGATACATACATACATACATACATGCATGCATGCATATGTACATACAGTATATATGTTCATACATACATACATACATATACATAATTGCTCATCTGTGGATTCGTTTGTCTGTACCTACCTAGATATATACATACATGCATGCTATCATGGGTGCATACATATGTACACACATTATAACAGCTATGTATATACGTACATACTTGACTGTGCACTATACATACATCCGTTCATGCGCACATACACACATACGTGCGTATACATACGTATCCATATATTACATACATATACATATACATATACATATACATATACATATACATATACATATATATATATATATATATATATATAGGTATGTATGTATACACACATTCCTAAACCATATACACGTCTGCATATATGTATTTATATATACATATGCGTATATACATGAAGCTCCATATTCATGTACACACATGTCTTCTATAATTGTAGGTGATACGAAGAGTATAACCTGCTTGTTGCTTAGTGCGCATACGTGTGTGCAGGTTTTTCTGCCTGTATCTCAGTTTTTGGTCGAGGTTTAGCCCTAGACCCCGTAGAAATACATATACATATATATCTATATACACATACATAGGGGCATGCGTAATTTGTGATTTGCACAGCAATAAGTCACTAAGGAGTCATGTATATGCTTGTGTGTGTGTGTCTGCGTGAGTGTGTCTGTGTGTGTATGTTTGTGTGAATCAGCGGCAGTGATGCTAAGTAGGCGTATTTAATAAGACTCTCCTTCGTCGTAGAAATGGGGGCTATGGATGGTTTTTGCAAGGAAGACTGCAAGACTTGGCAGCTAAGAAAGGCGCAAGTTGATAATATAGGACTAGCCGTTCGATGGCAAGGGCAGCGGTGCTGTATGCTGTGTTTGCAACTAGCCTGCGACGAGCAATTTCTTGCAGTTCACATGGGCGGACTGGAGTGATTTTTGAAGGAACAGAGAGCTCGCTCTTCATCCTAAGTGCCAGCCTTTCTGTAAAAAGACTTGCCTTTGATGAGTTGTCTAAGCAAAAACCCAGCAGCTTGTTGTTCAATCCCCGACCCTGCACAACAAGCATGCGTGCGACTATCTTGTGTCGGAATACCTCGGCAATGGTACCTTCCGTAGGAGCTGTAGAAATCTACCGAAGCTGCGCTGGCCTAAACGTTGTGATCGCAGCGTTGCTGAGATTTGGGCAGGTGGTTTGCAGGCGCACCTTTGATAGCTGTATGAAGGGGTGTTTCTTGAGGCTGCAGTGGAAGGCCTGTCTTTGGAGTGCGCTACAGAACCACCACAACCAACAATTGTGTTTGCGATTATTTCGCATGTTACGTTTGCAAGTATCCTTGCTGGTCCCAGGAGACAGGCTGCGTATGTTCAAACTCAGCACGAGCACAAGCAAGCCTGGAACATGCTTCCTCCACGGTACCGGTACCATTGGTTGTACTTGCACTGGAGCGGTGGTCGTGGTGATATTGGTGGTGGTTGCATTCGTTGCCCTAGTCGTTGCTTCATTAACCTTTGGTTGCAGCTGTTAGGGTGACCTGGGCGGTGGTGGTGTTGTTGTTGACATTGTTCGGCTGTGGTTCAACATGATGAATGTGGGAGTTTCCGAAAATAGGGGACCTTAATATAGTACCCTAAATAGTAGGATCCTTATTCTAAGGACCCCCCAAACTAGGGTACGCCTAATTTTCGGAAACTCTAAACCCTAAACCCTTTATAGAACCCTTATAGATCCCTTTAAAGGAACCCTTAAAGGATCCCTTTAAAGGTACCCCCTAACTTTCGGAATGATGAATGTAAGCAGGTGCAGACTAGAGAGGCTAACTACCCAGACCTTCCAAAACCCCTTAATTAAGGAATATACCTTAAATCATATTAAGGATCCTACTATAATTTAAGGTATATTCCTTAATTAAGGGGTTTTGGAAGGTCTGGGTACAAGGATGCCGAGCCGTATACGTCATCACAAGGTCGGCCGGCTCTCCAAGGGGAGAAGGACGGACCCTTAACAAGGACCCCTAGGCATATACCCTTAATATAGCTATTATATACCCATTCTATAGCCCATAATTTGGATATATTAGGACCTTACTAGTAGCCCTATTATAGGCTCTTACTGTGGCCGTACCCAAGTCATCCCTTGTTTGGCCTGCAGCTCCTGTTCTGCGTCCAGTTCGTGAAGCGCTGTCATGCGAACTGCTGCAATTTCCACATCGTCTCTTCGCCTGACGAGTTGTCTTGCATCTGTAGTTGGGACCCTGAGGGGGGTACTTGGAGGGTCGGGGGACTTAGTAAGTAGGTAGTAAGTAGACTTATGAGTACCCTAAACGGGTATGCTTCCTTAAACAGGCCTTATCAAGTCCTCATTATGGGCATTGAGGCCCTCTACGCCCCCTCCCCCTACCCCCTTAAGGGTCCCTATGAATCTGAGCCCAGGGACCCAATCATCTGACCGATGGCTACGTCTGTCGCCAATTTCTTTTTGTTGTTGTTGGTGGTGTACTAAGGTTTTCTGCACTGACGGCCACTCGCTTTTTTCAACTTTCGGGTCCTTTGGATCTGTAACCTATTTGGGTGGGGTTGGGTACCTTATTTTGGAATCCTTATAATCAGGATCCTACTATTTAGGGTACTATATTAGGGTCCTCTATTTTTGGAAACTCCCATTTCTGTTGACTCTTATGGTTGCTCGACTTCGGCAACTGGTGCGACCCCTTCTTTGTCTGCCCCCGTGTTGCCACCAGAGTCTCACGTGATGTTGAGTTCACCCATGAGTCCAGCCGATGAAAGACTGAACAACACCAAGAGCATCAGCAGCAACAACAACAGTACGAACACAAACAACAGAAACAAAAAACAAAAGCAGCATCAACAGCAGCAGTAGCAACAACAAAACCAACAGGATTACCAACAGCGGCAGCAACATCAACCCCACGACAGCAGCATTAGTAGCAGCACCAACAAGTCTGACGTCTTCCTGATCTACTACGTCTTCCTCCGTTGACTCTTCTTCTGCTTGGTTGTCTGCTTCTTCCGTTGCTGATCCTACAACAACAACCACAAGAAGAGCTACTACAAGCACAACGAATCCAACGCTTCAGAATAAACAACATCATCATCCTCTACAACATCGAATACACGAGCAACAAAATACTGCGACCACTGCTGCTACCGCTGTCGCTGCCGCTGTCGCTGGCGCTGCCGTTGCCGCTGCTGCTACTGCCACTGCTACTGCTGCTGCAGCAGCAGTATGCTGCTGCCATTGCTACTGCAGCTGCTGCTACTGCTAATTCTACTACCACCGCCACCGCTGCCACCACGGCAACCGCTTCGACGACGACTATGCTGATCGCTTCTTTGGCAATTGCTAGTAGCCCGAGCAAAACAGCGGCTATCGGCATGGACAGGGACCTTTGGGGCAAAAGTTTTCGTTGCTGCCCTCCGGACAACTGCAAGCGGCACATTCAGGTGCGACCATTGTTTGCGATAATAGCCCCAGCCCTTTCGCTAGCCCCAGTCCTTTCGTGGTGCAATGATTACCTTGCAGCATAGCCCCCCCCCCCCGAAATGAGGAAGAATCTACTGATGCATGCGCCTATGCTTTGACAGTATCGATTGCTGGCCACACGCTAGGAGGGAGAGACAGTTTCAGGGCTCAAAGGCTAGATCATTGAAGTTAACGATTTGGGAATGCATGCGCAGAGTTTGCCAACCTGACTGAATAGTATAGTAAATAAAGTATAGTAAGTTTAATACAGCTAGTAACATGTAGTATATCAGAACATAATACAGGAATACGTAGTCTATTATGAGATACTGTACAATATTAGATTACAAGACAATTTAATGCACTATTATATAGTCTAGTATGATGTTCAAACTCAGTACAATACAACAGAGCACAGTAATTTGAGGAGGTGTATTTAAAAGATTGCAACTTTACCTCGCGTTCGAACACTCGACCACGCCAATCCCTGTGAAGGGTTGCAAAATTCATATCAATGCACATCAAAAAATGCAACTTTACCTAGCGTTCGTGCATTCGACCATGCCAATCCCTGTGAAGGGTTGCAAAATGCCAATCCCTGTGAAGGGTTGCAAAATGCAGCTCAATGCACCCAAACCCTGTGAAGGGTTGCGCGGCGCCCGCAAAATGTGTAACTTTATCTCGCGTTTGAACGCCCGAGGATGCTGCCCTGCAAGGCAATGCAATACGGCCAAGCAAACCACAAAAAAAAAAAAATGAAAAAAAAAAAAAAAATCCCAAACTAATTCCAGACCCGTAATTTGATCTATCCGAATACAACGGACCAGAATCTGCCAGACTATAGCATGATACAACATAGTGCGACATCATCTAGTATACTATGTCATAATACAACAGAACCGTTTAGATACAAAGCCAAAAATTTGTAGAAACACTTTGCAATGTAACATTGCCAAATATTTTACGAGCCGAAACGATATGATATACTGCAATATAGTACAATATAGGTCAGCATAGTTTAAACGGGTTTTATATCACATAATGCAGTTTAGTGGAAAACCGCATAACGTAATGCATAGTGTTTGATGGTTTAACAAGGTATCCAACCGCATGATGTAGTGTAATGTACTACAGTACAATACAGTTTGATGTAACATAATGTAGCATATGAGGAATAAAGCAACGCATAGTACAACATACAGGAATTTGACCCAATGTCTTGAATCACGTTTTAGTCCTAGTACAGGTTAAAACAAGATTATATAACATTGTATTTACTGCATATGTAGCATAGTGTACTGCATGTGATGCTTAGCATTGTCATATGTTACTCGATCTCATATTGTTCTCGCAAATCAAGAGTATGATACTTTACTATAAACGTAGAGCAGCGTAGTATAGTGTAGAATGTAAGACATCATAATACAGTGGAAAGCTCATATTCACTAATCCAATACGACAGTACCGAATATGAATATGAATATACAAATATATATATATATATATAAAGATATAATACAAGGCAACCTGTGGCAAACCCCGGACTTGGAGCCGTCTCTTCGGGCTCTCACAGTTTCTTAGATGTTTTATGGGGTTTAGGGTTCCAAGGTTTCGTAGATCATTTTCCAGGCGTTTTGGTTTGCGGTGTCGGGTACTGTAGGGGCCTTAATATAATCATAGTACAATGGGGCCCAGGATTTCTTGAACAAGTTCCTACATTGTTAGGCTCCCAGACGGCCAACTAGACTACGACCATATGGGTTTCGCGTTCAGCGGTTGCGTTCTTTCACCCCGTTGGGTTCAGGATGTTGCGTCAGATGTAGTTGGGATGTACTAAGCGTCTGAACGGTATTTGATGCCAGCTCTTTGTGATCCCCTTACGGTTATGCCACCATGTAATATCAAAATCTTCGCCCGTAGTTCAGGCGCCTACAATATCGAAGCCCTAGCCCCAGACCATCCTAGACCATTCTAGGCCCCAAGCCCCTGAATAAAGTCGGACGTGCTCTGAAGTTGCTGCGCGCATGTGGATCCGGAGTATGTCAGGCGAACCTTGCATTTGGGAGTGTCAGAAAACGAGGGACCCTTGTGACGGTTGATGGTCTAGGGTTCAGGCTTTAGGGGTGCATTGAGCCTAGTTCTTAGAAACCTTGCAAAAGAAGGTTCGATGGACAGGGGCCACGATTTGTCTGAAACCCCCGCTCCTTCTGCTTATGAGCAAGACGCCCGAGAGCCCGCCCGCTCAAGGCGGGATCTTTCCAAGATTTTTCTATTCTTTATGGTGCCAGCATGGAAAAAAAGCAGCACAAGTTGGGCTCATGCACGCGGAATTACTTAGACCTATGCAACTACCCAAATCCCGACCTTAACCTGGAATAACTTACTTTTTTCAGGACTTATATAAGGAAATCATAATAAGGAACCCCCAGAAATGCAGATTTTTTCAGGGTTCAGGTAAACTCTAAACCTGGAATCCCACCCTAAACCCTTAACCCCTAAACCCTATACCCTAAACACCCAGGCCCCCGGCCCCCGAACCCTCAAAGGAAGATCCCCAGACACCATTTTAGTCATAACGCCGATACGCTCTCGACTCTCAGGACTTGATCCCAGTGTATGCATTTCTGTGGAGGTTTAAGGAGTTTACGGATTCTTACTGTTTGGGTTCTTTTAACGGGATCTACAGGGGTTCCTTTAAAGGGTGTTAAGGGTTCAGGGTTTACGGGTTAGGGGTTTTGGGTTGGGTTAAGCCTGTACCCTTGTTAACCCTGTAGACACCATTGTCAAGTCATCCGGAGAGTCTGTCTGCTAACCCCCCGGACCGTAATTCCAAAGCCCTTGGATTTACCGGGAGATGAAGCAAAAGAGGTTTAGGACGTGCAGGTTCCTAGACCCTCCATCTACCCTCTATTAGACCCTAAATGCCCCTTATTTGGGACCATCTGCCCCTATTTGAGGGTACAAGGAGGGTCCTGGTTCACGGTTTAGGATACTAGATTTGGGTTTCGGACTCAAGTTGTTGAGGTTTCGGGATTAGGGTGTGCAGCCTACAGTTTTGATTTTATTTCGTTTTTTTGATGCTCTGCCTCGTGCAAGAGAGCTTGTTGTTTTTGGTGACTTGAACTTGCATCACAGTCTACGTGCTTGAGGCCTGGCTGCATGATGCTAGAATACCCACATTCGTCTCCTCGATCAGAAATAAAACCCGAGGAGCACAGTTACTAACCTATTGAATGGGTTACTGTCTCCCGAAACCCTACATTGCCCTACATAAAACTCATATTACCAGCAGCCCAGTAACTTAATTACCGTATAGGTAACTGTGCTTTTAAGGCTACGTGGTACATTACATTCATGTAGAGTTATGCTGGCGACAGGATTCGCCTGCCAACATCTCCAAACTCCTGCTCTGTAAATCCGACACCCTAAGCCCTACCTTAACCCCAGCAAAACTGACCTTGTCAAGGTTTCTGTGGTTTCTTCATATAAGTCCTTAAAATGCAGGTTTTCGTCCCTGGATGCAACACCCTAGTGCCAAAGCCTGAAGACAAGAGGTCTTGAAAGCAAATCTCCGAGCTTTAACCCCAAGATTGAGGCGAATTTGCGCTTAACCCTTTCTTCTCTTTACCGTGAGGTATACGGTAGAAGGGCTACACTCAGGGGTGCAGGGTTTAGGGTTTCGAAATTGCAGAACAGAAGTTTGGGGTGCCCACCCAAGGCAAACGCAGATGAGTATCATCTGATGACCGAGGGTCGTGCACTCAGACTGTTTTGGCTACATATCCTATCAAAACCCTCGAACCAACGCTCACAGCTTTGAACATGGTTTGGGCCTTCCGATAGTGTCCTAGAACCTTGTAAATGTCAGAAATGTAGCCGAAGCTTCCGAGTAATTGCCGGTCATCAGGCTTCTTGAGGAGTCTTATGCGTAGGAGCCTCAGCAGGTATTGGAAGGTTCATGCAGAAATCAAACTCGAGTTTTTTTGAAGCCTCGAAAGTACCGGTATTCGCATGTAGGGTTACCAGAAATTCTTTTTGGCTCTATGAGCCCTAACCCCTAAACCCTAAAAGGATTCTATAAGGCTTACCTTAAACTACCAATCCTAATGTGGAATTTATAGGGACCCTACAAAAAAGTAGGTTCTTGTAGGTTAAGGTATTGCCTTAATCCTCTACGGGGCCTGAAAGAGCTGCGGGCCCTGTACTAGCGCCTTACGTCTTCGGTAAGGGCTCTTTGATGGCTGTAAGTTGGGTACGGCCCCCACTCAGTAATAGTTGAATTATACTCATAACATAGATATATTAGGACCTTAAGAATAGCCCTAGTATAGACTCTTACTGTATGGGGGCAGTACCTAAGCTGTAAGGTTTCTTGGAACCTACGGGTGTAGGAACACGAGTGTCAAGTCGAGATGACAGGAGTCGCCCGGCATGCACCACTCCAGATTGCTTCGGGTTGCGAGGGGGTTTTTGTTCAGGGGTTTGGGTTTCGGGTTCCGAGGTTAGAGCGGGGGCTTTTTGGGGCTCAGGCGCGCGGATTGACATGACACAGTCCGGTCGCTGGAGACTTGACATAGGAATCACTTTAGGTGCAGAAAAACAAGAAGCCATACAACAAATTCGACATCGGACGGGTTTTCGGGTTGAGAGTCTAGTTAGGGCTTGCAAGGAGCCCTGAAATAACTAAATAGCCGAAGCTCTTCCCTAAACCCCAAACCCTAAGGAACCCTTACAGTGACAAAGCCGAAGCCCCTCCGAAGCTACGCCCTGCACCCTAAGCTCTAAACCCCAAAGCCGGAGGCTTGCATGGACCCCAACGAACCGACTTTTTTCACGGACTTATGTCAGGGTTTAGGGTTTAGAAAGACGAAGTTATGTACCAGGACCCTCCTTGTACCCTCAACTAGGGGGCTATGGTCCCATGTAAGGGGCATTTAGCGTCTAATAGAGGGTAGATGGAGGGTCTAGGTACGGAGATCATAAAGAGGAACCCTCAAGACGAAGGTTGCAAAGGGTCCAGGTAAGTTTTAGATCGTAAACGTCGAACCCGAACCTTTAAGGAGCCCCTCAAAAACCGATAACCATCCCTTAAAGGATTCTTTGAGGAACCATTGGAGCAACCCGACAGGCTCTACACCCCAAACCCCTAAACCCCTACACCCCTAAACCCTAAACCCCCGAAGCCCTAAACCCCTAAACCCTAAACCCCTAAACCCCTAAACCCTAAACCTCTTAACCCCCAAAGCCCTAAACCCTAAACCCTAAAACCCTAAGCCCCTAAACCCTAACACATAGCCGAAGCCCGGAGGTTTAGAGCTTGTGATGATCGCCAGGCCACCAATTCTCAACGATTGATTGTCTTTTTTTTTCGAGGGCGGGGCCTGGGATGGAGAGAGTCAGGATTTGATTTGTAGAGCTTGGGCTTTAGGTTTAAGGATTTTTAGGGGTTGGGGCTTGGGGATTTAGAGATTATGGTATCGGGTTTAGCTTGTTGGATTTGGGACTAGCTTGTAGGGTTTGGGGGGTAGGTTTTCTCTCAGCCACTAATGGAAAACTTTTTCACGAGGGTGTTTTGAGAGCTCAGAGAGGAACCGTTCTAGTAGGGTGCACGGCGTTAGCTCGCCGTGCTACACGGCAAGCCTAGAACCTCACACAGTGTGTGAGCCAGAGAGGTTCATGATTTTCCAAGGTGAACCTGTATGCCCGACACTACCCCACAGCCAACGGCCGCAAGCCTATACCATCTGATACTCCGAACCTCGCAGAGCCTACAGCCCCACACGTCCCAGAGCCCAGTCCCCCCCGCCCCCCTTGAGGAGCTAACATCGCCAGGCAGTTTGTGCAATTTGATCACCGATCGCCCGGAATCCATGCTTCCACCCTTCCTTTTTTACCAACTGAAGACCACTATAAGCAATCGAGATGTCAAACCAGGAAACCTTTCAAATTGCCAGGGGCTGCCTGCTCGACCAGATTTATCTATATGTATATTATACCCATACGGGTAGTTGTCAAAATTATGGTCCTTTTTTGGGTACCCTAAATATTCGGTGCCGTATTACCTTAGGGACCCAGAAAGGGACCCTAATTTTGACAACCACCCATGCCTGTTCGAAAATCTGTACCTCTAATCGTCTACCCAGCCTACCTATATCTATATCTTTATTTGTATCTATACCAATTTTTTATACTGGTACCTCTGCCTCTATCTAAGTTGATACATAAATATAGGTATCTATATCTATATCGCTACATCTATGTGGATGCGAGTATCTGTATCTATATTCGTAGCTATGTCTATACCTATAGTTGTGTCTGTTTCCGTCTGAATCTGTATCTACATCTAGATATCCATCTAACTTCCTGTCTATCTATCCATCTGCCTATCTCCCTATAGATGCATGTCTTGTACACACATGTACTTAAAGAGATACGCATGTGCGTATATCTCTGTATGCATGTTCGTCTGCCTGTCTGCATGTAACGTATGTGCGTATTTATGCGTGTTTCTGCGTATTTTTGTTTTTTATGTATATATCTGCGCGCACACACACATGTGCATATGGGTGGTTGTCAAAATTATGGCTCCTTTCTGGGTCCTTACTATAATACGGCACCTAATATTCCAGGTACCCACAAGGGACCCTAATTTTGACATCTACCCATATATATATATATATATACATATGTATATAGAACACTGTTTACAGATATGTATGTGAGAGTATGTACACACACATACATACATAAATTTGTAAGAAGCAGTTTGCATGTATGCATGCATGCATGGATGGATGGATGGATGTATGTATGTCTGTACATTCATACACCTTGTGCATGCGCGCATAGATATCGGATCATTAGTTGACTGGCTTATTATTTGTGGTTTCAGTTGTTTGTTGCTTATTTGTGTGGGTGCGTTGCTTCTGCGAGAATCTTGAAAGATGGAGGTGTGTATGTATATGTATGTACGTGGGTGTCGGCACGTGCCTGTATGTTTACATATCTATATGTATATGTATGTAGAGATAGTTACACATATGTATGTGTGTATACGAGCACCAACAAGCTCGAAAGCGCTAGTTCGCCTTGAAACACCAGGCGCCACCCAACGCTCAGACGCATCGACTTCCTTCTGCCCGAGGAGGGCGACAGCGAGGCAACACGGCATAGCGGATGGTGTCCTCTACATGCCCCACAATCGGAGACCACAAAGCCTATCAATCGTAAGGTGTCTGTCTATCACTGATGTTTAAACATATGCATATACATACATATGTATATATATATATATGCAGATATGCAGGCTTTTTTGTACTTAGATAAACATGTACAGATACATATACATATATACATATATACATATACATATATATATATATATATATATATATATCAGCCTATACTTCCGGCTATCTTTATAGCAGGGTGTTTCTCCTTCAAGCCACGTACCTGCACGATCGTTTTTTAACAACAATTTCATGTGTCCATTGTTTCCGCTGCTGTTGCTGATGACGTTCATTTTTGCTGCTGCGACTGCTATTGATGCTGCTGCTGCTGCTGCTGCTGCTGCTGCTGCTGCTGCTGCTGCTGCTGCTGCTGCTGCTGCTGCTCTTGTTGCTGCTGTTGCTTCTGTTGCTGTCGTGTTGATTATGATTGCAGTCGGGTAATCCTTTGCCTACTATTACTACATACAGCTGCTACTAAGTCCACCACCGCCAACGACGACTACTACTACGACGACGACTACTACTACTACTACTGCCACTTGCTAGTACTGGTGCCAGCACCAGTACGCGCACGAGCACCAGTACTTTGCAGTGGACATGAGACAGTTACCCAAAGGCCCCATAGTAGTTCCTTTTTGGGGTTCTAAAGGAAATACTATGGGGCCTTTGGGTAGAGTTATATAGCTGTTGTTGGACTTCATTGCTTGAGGGCTTGAATTAAATTTGCTTTCCGGTTCAGGCACAATGTAGGAACCTGATTAAGAAACCTCAGGCATTTATTATTGGGGTTCTTATACGAGCCCCACTATTTTGGGGTATAGGCCCAGGGTTTGTTAACCAGGTTCCTACATTAGGCTTTTTGCCGGTTCGAGCCCTTGTGGCTTCCGTGCTCTCGAAGTGACGCACTTAATCGTTTAACCTCGTAATTTCATATACCCAGAGCTTTGACCATGGATGGCACGACATGTCCAAAGTTTCTTGTTGTGATTTCCCCACATGCAAGCAGAAGAAGGTGGGACCCAGAGAGCCCAAGACCCCTTAATTAAGGAATATAGCTTAAATCATAATATGAAGCCCTATATAATTTAAGCCCTATTCCTTAATTAAGGGGCCCCTTGGGCTCTCTGGGGATTTCTTCATGACCACAGGTAATCATCAGAAGTTGAGGCTTCAGTTCAAGCTAATTTTGGTTGATGTCGTTTCATTTTTCTGGGGAGGCCCCCTAAACCCTAAACCCTAAAGCCGTGGGCTGTCTAGAGTCCGTTGGGGTTTCAGTGGTATATCCCTTCAAGGAACCCTTATGAAAACCGTTCAAGAATCCTTATAGCCTTTAAGGGACGCTTATAAATCCCTTTAAAGGAGCCTTAATGGATCCCTTTAAGGTTCCCTTATACATCCCTATAAAGTAGAAGCCAGAAAGTTGGAATATGATTATCCTAACCCCTTTAAGGTAAAATATAGGGGATCCTACCATTAGTCCATATTCCAACTTTCTGGAGTTCCCTTTAGGGCCGTAGGGTTGAGGGCTTAGGATTTTTGGGGTCTTGGGGCTTTCGGGCTTAGGGTTCGGTATCGAATCTAGGGCTTGTTGAGCAGTCTTTGGGCTGGACAGACGGTGTTTGTAGTTCGCACTAGTATTTCTGAGGGTTCTGCGATTTACTTCTAGGAGTAAGCGCCCCCGAGACCCAGTTTCGTTGGGCTTCTATGCTATGTCCTCGGTATGCCTTCGTATCCTAAGACCTGGTGCCCTACATGCTACAGGCATAGGGTCACTACGGGCGGGCCCCAGAAAAGGAGTGTTCACCGTAATGCCGAGGTCTGAGTGATACTATGGCAATACCGTCTTGTTGTGCCACCCTTCGAGTACTCGTACCGCTTGGCAGTTTCATTGATGTATCCCCAAGACCCGTTTTGTCTCCTGTAGCCTTTTCCAGCCATACTTGAAAATCGACCCGCCCCCCTTGTACGCGAGAGAAAAGACAGCCTAAACCCTGAACCCTAGCATCTGAACTCCTAAAACCCCAAACACTAAAGTGAAAGTCTCAAACTCTAAAGCCCCCTAGCCCAAAACCCAAACCTCTGAACCTCCTGAAGGCTTGCCTTTTCTAGGGATCCTTACCATGATTTCCTCGTATGAAGTCCTTAAAAGGGAGGTTGTTCCGGGTTAAGGAAACCCCTAAGAACGCTAAATCCTAAAGCCAGGGAGCCCTGACACCTGCCCAGGGAGCCACCCGGCTTCCTGCACTTGCCATGAAGCATGTGAAGGCTGGGGATGCGGCTTTAGGGTTTTAGGGTTTAGGGTTTTAGGGCTTTAGGGTTTAGGGTTTTAGTATTTTGGGGTTAGGGTTTTAGGGTTTGTAGGGTTTAAAAGGGGCTACGGCTGTAGGGTCTATAGGGTTGAAGCATCTGAAGGCTCTGGGATTCGGTCATTCGGGCTGTTTGGGGTTTAGAGGCAAGGGGTTTCGGGCTTTTGCCAAATTTTGGGCTAAAGGTTTAGGGCTAGGGGTTTGGGCTTCGGTCCTTGTTTGTGTTGTCGAAGTGGTGCATGGGGTGATTGACGTTTACTAACGGTTCTCGGTTGGCTTTTGCTTGTTTGCAGGGTTTGGGGTTTTGTATGTGGTATGGCTGGTGGTTGATATCTTCTTGGCTGCTTCGCTTCCCGTTCTTTTAAGTGGGGAGGGTTCGGTTTAGGGTTGATGCTTTCGGGCCCTAAAGCCTGCACCCTACGCGCTGCAACCCTAAATCGTCGGAGCTTAAGTGTTTTGGGTGGCAGGGAGAGGCTTGGTTCTCGGGTTTTGGGTTTTAGGATTTGGGTTTAGGGCTTTGGATTTGGCCGGCTGAAGGGTCTGAGGTTTGGGGTCCGGTCTGCGTTTTTGTCTGTTTTCGCGGCGGGGAGGGGGGCTCAGGCTGGGTGGTTGTCAAAATTAGGGTCCCTTTTTTGGGTACCCTAAATATACGGCACCTATTATTTAGGGTACCCAAAAAGGGACCCTAATATTGACCACCACCCATATAATTTCGTAAGGTTTAGGTCATTCGGCGGTGTTCATTCGGCGGTGTTGGCGGTTTGAGAGTTAGGCTTTTCCAGCCAGTGTTTCTAAACAGGGCTGATTTGCACGGTTCAGGGTTGTAGGGTGTTGTGTCAGTAGGGGTCAAGTGGGGACCCTATTTTTCTTGACCCTTTTTTTTTTTTTCTTTGCCCTTTTTTTTCCCTTTGGGGGCCTCGGTGTTTTCTATTACAGCTGCTACCGCACCTACTCCCACTAATACCTCCTGCTACACCACCACTACTACTACTACTACTACTACTACTACTACTACTACCTCCTACTACTACTACTACTACTACTACTACTACTACTACTACTACTCCTACTACTACTCTACTACTACTTACTACTTACTACTTACTACTTACTACTTACTACTTACTACTTACTACTTACTACCTACTACTACTACTACTACTACTACTACTACTACTACTACTACTACTACTACTACTACTACTACTACTACTACTACTACTACTACTACTACTACTACTACTACTACTCTACTACTACTTACTACTTACTACTTACTACTTACTATTACTACTTACTACTTACTACTTACTACTTACTACTTACTATTTACTACCTACTACTACTACTACTACTACTACTACTACTACTACTACTACTACTACTACTACTACTATATACTACTACTACTACTACTACTACTACTACTACTACTACTACTACTACTACTACTACTACTACTACTACTACTACTACTACTACTACTATTATTGCTACTAATACTACTACTACTACTAATAATAATACTACTACTACTACTACTACTACTACTACTACTACTACTACTACTACTACTACTACTACTACTACTTACTACTACTACTTACTACTACTACCACTGCTGCTGCTACCACTGCTACGACTACTTCTACGACTACGACTACTACTACTACTACTACTACTACTACTACTACTGCTACTTCACCTACTTCTACTATACCTCCTACTAGACTACTACAATAGTACTACTACAACACTACTACTACTACTACTACTACTACTACTACTACTACTACTACTACTACTACTACTACTACTACTACTACTACTTCACCTACTTCTACTATACCTCCTACCAGACTACTACTACTACTACTACTACTACTACTGCTACTACTACTACTACTACTACTACTATTACACTACTACTACTACTACTACTACGACGACTACTACTACTACTACTACGTACTACTACTTACTACTACTACTTCTACTACTACTACTACTACTACTACTACTACTACTACTACTACTACTCCTTACTACTACTAGCACTGCTACTACTACCACTGCTACGACTACTGCTGCTATTACTACTACTACTACTACTACTACTACTACTACTACCACTACTACTACTACTACTACTACTACGCATGCGGCAAATACGGAGAACGCAGGAGCCCAGGGCCAAAAAAAAAAAAAGGGCCAAGAAAAAAAAAAAAAGGCAAAGGAAAATTCTCCACCCGGTCAAGTTGTCGGTTGAGGGTGTACTTGGAGGATCTTGGGACTTAGTAAGTCAGGTTATAATGAGTACCTTAATTGGGGTTGTAAGTAGTTATACATATAGTTACCTTATTTACAACCTTACTTACTAATAAGTCCCATGATCCTCCAAGTGGACTACCTCAGATTGTGCTGTCCAACAATCCTGCCTGATGGGTGAAGATGAGATGAGGGAAAGTGAAGGCCAAACGTTGAAGGTTTCTGTCGGAAGCAGATCATGAGTATGTACGTGCGGTTTGGGTTATAAGATGTTAAGAGCAGATTGCCCTGTAGATCCTGGCTTTTCTGCTTCTGCAGGTTCTCCTTTTCGAACAGCAACAAGTCTGATGCACCGCCGCAAGCCCGATAAATAGTAGCTAAAGAGTCGAGTAGAATGGCGTGTAGTACTGGAAAAAAAGCTACCGCCGGCTACACTGGGAATCCAAACTGCACCTCAGCCTAAACCCTAAACCCTAAACCCGAAACCCTAAGCCCGAAACCCTAAACCCGAAACCCTAAACCCGAAACCCTAAACCCGAAACCCTAAACCCGAAACCCTAAACCCGAAACCCTAAACCCTAACTGCACCTCAGCCGATTTCGGGCTTTAGGACGCCAAGCCCGGCCCCAGGAGACTGATGAGTGGGTGTTGATACAGCCCCGCTGCACATGCTGCGCGCATAGGCGGGGGTTTGGATTAGTTTTGATCACAACATATCACAACATATAGTTCGTGCAGGAATTACTTGGGGTTTGGTTTTGGGGCTTCCCCAGGACTCTGTGAGATTTGGGGTTTTTCGAGGACATGAGTATCGAACAACTTGCACCGCCTCTCTAAGTAGACTCTTCTTGTCGCACGGTTGTTCATGTACGTATAGCAGGTCGCGAAAGTCCTCCGATGATTGAGCCAATCGCAATGCAAGAGGAAAAGAAAATACCATGAAAGTTTTTGGGCACTGTTGGGGCATTGTAAAGCTGTAGCAGGGCCTAGGAGTATTTGCTTTTGCAGATTGAATTCTGACGAACATTTTCGACCTACATGTAGGCCTTACACTGTACACCCTAACTCTAAACTACTATATGGCAGTTTCCGAAAATAGGGGTACCTTATTTTGGGGTCCTTATGACAAGGATCCCACTGTTTTGTGTACTATACTAGGGTCCCCTATTTTCGGAAACTCCCATATGGCATTCGAAGGTCTCTTGGGCAGATGCTGGTATGAAAACTACAATCAGTTCATTCGGAAAGATCTGGGTTAAACGCTGCAGTTTTGGGGGCTTTAGCCAAAACCCTAAACTCTACACCCCGAGGAAGCCTGAACCCTAAACCCTCAAACCTCAACCTTAAACCCTAAAACCTAAACCCTAAAACCCTAAACCCTAAAACCCTGAACCCTAAAGCCTAAAACCTTACACAACCCCTTGGACTCTGAGGCCCCGGCATATGACCTGCGACTTCCTTGGTCGAAGTCTGCAGGCTCTGTTTCAACGGTTTCGGAGTTTTTGGCTTCGGGATTAGTGTTCAGGGTTGGGTCTGTTTATGCCTTTCAGGTTTTGTGGTTTAGGGTTGAGGGTTTCGGGTTTGAGGTTTAGGGTCAAAGGTCTGGGGTTGGAGGTTTTTGGCTTCGGGATTAGGGTTCAGGGGCGGCTTAGAAAGGCTTGGTGTCAGAACAGTCCGGGCAGGTACTGAGAGGCCCAGGGGACTTAGTAAGTAGGTTATAAGTAGAGTTATAAGTACCTTAAATGGAGTTACCCCAATTATAGCCCTACTTATAGCCGACTTACTAAGTCCCCTGAGCCTCCAAGTAGGTTTATTCAGATTTTCAAATCTGGTTCCCAATTTCATAGATGAGCCCAATGGGGCCATATCGAACGCTGAGAAGCATTGCGCCCTTTGGGGGACCATCTTAGAGAGGGGTGCATCAGGCTTACATGATTTAGGGGTTTAGGGTTGAGGATCCGGCGGATGAACGTGCATGAAGCCTGCACTAAGGTGGTCTTAACTCTGGCCTCTATCAGCAGATTTCCATGTTTGGGTCAAGATCCGAAGGGAAGTGGTATTCTTTAGAAGGGGCCCCCACCCTGTAATAGTGGTATAATAGGAATATAATAGGGCCCTAATATAATCCTAACAGTCACTATTACAGGGTGGGGGCAGCTTCTAAGGTATTCTAAAAGATTCCCTGAATGACTTAACTTACTGGCAAGACTCTGTACCTTCTCCGCGCTGGAAGATGGGCCTTACAATGACGTGTGCCCATGAATTAGGGCGACCCCAAACCCAGGAGAGCCGAATACTCCTTGTGAAAAAAATCTGCGCGCTCATTATGTGTGTGTGTGTGTGTGCATATGTATATACATATACATATACATATATATATATATATGCTGTATGTCTGTTTGTGTATATAAGCCTTCAGCGCAGTAAGGATATGTAAGGCATATACGAATCATCAAAGCGTGCTGGACTCTCTCTTGACCCGCTTTGGACCTGCAAACTTGGCACTGCAGGTGGCGCGAATCCAGCATTCCAGACGAAAGCTCGAGCAGTGCAGCGTGCATTATGTGGATGTCTTCGTGGCTTGGCTACCTTGCTTTTACAAGAGTTGTGTAAGGGTTTAGTGCTTAGAGGCGAGGTTTCATAGGGGTTGCAGAGAGGTTTCCTGGATGCTCCGCAGTTCGTTTATTGCATACCTTGCTTCTTAGATGTTCTGATTAGAACACTCAGGCATTGCAATTCAGGCTCTAGGTCAGGCCGAGGTTTGTCCCCACCTTAATTACGGTGCCATATACCCCAATACCCTCTCTATATAAGCCCCAAAACCCCATCCCAAAGCCCAACCCAAACCCTTAAATCCTAAACCCTGAAAACCCGAAACTCTACGCTCTACTCTACTTGTTACGGCCTCTGCATTGGGCTGGGCCGGCGGTCTCACGACATATGAACCTCGGAGTCCCGGCCACTTCTGTCTGATAGCAGTACTGTATTCGTAGTATGTAGTAGTAAATGTAGTACTTACGTGAAAAATAGCAGTCTTGCCGTTTAACAATGGTGATAATGATAATGGTGATAGAACTAACGAGAATAGGCACCAGACATGATGGGCGTATAAGTCTTTTTCACATCTGCTTATTTGCCAACAATGCCGTGGGGTTACACATACATGTATACCTACATATATATATATATGTGTTCTGGTATAGAAGCATCCGAACAATATATACCTAAACTTTCAGAGCGCAGGCTGCGAAACCTTTTCGACCCGAACTCTCTAAGCCAAACCCCCCCAAATCCCTAAGCAAGGCTCTTGGGCCACGTTGGGCCTTTGACAGCCCGACACCTCGACGAGGGCCGGAACAGCGCCACCTTCGAAATGCTAAACACCGTAAGCCCTAACACCCGAACCAAAAACGCGTAAAACAGCTGTTAGGGTTTAGGATTTATGGTTTAGGATTTAGGGTTTAGGATTTAGGGTTTAGGGTTTAGGATTTAGGGGTTAGGGTTTAGGATTTAGGGGTTAGGGTTTAGGATTTAGGATTTAGGGTTTAGGGTTTAGGATTTAGGGTTTAGGGTTTAGAATTTAGGGTTTAGGATTTAAGGTTTAGGGTTTAGGAGCCCTAGCCCTGGAAGTCTCAAAGGTGCCTCCGCTGGTAGAGGGCGAATCAGCCCTTTGGTGCCCAGCGTGGACGGGCAAGGCAGGGCCTCCCAGGGCTGCTCTGAAACGGAAACCGCACCAGCGGCCCAAAAAGCCGATCTCTTTTTGAAGGTATGTGTGATTATGAGGATAGACAGGTCTGTAAGTAGGTAAATATGCAGATGTATGCACGTATGTACATGCGTATATTGTGTGTATGTATATATATTTATATACACAAGATGAAGTGCAGACGTTTCTATCCAAATCGTACACCCTGAAGCTCTCGCAAGCCCAAACCCTACCAGGGTTGGGCATAGTCCTTAATTGAGGGTTTTATGCCACCTGAACCCTAAACCTGCCGGAGCCCGGTTTTGGGGTTTAGGATTTAAGGTAATGCTTTTAATATCCGAAACCTAGGTTCCTGAGTAGCACCCTTTAGCCCTTTTTGTTTTGGGGTTACTGTATTCAAACCGAATAGTAGGAAAACAAGTGTATCCTTGGAGTTATAAAGAGCAACTCAGGAACATAGAAGCCCTCAAGCTCTACCCACAGGCCCCATAGTAGTTCCTTTTTGGCATTACCTTATAGGATTCTACATATGAAGCCCAAATAGGAACTACTATTGCATGGGGCCTATGGGTAAACCCAAAGAGCTCCGACGGCTAACGCCTTGAGGCCCCAAGACCCCAAACGCCCAGAAGCCAAATTAAAACCTGAGCCCGTAAGCCCTAACCCACCCAACCAAACCCAACCAAACCCAACCACAACCAACCACAACCAACCGCAACCAACCAACCAACCAAATCCAACCAACCGGCCAACCAACGACACAAGCACACACGCAAGCAAGCAGCAAATGCACAAAGACACAAGCAAATATAATAACACACACACACACGCGAATATACACATGCAATATATGTAAGGCTAACCAAAGATCACTCTTCACAATCATGTGTGGTTAATTATATAGTAGTGCATATACATGTATACACATATCTAAGTGCACATATTTGATTCTGATACTTGCACTTGGAAGCCCCGGAGGACTTGGGCAGCAAGACGCCTTTAGGCGCGGGCCATGGAGGTCTTAAGAATGGTCATGTTCGGATGCCTTGTCGGAAGCACGTTGGGCTTGGAAGGGTTGGGGTGTAGGGCTTAGGGTTGATGGCTCCTTTAGGGTTCCTTTGAAGGGTATCATAAGGGTTTGGGGAGTTTGGGGTATCTACTTTGGCCATAAGGCAGTCCCTAAATATGGGTACCTTGCAACGGGGCAACAGTATAGACTATTTGGGCACATGGACCCTCTGGGATGATGTCAGGGTAGGATAAGCGTGCTACACTGGTTCTATACTTGGAGGCCCAGGGGACTTAGTAAGCAGGTTTTAAGTTGGGTTATAATTGGGGTAGCTCCATTTAGGGTACTTGTAACCCTACATATAACATACTTACTAAGTCGCCCGGGCCTCTAAGTAGGACTTTCGGGCTTAGGGCTTTGGCTGGAGGGGCTTTGGGGTGCCAGATTTCCGGTTTAGCGGTTTTGTGCTTGAGGGCTTCGGGAGTGGGGGGGTGGTCTAGGACGCTCTCTAGGTTAGCGTACTGCACGTCGCAGGAGCTGTCATGAGGGTTTAGGCTTTAGGTTGGCGCGCTTTTTGCATCGTGACAAGCGTGCCAGTCGACAGCATGCAAAGTTCAGCCTTCTCCGTGTAACTTTCTCAGCGGCAGGGCATCTGTTTAAGCGAAATAGAAAACATCTCAACCTTCGAAACGCCAGATGCCCCAAACCAGGAGTTCCAGTATTCCCTGTTTCAGAAAATTCATTGAACTCTGCTATATTTGCTACAGTCTTCCTGAGCAGCTCAGCAGCTCGGATGCACATGCACGACAGGCGATGCCAGCTTGCAACCAGATGTCGTCCTTAGCAACAATGGTCTGGTTGCCTCGCGGCAGCTGCCGTCGCTGTCTGCAAGACAGACCACTTGGAGGTTCATGGGTAGTTATAATTAATAAGTAGAGTTATAAGTCCCCTAATGTGAGTTATAAGTATCATCACCGTTCTTATAACCCTACTTATAACTACCCATGAACCTCCAAGTAGCGCTGCAAAGGAAGCAGCTTCATCCGAGCCTCCGAACGAGGCGAAAACAGTGCACGCCACCTGTGGGTCCGCTCCACTGCCAAAGCGTCGCCGCCGGCGAGCACGTGCCGTCCAGCAGCCCAACCTCACTTAAAGGATCACGGGACTTAGTAGCTAGGGCAGCTAGGGTTATACTTAGGGTAACTCTACTTATAGCCCCAATTAAGGTACTTATAACCCTGCTGACTAAGTCCCATGATCCTCCAAGCAGTTCGACTCATCATGAAGCAATCCAGCAGCCCAAGGCCTAGCTGGACCTATCATGAGGCAATCGAGCAGCCCCAGCCTCACTTCGAGCCATGACGAAGCAATTGAGCCTACTTGGAGGATCATGGGACTTAGTAAGTAAGGCTATAAGTACCTTAGTTGGGGCTTTTAAGTATAGTTAACCTCATTATAACTCCCTTGTTACTAAGTCCCATGATCATAATAAGGACTAATAAGGCTCCTTAGGGGTGTAGGGGGAGGGGGGTAGGGGGCCTTAAGGCCCATAATAAGGACAAATTCCTTAACCCTTTGCGCCGAACCAGAACCACAGGGTTTAGATCAACAAGGCTTATATGAAAGGAACCCAAAATCTTATTTTTGTATGTGGTTGGCTTTATCTGTGTTTAAAAGTTTTTAAAAGTCGTTTAACGATTTTATTTGTATTTTAAAGTTTTTTTTCGTATTCAAAAGTTTTTAAAAGTCTTTTAACGTTTTTATTTGTCTTTTAATGTCTTTATTTGGTTTTAAGGTTTATATTTTTGTGAATTATAAGTATTTGGTTGTGATTGAGTCAAGTGGCTTCCTGTTGTTCTACCTGGTTTCCTGCTGTTGTACGTCTACAAATTTGTTGTTTATTTGTTTTTGAAATTATTATTTCATCAATTTAACCATTTTTGGTTGTGATTGCGTCAAATGATAAACGGCATCCTGCTGTTCAACCTGGCTTCCTGCTGTTCTACGTCTACAAATTTGTTTTGTTTGTTTTTAAAATTGTTTATCAATTTAAGTTGGGGGTTGTGATTGATTCTAAGGGTTTAAGGTGTCCTTCCCCACATGGATTCGAGCGGTGCAGTGGTGTGTCGTACAGTAGTAGTACAAGTAATAGCACAGTAGTAATGCAGTAGTACAATAGTAGTACCGTAATTAGTAGTGACGAAACGCAGATCCCCAAATCACGCAGATTTGTATTAAAAATAAGTTCCCAAATCATGAACCGCAAGGGCTCCCCCTACGGCTGTCTAAAATCTCGCAGCTCGCAAGGGGTGTCCGGTGCCTGTCCCCATAGCAAAATCATCAAATCGCAAGGCGTGTCCCTCGAAAGTAGGGGGTGGGTCGGGTGCGGGGGGGTGGGGTCGGCTGGGGGGCTGGGCTGGCTGGGGCCACGATTTGGCGTCTTGGAATTGGGCTGTGCTGGTGTTGGGGCTGGGGGGATGGCCAGTCCCCGGCTCAATCACCCCAGTGTGGATTGCTTTTCCTAAATCCGTGACCAGACTGAGCCAGGTTTTCTATATCTTGTTTTGCTTCCAAGCAGGAGGCGACGTTGTGATTCGTTTTGTGTAAAGAAGTTTTGGGCCAAGACACACAACAACAGACTTGCACAAAACAGTCACCAAGCAAACACAAACAAGTAGCAACATGCCAAGCGCATGCGAATACTTAAATTGACTAATAGCATCACCCCATTAATACAGGTTAATGTGAGGGTCCTTCTGACTAGTTGATGCGTGTTTCCTGTGCTTATTCGGGCCTGTATCAAAAAATGTGGCCTTAATGATTAGTGCGTTCTTTGTTGGGCCGACTGATTTTTTTGTACTTCTCTTCTACGACTGTCCTACTACTGTACTATTACAATACTAATGCACTGCTGTACAGGAGTGTAGGCCGGACGAAAAAAGTTTTCAACATGAAAGGCTTTTAGTGGTGCTATCTTGGAGTGATCGTGGTTTGGATTTTGGTCGTGCCCACACCCCGCTAAACAACTCCAGGTACTCCCACACCCTCGTAATGTACCCCTACTGTACTACCACTTTACTACTACCCTCTTACTACTGTACTTCTGTACTACTATTGCACTGCTACTGTAAAACCTAATGGGACACCCCTTGCGGGCCCCAGGCCCCAACCCCAGCCCACCACCGCATCTGTTAGCAAAATCTGGCGGAAGTGAGCCGCAACCGAGCGGAAAGCCTGTAAATACCGCGTTAAAACAACGGCCAGGGATCCCACACATCTGCGGGCAAAATCTGGCGGAAGTGATCCGCCACCGAGCAAAAAGCCTGTAAATACCGCATTAAACAGAGGGCCAGGGATTTCACACATCTGTTGGCAAAATCTGGCTCCAGATTTTGCCAACAGATGTGTGAAATCCCTGGCCCTCTGTTTAATGCGGTATTTACAGGCTTTTTGCTCGGTGGCGGATCACTTCCGCCAGATTTTGCCCGCAGATGTGTGGGATCCCTGGCGGTTGTTTTAACGCGGTATTTACAGGCTTTCTGCTCGGTCGCGGCTCGCAGGGAAGGCTGGGCGTGCGGAAGCAGGCAGGCATGGGCTGGGGGACTGGCGGGTGGGGCGGGCCCTCTCTCCTTGACTACACCCTTTTCTCCCTTCACCCACCCCACCCAGCCTCTCTCCTTGACTACACCCTTTTCTCCCTTCACCCACCCCACCCAACCGCCCCAGCCCCAACAGCCCCAGCCCCAGCAGCCCCCGCAGCCCCAGCCCCAGCAGCCCCCGCAGCCCCAGCCCCAGCAGCCCCAGCCGAGCAGCCCCAGCCCCAGCCCCAGCAGCATTTTATCATGAAGCCTTTTCTGGAAGATCGGCCCGGCAAAATCTTAGAAGACATTTGTGGCACTTGTGGCACGCCCCGGAAAAATCTTATTAAATCTTATTGAATCTTATTAAATCTTATTGAATCTTATTGAATCTTATTAAATCTTATTGAATCTTATTGAATCTTATTGGTTCATCATTTTTAAAAGGGACACGACTCCAGACCGCCCCAAAAAATCTTATTGAATCTTATTGAATCTTAGAAGACATTTGTACAATTGTGGCACGCCCCGGAAAAATCTTATTGAATCTTATTGAATCTTATTAAATCTTATTGAATCTTATTGAATCTTATTGAATCTTATTAAATCTTATTGAATCTTATTGGTCCATCATGTTTAAAAGGGACACCGACTCCAGACCGCCCCAAAAAATCTTATTGAATCTTATTGAATCTTAGAAGACATTTGTACAATTGTGGCACGCCCCGGAAAAATCTTATTGAATCTTATTGCTAAGCCCTGTTGATCCAAACTTTGTAGTTTTGGCCCCCAGGGGGGGCGGGGGGGAGACCCCCCCGAGTGACCCCCCCCGTGGAAGCGTCTTTTCTTGGATAGATAGATAGAGAGTCTCTTTGCAGGGAGATTATATTAAATCTAATCAGTGTTAGAAAGGAACACAAAACAAATAAAATCTTACTACATCTAGCTAAATCTCATTAAATATTAATTAGTCTTTTGAAAAATTATGAAGTCCCGAGCCCGGTCCCCAGCCCTCGCCCTTGCGCCTTATCAGCCCACCTCCCAGGCCAGCCTCGCCCCCGCGCCAAACTCAAAGCCATGACCCTATAAGCACATATAGATACCAGATACGACAGCAAACAGCAAAACATATAAAGAGCAAAGACAAAGCACCCACACAAAGCAAAGTTTACAGCGGCGCTCCCTGCTTGAGTCGATGAACACACTACTGTGCTTGTACTGTGCTACTACTGTACTACTATTGCACCAATGTACTACTGTGCTACTGTACTACTGTACTTTGTACTACACGCCACTGTACCGTACCAGGCCTCAAACTTGGTCGATCGTGGGGGTGTTTAGGTTGGAGGCAAAAGTCTTTAACATGAAAGGTTTTTAGTGTTGGTAGTTATCTTGGAGTGATCGCGGCTTGGTTTCAAGTTTTTGGTGATCCCCAAACCCCCCGACCGCGGCGTTCGCGCAGGTTTCAAACCGACCCTGCGACCCCCCATTTCCCTTCTAACTTAACCAAAGCCATTCAGACCCTCAGCCAGCCGAACCCCGGTCCAGGGGGTCACGGACACCAGACTATTCAAGCCAAAAACCTTTGGTCGAGGGGGGGTGGCTATTACACGGTCGCCACATTACAGGTAGCAGAGATACAAGAAGAAGCTCGATGATGCGCAGGTGAATAAACGTAATAGTCCAGTAGTAATGCATGTAATAGTACAGTAGTAATGCAGTAGTAGTACAGTAGTAGTACGGTACGAGGTTTTTAAGTGTACTTGGAGCTGTTTAACGGTTTTGGGGGATCACCAAAGGCCGGAAACCAAAAGCCCCGATCACTCCAAGATACTACCAACACTAAAGACCTTTCATTTTGTAGACTTTTGCCTCCAACCTACACTCCCCTCCACAATCGACCACGTCTGAGGCCCGGTACGGTACAGTAGTAGTACAGTAGTAGTACAAAAGGGTAGAGTAGTACAATAGTAGTACTGTAGTACGACAGTCGTACAGTAGTAGTTACAGTGCAGTACGAGGGTTTAGGGGTACTTGGATCTGTCTAGAGAGGTTTGGGGACGACCAACAGTCGAAGCCAACCCACGGTCACTCCACGAGAACTACCAAAACTGCAAACCTTTCACTCTGAAGACTTTTGCCTCCAACCTACACTCCCCTCCACTCGACCACGTCTGAGGCCTGGTGCGGTGCAGTGGTGTGTCGTGCAGTCGTAGTACAAGTACTAGCACGGTAGTAATGCAGTAGTAGTACAGTAGTACAATAGTAGTACCGTCGTAGTACTGTAGCGGTGCCATAGTAGTACAGAAGTATACTTGTAAGAGGGTAGTAGTAAAGTGGTAGTACACTAGTATTAAAGTAGTTGTACAGTAGTAGTACAGTAGTGGTACAGTAGGAGGGTGTGGGAGTACCTGGAGCTGTTTAGCGGGGTGGGCACGACCAAAAGCCCGAAGCCAAGCCACGATCATTCCAAGATAACTACCAAAACTGAATCCCATTCATATTGAAGACCTTAGCACTTTGCCTTTCAGCCATTACCCTTAAACCCTATACCATGGCACTCTGCCTTGTAACCCTAAACCCTAAAACCCTGAAACTCTAACCCTAACCCTCTCATTACCCTCAAACCCCTAATACTATGGCACTCTGCCTTCTAACCCCAAACCCTAAAGACCCTGAAACTGTAAACCCTGTGCCAGGTCTTCTTCATCCTCGTCTTCTCGGAAAAAACCTTAAAAATGTAGAAAAAATACTTTTTTTTGTGTTTTAAAGTTTTTAAACACTTTTAAAAGTTGTTTAAAGTCTTTAAAAGTCTTTCAAAGTCTTTTAAAGTTTGTAAAAGCTTTTAAAAGCTTTTAAAAGTCTTTTAAAAGTCTTGTAAAGTCTTTTAAAGTCTTTTAAATGTCTTTTAAAGTTTTTAAAAGTCTTTTACATATTTTAAAAGCCTTTTAAAGTTTTGAAAAGTCTTTTAAAGTTTGCAAAAGTCTTCTAAAGTTTCTAAAAGTCTTTTAAAGTCTTGAAAAGTTTTTAGAAGGTTTTTTCTTGCATTTTAAAGTTTTTAAAAGTCTGTAAAAGTTTTTAAAAGCCAACTCTGTCGAACAAGCCCTGTGGATCTAAACCCTGTGGTTCTGGTTCGGTGCAAAGGGTCAATGACAAATAAGGCCTATTGAAGGACACCCCACCCGTAAGGCCCTGAACCCAAACCCGAAAGCAACAGTACTAGGCGGACCCTAAATTCGCTAAACACTTGAAGTCCACAACCCCGGTTCCCTACAGCGCGAGACCGCACCTATGCGCTGGTATGTTCCAGTGTAGTACCAGACTGTAGCATATTCTAAGAAACCCTAAACCCTAAACCCTAGATTTTTCTCGTATCTGACAGTATATACTGGTACACGATCACGGACAAGTGCAGACCCTAGCTAGGCCTGGCATGATGCTACTTTGCTGAAGTACAACCGTCTCAATGTTTGCCCCCGGGTGCTGGTCATGCGCATTGCTCATGGTAAAAATCGGATTAAATATTCCCTTACAGCCCCATAAAACTACGTACTGCAATAGATCCCCAAACCCTTTTCTAAACCTTAAAGCCCAATGTTTGAGGCTTCGGATGAAGGATTGGGCCCAAAACTCTAAACCCTAAGCCCTACATCCTAAACCCTGACGCCTAAGCCCTAAACCCCCAAGCCCAAAACTGCTCGAAAAGGCGGCGGCACACAGACTCCGAAGAGTAGCAGGACCTGGCTATCGGAATGGTCTTGATTGATGACGATGATGACGATGAAGATGATCATGGTGATGATGACCGTGATGTTGTTGTGGAGTGATGTCAATGACGATGACCACGACGATGACATTATTGTGATGTGGAAGTTGCGCAGTTTCGGATGAGGGCCCGGCCAGTTCATGGTACGTGTGGCAACTAATAGTATCTAGTAGCACAAGCAGCTGTAGTACCCGTGGTAACTACTAATGCCTCGTACTGGTCGTCGTAGTAGTAGTAGCAGCAGCAGGAGTAGTAGTAGTAGTAGTAGTAGTAGTAGTAGTAGTAGTAGTAGTAGTAGTAGTAGTAGTAGTAGTAGTACTGTAGTATTGTAGTATTTAGCTTTTGCAGTATCAGTAGTAGTACTCTTAGTATTACTCGAGAGGTACTGTCGTAGTCACCTGGCAACATCCCGAGGCCCCGCCTCGCCCAGCGCCCCCAAACTGACCACCCTGCGCCCCGAAGCTGACCCCACGCACCACCTCCCTCCCGAAACCGAACCCTCACCATGATCCGAAACTCACCGGCAGCCGATCCGAAAGTAGAACTCTGAAACTATGGGCACCCTCTTCCAGTGTCGATGATGATGACCATGATGCACATGATGATGATAACCAGCATCTGCAGTAACGTCAGACTCAACAATACCACAGTCATCGTGGTTGTCAGCATCATGGCTTTCACCATCATTATCCTGATCGAATCACCATCATCATCATCATCACCACCATCCTGGTCGTCCTCATTGTGTGACAGCTTGAGCCATAAACTTAAGCTTTTTGCTCGGCTCATGACACCGACTGTACGCTAGACGCCTTGGAGGCCAACGCGCCTTTTGGAGTGATGCTTTTCCTTTACCTTCACCAGAGAAAAGTAGACTTTTCGTACTGAAAGTCTAAGGATTTGGGCTCGGGAAGATATTTCTCTAGACCCTACACCCTAAACCCAGAATAGAAGCCTCGGGATTCGGGTCTCTTTCAGAATGCCAAAGCCGTTCAGCATCCTAAAGCCCTGCAGGCGACTCGCCCAATACGTTCAGAAAGCAAGTCACAGGCCACAAGGGTTCTGCATAATATAGGGGCCCTAATTGTTACCTATGCTGTTCTGGGGGTTCCTTATTATTAATCTAGTATAACATACCCCAAGACCGTATTCTAATTATTGAGGCACCTACATTGTTCGTCCGGCTTGTGTGGGGGGATGCGGTCCGAAAGTTTCCCTACATGAACGAGAGCAAGAGCACCGACAAAAGAAGCCAACTGAAGCCCACGCTCTGGGTTACGTTTAGGGGTGTAGGGTCTAGGGGTTAAGGGTTTAGGAATTTAGGGTTTAGGGTCTAGGGTGTTTGTTTATCCCTGAGACTCTCACAAGAGCATGTGCCCGTGAAGTGAATATTGCTGAGTTTGGTGGACCTTAACTAAACTGCAATCAGAACCCCTGGCCCAAAACCCTAAACCATCCAGAACCCCCAAAAGCGTGAACGGAAGACCCTAAACCCTAAAACCCGAAACCCTAGAACCCTAAACCCTCTGGAGGAGCCCGGTGACTCGCAGCCTCTCCTTCCACCTCATGGCGCCGGAGGGCGCAGATGCGCCGGGAGCCCCTGCGATTTCACGGCCTAACCCTAAGGCTCTAAGGACTCATATTTTGAGGCAAAAAACGCTTTTGGGCCATTTTGAGCCTTAGGGTAAACTGCACAAGCCCTTCCTAAAACAAGATAAGCCTGAAAAGGCCTATACAAAACACCAAACCCTCCACGCCTTGTAAGGCCTATAAGCCGTCTGCACTAACCCCTATACACCCGGCCCTTGTAGTCCGTCAGTGCAGGCCCTCGCAGATCTGTGTCCACTAAGCGGCTTATAGGGCAAAGAGGTTAGTAGAGGAGCTGCAGAAGCTTCATTGTTAGGAGTCTAGGACAATCGGGCTTTACTCCTTTAGGGTGTAGGTTTTAGGCTAGGGGTTTAGGACAAACAGGCACGACTCCTTCAGGGAACTTATGTCCATAGCCTTTCTTCCCGATGCAGACTGATGTCTTGAGTTGTTCTGGTTTTGCGCGTGTGGGGCTGTTGAACTGTTGGGTTTTGGGGCTTAGAGACTGTGGCTTTCGAGTTTCGGGGTTTGGGGAACCCTACACCCTAAACTCTTGCGTTTTCGCTGGCTGGCAAAATGTTGGGGGCATTAGGAGCACTTTCACGGTCCGGAGGGTTTTGGGGTTGGGGGGATCGGTAGATTGAGGTCCATATCATACATGGCTTTTGGGCTGTTTCAGGCCTTAGGTAGAACCGTAAAGTGTCCAAGGACAGTCATATGTCTTGCTAGATAGGGACCCACAAGTTCTTGAAATCTCGCATCACAAGGCTCCACCTTTGCACCAAGATGCCGGTGCCACACTCAGCGATCTCAACGGTCTGCCGAGTTTAAGGGTCTCGAGGTTTAGGGTTTAAGGCAGACTTTGGAGAAAGGGCTTAGTCATGATGGACATGCCACGGAGGCCAGTTCACAACAGCTGCCACGAGACTCACTAATGACTACTAATGCACTGTGTATTGCTGCATCTCCAGTTCTTGTTGCGATAGTAGTAATTGACGTCCGGGCGTCCGTGATGATCATAAGGGTGATAGTGATGAGGCGGAATGACTAGCCAGAACTGTCATGTGCAGTGAATATCCCAGGGAGTCCAAATGCCCCTCGATTAAGAAATATATATTAAGTTAGCCTCCGTAGGGTTTAGTTGTACACGAAAATAAGATACCCCTCATTTTCGGAAACTCTAGACCCTAAACCCTTGGATAGAAACCTTAGAGATCCCTTTGAGGAACCCGTATAGATTCCTTTGGGGGACCCTTATAGATCCCGCAAGAATAGATCCCTTCAAGGAACCCTTATGAAAACCGTTCAAGAATCCTTATAGCCTTTAAGGAACGCTTATAAATCCCGTTAAGGAACCTTTATGGATCCCAGAAAGTTGGAATATGATTATCCTAACCCTTCTATGGTAAATTATAAGGTATCCTACCCTGAAACCATATTCCAACTTTCTGGAGTTCCCTTTCAGGTTCTTGCATTAAGAGGTACTCATCCAAGGGCATTTGGCCTTGGCTCTGTAGGAGAAACCAGGCAGCTCCGCTCAAAGGGACCCATATGGGAGCTTCCGAAACTAGGGGTACCTTTAAGAGGGATCCAGAAGGGTTCCTTAAAAGGAATCTTTTCGGGTTCTGTGTAGGGTTTAGGGTTCAGAGTTTCTGAAAGCTAGGTCGCCTTATTTTGGGGTCCCGATAAAAAGGATCCTAGCATTTAGGGTCTTCGAAGGGACCCTTATCATGACGCCTAGAGTTCGACCCCTTGCGGACTCCTTTAAACGAAGCCTGCATGTACAGATGCAGTAGAGAGTTCTTTCCGGGAAACCTACATGAGCCAGTCTGCCGCCGCTTCCCTAAACCCTGAACCCTAAAACCCTAAACCCTACAACCCTAAGCCCTAAACCCCTAAATCCTACACCCTAAACCCCTAAACCCTAAACCCCTAAAACCCCCAAACCCGAAAACCCCAAACCCTAAACCCTGCTGCGTGTCCAGGCTTGGAATGCAGAGCTCGAGAGCCTCATCTTGCCTTTCGAGGCCCCGGGATGTTGGAGTCAGAACTGGGACTTGGTAACTTTCATAAAGGGATCCCTACTGCTGATGGACAAAATCCTGCATTAGCCTTTTTAAGGAATATACCATAGTTCCCATATAGTTTAGTGTCCTTAGGGTATGCGGGATTTTGTCCACCAGCAGTATGGGTTTCCTTAAAAGGGTCTTAGAGGGTCATATAAGGTATGTATCCCTATGGGTTTCCTTAAAAGAGGCTCCTTGGAGGGATATATAAGGCATGTGCCGGTACAGGGTTTTTCCTTAAAAGGCTCCTTAGAGGGTTATGTAAGGTATGTACGAGTACAGGGTTAGAATTGCAGGGTTTTGGGGGGATTTGGAGTTGAGGGCATAGGGCACAGGGTTGAGAGTTTAGGGTTGGGGCTTTTGGTTCGGGACTTTGAGTTTTGGGGCCCAGGGTTCGGGATTACGGCTTAGGTTTTGGGTTTGGGGCTTCGGATTAAGTGTTCAGGGCTTGCGTTCGAAGGTTTCTTTCAGGGTTTAGGTGCAGGGTTTAGGGTTTAGGGTCCAGAAAGTTATTGCGAGGGTTTAGAGATAAGGGGACTTAGTCGTCTGTGGATCTTCGTGGTCCTGCACGACTCGAAGAGTCAGGGGGCTTTTTTTTGTTCCGCTCATGCTCTGGAATGCAAGCACCCTGACCTTTGTTGGCTTCATCAGCACTCGACCTTTAGCTTGCTGCAGAGCAGCACCTTACGGTTGATGATATAAATCCTGAATGACCCAAAATAAGGAATATAGCATACTTCCCATGGTTTAGGGTCCTTAAGGTCATGCAGGATTTATATCATGCAGGATTTATATCATCAGCCGCATGTCGCTTGGGAGTTCTGGAACAGAGGCAACGCAGGAATGCCTCGGTCGCGGAAGTCAAAGTCTTGACGGGGACAGTGTCGAATCCCTTGGCCATAGCCTAGGATGCCCAGTAGTACCCTTATTCCCTTTTTGTAGTCCTAGGTTCCTTATAAAGTTACCCAATACCAAAAAGAGAGGCCTTTTTATTCACAGGTTACTGGGTATCCTAGTAGCTTTAGGGCCCTAAGGGTCTTTCCTTAAGGGTACATGTGCCCAAATAGGGTTCCTTTAAGGGTTCCTACAAGGGTTCTATAAGGGTTCCTATAAGGGTTTAGGGTTTAAGGGTCCATGTACCCAAATAGTACATACATTGGCCTTAAAGTAGTCCCTATATAGGTACATTGGGACCAAAGTATATATTATTTGGGTACATGGCCTTTTAGGGGGGTTCGAGGGTTATAGCTAGCAAAGTCTTCCGCAGCGCTCCCCATGGTAAGCAATGAAATATAAGAGGAAACGATGGGTCTTGGGCTCGGCTGTCTGGTTCTTCGTCGGGAATGGGGGAATGGGTTATAGGGGCTACTATAAGGGATGCTTAAGGGACTATCATGGGGATCCATCCCCCCATTCTCTACCAAGAATTAGGGAATCTGGCTCTGCCACAACTGCAGCTCTGCGACCTCTTTGTCCACGAGTGGTGCAGGTAGCGATGCCAAGCGACGAGCACGACGTGTGATATAGGAGCTTTAACGGTTAGAATAGGGGTTCCTTCAAAGGGATCCTTCAAAGGTTCTATAAGGGATCTATAGTAGGTATCTGTAGTATAGAGGCCTCAATAATGAAAATGGGGTTTGGGGGCACGTTACGTTGTAATTATATTAAGGAACCACCAAAATAGTCTTGGCAACTATTTAGACCCTATAGTAGGACGAAAACGACGAAGCCGAGGACGACGAAGCAACGATCAGTGCCAGATGCACAGCGGTGACAGAAAAGAACTACCGTAGCGATGGCAACCACGACGACAACAGCAATTGCAACAGCGACAACAACAGCAATCCTAAATTCTAGCCAACCCAAAACCCTAAACCTTAACCCTTAAATCCTAAACCTTAAACCCTAAATCCTAAAACCCTAAACCCTTGGCCATAGCGAGTCCTAAATTCTAGCATCACAGGCCCCAAACCCTACCCTAATCCCCACACACATGCTAAATGCCAGGCCGAAGCCTGCAACTCCTAAGGCCGCAAAGACCCAACACCCGACACTAAGCCTCGCCACCTGAACCCTCAACCCCTAAACCCCAAACCCTACCTGGACCCTATAGGGAACCTACCTTTTAGGGCCCCGTAATATGTATATATAAAAGTCCCTAAAAAGGCAGGTTACGTGGGGTTAACGTAAACCGTAAACCCTGCACCCCATGACCCTAAATCCCAAACCCTAAGCCTCAAACCCTAAACCCCATGACCCTAAATCCCAAACCCTAAACCCCTAAACCCCTAAACCCTAACCCTAACCCTAAACCTCAAACCCTAAACCCCATGACCCTAAATCCCAAATCCAGGGGCGGAGCAACCTGGTCTCCTCACCCCGAAACTTTGTGGTGCGATTGGCCGATAAGGTCCGGAGCCTAGCAATACGGCTGAGGCTTCAGTTTCGACATATTACGTAGTTCTGTCCACAGATGCATCCGACACGCCAGCATGCCATGAGAACCGAGAATCCCTAGCCTCAAACCTAAAGGGTTTAGGGTTTTTGGGTTTACTAAACTAAGGGGCTTCGTTGTGGTTTACTAAACTAAGGGGTTAAGGGTTTAGGGTTTTGTTCTAGGTTTAGGGTGTTACTAAAGTAAGGGGTGTTGCAGTTGGATATCACGTTGTGCCACTTGTGCATATTACGGATATCTACGAGCCACTGCGGTGTAGCGTTTAGCGTCTGGGGTTTGAGGCTTTGGGTCTGATTGGAGGATACTGGATTCTATATCAAATGACGACCATGGCTCGACAGCCCGGAAAGCACCGTGAAGTAATCGTTCCACGCTCAGTTCCTTAAGCCCTACTTGCTGGTTCATAGGTGGTTGTAAGTATGGTTATAAGTACGGTACTGATACTTATATCTCATATTAGGGGACTTCTAACTAACTATACTGATAACTACCCATGAAGCTCCAAGTATGCGAGCCCGCAACCCAGCGTCCTTCTTCAGAACCTCGACGAGGCATCGTCTGCCAGCCGGAGCCATGGGATGCTTCGAAAAGACACGAGCCCAGAGAGCCCAATACCCCTCAATTAAGGAATATGGGGCTTAAATTAGATAGGGCTTTATATTATGATTTAAGCTATATTCCTTAATAGAGGGGTATTGGGCTCTCTGGGAGCGCCAGGTCGAGAAGCAAGATCCGCAAGATGGGTGCCCGCAAGTCCGACACAACTCCCGCCTGGCCCACGGAGATACTAGCCACAGGCAGTGATGCCCTTTTCCCTGGTGGGCTCTATCAGGCCGAGCCGTTCCAGACATCCAGAGCCAGCCCTGCAGAGTTCCAAGGCAGACAGCCGTGTGACGGGCAGAGCCAGCTGCACACGTCCCTTTCAAACCTGTTTAATATGGGAGTTTCCGAAAATTCCTTATAATAGAGATCCTACTATTTAGGGTACTATATGAGGGTCCCCTGTTTTCGGAAACTCCCATATGTATCGCATTAGCAGCTGGGCTTTCAGGGTCGGGCTCAATGCAGGGCTTGGGTTGAGGGTTTGGGACGCCCAGGTAAGGTTCAGTAACTTGAGGTCGATACGTTCCCGCGTTGGGGGCGAAGCCGTGCGAATTGAGAGTCCGGTTGGAGAGCGCATCTGACCAAGAGGGTCCACATACACTACGAAATTTTAATTATGGAATTAGGTCCCCAAAGCCATAATGGGGATGGTCTTTTGGGGCCTAATTCCGTAATAGTAGGTTATATGGACCCTCTGGTGAATGTTCTTTTGATGTGTTTTTGGTGTAGTCAAGTCCTTTTGTATCTGTATTTCTTTTCGTTTCTTGAATGAATCGTGAAACTAGTTGGTGTTTGGCCTTGTGCAGTGGGTGTGGGAGCCACGACCGAAGGGAAGCGACATCTGCAGCTAGAATGTGGCTATTCAGCCTTTGCTGCTGTCTGTTTCGTGTTGTCATAGAAGCCTCTCCATATACACATGTTGAATCACACCAACACAAAAGTTCAAATCCAGAGTCTAGGTACATACTTGACCCTAAACATACAACTCCTCTCAACCCTATACCCAAGATCCGGGACCCCCGGATCCCCTTTACACTAAATCCTTAAGGCCCCAAACCCGAACTCACAGTAATCAACAATGCTACTCCCTGGGGTCCCTAATCGTCTAGCACAAAAATTCCGAAAGGCCCTGCTCTTATTGCGGCACATGGGTCAATCCCGAACTTACACCTTAAATCCTACTTACTAAACTACTAAACTAAAACTGAACTGGAAACCAAAGGCCGAAACTCTTACACCAACAACCTAAACCGTTTGCTAAACCCTAAACCCCATACCCTAAACCCCAAACCCTAAATCCTAAATCCTAATCCCCAACCCTAAGCCCTAAATCCTAAACCCCAAACCCTAAACCCTGAATCCTAAACCCCAAACCCTACCCCCGAATCCCTGCTCCAGGAGCAGCCAATCTTGCAACACGCACAGCTGGCAGACAACACCTGGTGCCGGGAACTTACCCTAGGGACCAAATTACAGCCCAAAAGCCTTATGCAGGCTGAGGGCCTTTACGGTTTTTTTGGGCTCAGGGTTTTCAGGGTTTAGGGTGTAGGGATCTTACCTATAGGGATCAAAATAGCCCAAAAGCCTTATCTAGTAAGGTCTTTGGACCCAAAAGCCTTAATATATGAGTCCTTAGATCCCTAAACCCTATAGATCCCCTTAAAAAGGACCCGTATATAGATCCTTTTTAAAAGGAACCCTATATAGATCCCTTTAAAGGAACCCTATATGGTCCTTAGATCCCGAGGGTTAGACGGTTTCGGCTTTTGGTGCAAGGGTTTAGGGCCTCTTAGGATGCCCAGTAGTACCCTTATTCCCTTTTTGTAGTCCTAGGTTTTAGGGTTTAGGGTTTAGGGTTTAGGGTTTAGGGTTTAGGGTTTAGGGTTTCTTCTAAAGGTACCCAGTACCAGAAAGGGAGCCCTTTTCATTTCTAGGTTACTGGGAATCCTGGCTTTGGTCCGCGGTGCAGGCTTTGTTGAGGCTCCTAGTAGTCGAGTTGGTAACCTTTGACCTTTCTTGGGTAGTATAGTCCCTATATAATCCTTATACAACCCAAAAGGTTAACCTGTAGTTCCCCATGATACCCGACAAGTAGGGGCCTAGTTGAGTGCGTAAGTAGGGTTTAGGTGTAGGTTCCGGCTCCGGAGGCTTCGACACCCTCAGGGTCCATGTGCCTATGTGGGTGCCTTTAAAGGCTCCTTTAAGGGTACCAGAAGGATTTGGTGAAATTTTGTGGGGGGGGGGGTGGTATATAAGGGTCCGTGTGCCCAAATAATTTTATATAAGTTTGGCCGCAAAGTACCTCAAGAGGGACTGCTTGCTGGCCAGGGTGTATTTAGAGGCCCAGGGGACTTAGTAAGTAGTAAGGTTCCTTAAAGGGCTCCTTAAAAGGGGATCTATAAGGTTCTAAAAGGGATCTATAAGGGTTCTATAAAAAGGATGAGGTATATAATATTTGGTTACATGGACCCTTAGGGTGGGCTTTAGGGTTAAAGGTTGATGGGCCTTGGTAGTTGGGTTGATTTGAAGGACCACCCCTTTTGCAAGAGTTGCATAAAGGGTTTGTAGTGCTCCACAATGTTGACCTTTATGATTAAAACAGGGTTTGGAGCTTCATTATTGTATTTACTAGAATATGCACAAGGAGGAACCGTACGTTCATGGTGAGTCAGGAGCACAAACGAGATCCATGTGTAAAGCAGTGTCCAGACCAAATCAGGTCAGGCGCTAGTTGCCTGCTACCAAGATCATGCACTGCTGCGGCTTACTAATTCCACTAAAGCCTTTTTGTGGGCGAAACATGGGTGAGAATGCCTTCGAATCTGGCGAGTCAGGATGCATGCTTGTTGGGCCAGAATCGGGAACAAAAATGACATTCTACCTACCTCAAGCCCGAAGTCGCGAAGTCTTATTTCCTAAGCCATACACGGCTTGGCCGCAAAACCGAGAATTCAACCGTAAACTTGTATAAGGCCCCAACAGCCCCCCCCTAGGTACCAAGCCCCAAAACCTGAAAGCAAGTAGTATCTAGTGGTCATCGCAATCAGTTAGAGTATCCCCATTGTAGCGAGTCCCTAATGTCAGAGAGTACTATGATGTAAATATGACTCCGCAAAAAGTTCGCGATGGTGTTGCGAAAGTTCATTTAAAACATCATCGCGAAGAACGGCATTCCAGGATGAAGGAATTTTGATCGGCAGCCATGTATTTGTTTATATACATATATATATATATACATATGTGTATATATATATATATATATACGCACAGATATTTAGTTGTAAGTATGTATGTGTATATGTACATATCTATGAATCTATTTGTGGTTTCGTTTCTTGATGTATGTATATCCGATTTTTGTATATCCCAAGATCCGATTCCTGCTGCTAAGGCCCCCATATACTATAGAGGGTAAGGAATATGGCCTGAATTACTTAGTATCGTATCTCTGAGAGTTCCCAATATAGTTATAGTACATCCAAACCCGGGCTTAATTCTCAACGCGTTCGTGTGGTCTTCCTGATCGAGATCATTCATGGGATCCCAAGCAAGGACGCAACTATGCAGGAGCTACACAGCGGCCATGTTGCAAACTTTAGAGTTTCGGATTTTGGGGACACATGTTTCCTCAGAGTCGGAAGATGAGGCAGTGATGGTCAATCTTGATCGGGCTCATGCTGGGCGATATGGGATCTGCAGTGCCCCGAGCATTGGCATGCCCGGACCACACTATCGACCTTGAGGAGGAGGACATTGCTGCCGACGCCATCGAGCGATACTTCCTGGCTGCGGGATGGACGATGCCACAGATTCGTCGGGTTGCTCAACATGTGGTGCGTGAGCATGAGACCACTACCATGCAGGGAATGCATGTCCAGATTGCCCTTCCGCTTCAAGAAACAAGGGTTGCAGACAGGTCCTCGTCGGCTGCTGGTGGAGGAAGCTCCTATGGTTGGAGGCAATGGATTTAAGAATTCTGTAGCTGCTTAGAGCCCGAAAAGAGCCATGAACTTGCCCAAGCCTTCTGAACATTCACCCCTCGCCCTAGACATAAGCCGCATACACCCACAGCTTAAAGCTGAAGCTCCATTAAGCCCCACCCCCCAAAACAAAGAACACACTTAATCCTGGAAGCACACCGAAGGCTTGGACTTCAAGGGCCCTCTTAGCGTCGTTCAGGCCAGCGCCCGGGTGCGTTTGGGATCGGACTTCGGGTTGCTAATTGGAGGCCCAGTGGACCTCCAATCTTTAAAGGTATCTATAAGGGGATTAGGGTTTTTTAGAGGCGCAGGGTACGTAGTAAGTAGGTTCCAAGTAGAGTTAATTGGAGATACCCCAATTATAACCCTACCTACAACGGACTTGCCAAGTTTCCTGGGCCTCCAAGTAGGATTCCCTGAGCAAAGAGTATATAAATTGACCCCAAACTACCCACAAAGTGGCTACTGTAAGGCCAAAGCATGTGCAATTTGGGTACATGGACACTTAACCCGGGGCATTGGTTTCCGTGAGATTTCGGAATAACTATAACCCGATATTTTCCGAAGAGGTCATGAGTTGTTGGGGTTTGTGGAATCTGTAGAGTCGCCAAAATGGTGCGGGCTTAGGGCGTCCACGGTTTAGGGCTTAGGGCTGTGGGTTCAGGGTTTAGGGTTTGGGGGTGTAGGGGTTTACGGTGTAGGCTCCTTCGGCTTTGCAGTACGGTATATAGAAGCCTAAGCACTTCTGCAGCATCAACTGTTCCTATTCACCAAGAACCGTGACATTTCAGCAACCTTTCTGCCGCTCTGGGTGTGTGTGTGTGGCTTCTTTACCCACAGGATCTCTCTCTCTCTCTCTCTCTCTCTCTCTCTCTCTCTCTCTCTCTCTCTCTCTCTCTCTCTCTCTCTCTCTCTCTCTCTCTTCTCTCTCTCTCTCTCTATATATATATATGTATATGTATATAAAATAAGAATATGTATATATATATATATATATACATATATCACCAGTATGAGGTTAGTTTGGTCCCAAAAGGCCATCGTTATTATGGTTTTTGGGATCCGAATCCATGCTAGCATGGACTCTGTTGGTTGCTGTTGATGCCAGGACCCAGGGTGACGAGCCAGGGAACTGGGCCCTTGGCAGCCCCCACACAAATTTAATGATTAAAGTGAAAGCAGCCTGAAGATAAGGACCCGCCTGAAAGGACCACGTAAGCATTGTGAATGCCTGAACCCTAAACCCTACTTGGAGGTTCATGGGTACTTACAAGTAGGGTTATAATTAGGGTAACTATACTTATATCCCATATAAAGGGACTTATAACCTTACTTATAACTACCCCTGAACCTCCAAGTAAACCCTAAGCATGTATGAAGGGGCTGGTCGCCTTGGCATTTCTCGCTGACGATGTGGTGCCTTCGACGTCAAGTCTCACTCCCAACTGCGCAGTCCAAAGACTCAAGACTAAACCCTGAACTCTGAACTGTTGTGTAGCCCTATTGGTACATGTACCCAAATCGTATATACGTTGGCCTTAAAGTAGTCCCTCTAGAGGTCAAAGTGTATCCTTGTTGAATTGGGTACAGGGACCCTTCGGGTAGTTTGCGTTCTTCAAACCACGAGGATCTTCGGAGATCAATTAGACGGTTACAAGAAGAAGCCAAACCCTAAACCCCAAGGACTAAGCCCTAAAACCTAAACTGTAAACCCACCCTCGGCAGTGCCTGGCCATGCTAGTATATGTGCAGCATGAGTGATGCTATTCCTGGGAGTTTCGGTATGCGGAACTTATGACACCCAAATCCCAAAACCCAAGCCTTCTAAACATAAGTAGAACTCTGCCAAATTTCACCCGACAAGCTGCTACAGGCCATGGCCATTGCCATGGCATCGCTGAATTGGGATTGATTGCAGCCGTTCGGTGGCTGCCCTGCCAGATCTCAGCCGTCGGAGTCTGAAGCCTATGTCAGACATTTTAGTTGAGGCTTTAGGGTTTTGGGTTTTATGGTTAGTGTGCCTCAACAATGGGCTAATCGTAGGCTCCATAGTAGTTCTTTTTTGTGGGATTGCACTACAGGGTTCTGGATATGATCCCCCAAAGAGGAACTACAATGGCGCCCATAGGTAAAGCGGGAAACTACACTTGAGGGTTTATCAGCCGCGAGCACAAGCTTCTCGAGCACCCTAGAAGCAACAAGTCCTTCTCATTCCTTTTTCTGCAGCCGTGAGTCAGTATTGAGAAGATCACCAACCAACTGGAATGTGTCAGGGCTTGTCGTTTAGGGATGGGGTTTCACCCGAAACTGATTGGCGCACACCTTGCTACCTATGCTCCTGATCGGTGTGCTTTTCTTGGGCTACCCTACGTTTTTTTATGGAAGCCCGAGAAACCATCGAGCAGAGTACACAAGAATAAGCCATTATAGTCTGTTTCATATTAGAATAAGTAGTTTGAATAATACGTAATTCTATACCGTATTCTGGATACATACACGTAGATACAGTATAACATACCCTCAATTCTAACTTATGAAGGGCCCTTATCCAAAACCAAACTCTCAACAACACAACTTGTAAATCCTTAGAACCCTTCAGGCGAGCCCTTCGCTAATTATGACGACCCTTATCAACAGGTATGGGATTTTCCGAGAATAAGGGGTACCTTGTTGATCCTTCTTTGGGGGTCCTTATGGCAAGGATCCTACTATTTAGGGTACTATATTAGGGTCCCCTCTTTTGGGAAACTCCCATATAGAACAATTCTACTCTTAATAACCCAGAAGCGACCCTATTTGTTGACAACCACCCTGAATCATAATCCCCTAAACCCCTAAACCTAATCCCCGTAAGGTTTCCCTGAGTGTATACCCTATGGGGTGGGCTGCGAGACATCGAAAAGCCCGTTGCACTTGAAAAGAAACCTAATCCCCATCACCTTTACCCTAAACCCCTAATCCCAAGTCGTATTCGGAGTTCATGAAGAGAGCTTCGGGCTCTGAAGCTCTCGGGTTTCAGGCTTTTCTAAGATTCCACAAATGTTGGGGTGTAGGGTTTGGGGTGCCGGGTTTAGGGCGTAGGGTTTGGGGTTTCTAGTTTAGGGTTTGGGTTTTCGGGTTGGGATTCAGGTTGGGGTTTTCAGGCCTTACGGTTGATGATCGAAATCCTGCATTTCCTTAAGAACCCTAAAATATGGGAATTATGGTATATTCCCTATTATGGGTAATGCAGAATTTATATCATCAACCGTAAGGTTGTTGGTTTAGGCTTTCTGGCCTATCACGGCTTATGGTTTTGGCCTCAGGGAATACAAGGTTTCAGATTTAGGCTTTCGGGCGTATAAGGTTAAGGGTTCATGCTTCAGTTTTTTAGCTTAGGGTTTAGGGTTTAGGGTTTAGGGTTTGAACGGTTCATGCTTCAGTTTTTTAGTTTAGGGTTTATCGAGTTCATCACAAAGCGCTATTTTGACAAAAGCCCTAAGGGTGTAATTGGTCATGCTCTTCATTTAAACCCTACGGTCCATAGCCCAAATACGACTATCCTTTGCCCAATACTGATTTATTGGGTCCGCTGGACCCTGAGGGGAAGATCGGGCTCCGACTGGCTAGGATCAGGTTGCCTGACAGTCAGCTTCAGGCGAAGCCTAGGACGTCGCTACTGGCAGAGCGTGCACAGGTCTGCGTCGTAATGCCTAAATCCCTACACTTTAAACTTGACCTATGCCCTAACCCCTCAACCGAAAGCCTGTTTTGTATCCTTCTTCTTCGACCCCAAAGCTCCAAGAACAACACCTGTGCGCCAAATCTCCTCCCAGGAGCACGTCACATCTTTTCACTGTGGGCCTGATCCAGAGACTCCACACTTGCTTCGACTACAGAATAATAGTGTGTGTTTGTTAGATCACTGCTGAACAGTTAGCCTGCAGGGTCCAAGTACCTGGTATTTAGAAGCCTTCCGAGATACTAGCTTGCATTACAATTATCCTCGAACCAAGTACCTAAATATTGGGTCGTGTGAACCCGCCCTAGGGAAACTAATGCATCGTTACGGAACCGATTAAAGGGAACTCCAGAAAGTTGGAATATGGATTAATGGTAGGATCCCCTATAATTTACCTTAAAGGGGTTACGATAATGATATTCCAACTTTCTGGCTTCTACTGTAACATCTTAGGGGTAAGGGACTCTTACTTCAAGCATCTTGGAGCCTCTGGCACGGCGGCTTGCAAAGCAACTCCGCCAGTGAACACTACATACTTAGAAGGGGCCTTTAATAGGAATATAATAGGGCCCTAGTATAATCCTTATAGTCACTATTACAGGGTGGGGGCAGCGTCTACACTACTTACATACTTCAGGTGCTTCTCAATATTCTATCTCCTGTGACGCTAGTAGCGGGGTAGTAGGGATTATATAGATACTAGGACCCAGAGTAGGCCCTTATTCCCTTTTTTAGGGTTTAGGTTCCCTTATAACACCCTTTAAACTTTAAACCAAAAAGGGCACCCTTTTTATGCCTATGTAGGTTACTCTTGGGTCTAGGATCCTAAACCCTAAACCCTAAACCCTATAGGAGCTTCAGGAAGTTCAGGGACTTGAGCAGGATCCTTTGGATTCTTTAAGGGTCCATGTGCCCAAATAGGGTTCCTTTAAGGGTTCCTATAAGGGTTCTATAAGGGTTCCTATAAGGGTTTAGGGTTTAAGGGTCCATGTACCGAAGTAGTATATACATTGGGCTTAAAGTAGTCCCTATATAGGTACTTTGGGGCCAAAGTATGTACTATTTGGGTACATGGATCCTTTAGATTAGGCAGTACAAAGCTAATCCCGATAGTTTACCTAGATCAGCTGCCTACCCTCGAATGTATACTGGCTATTGAGGGCCATAAGGGGTCTGTAGCGGGTTCCTTCAAAGGGATCTAAAGGGGTTCCTTTGAAGGTATGTTTACATCTGACCCTAAGCGTCCATATATCCAAATATAGTATATACTTTGACCCCAATGTACCTATATAGGGATTACTTTAAGGCCAATGTATATACTATTTAGGTACATGGACCCTTAGGGTGAGGGTCTATTTTGGGGTTTAGGGTTTTGCGGGTTTGGGGTTTAGGGTTAAGGGGTTTAGGGTTCAGGGGTTTAGGGTTTAAGGTAGTCTATAGGTCCTAGGTAAACCCTTTCTTTACGGATAACGACAATAAGGGTTCCTAAGGGTTTAGGGTTGAGGCTTTTGCATGAGGTCTCCGGTTCAGGGCTCGGGGATGCCTGTTTCGGGTTTGAGCTGTACTGCTTATCTGTACTTACATGCCAAAGAAATGGTAACCCATAGTTTTGTCTTATCGGGCTCAAAACCCTAAGTCGTAAGCCCCAAGCCCTGAACCCTAAACGTAACGAGGTTAGCCTTAGAACATGTGATGCCTGAAGGGGCGCACATTGTGAGTATTTAGGGAAACGACGTCCGAAAAGATTTATGCTGCAATCCGCAGGGTGTAAACCTTAAACGCATCAGGGACGCTGACTCATGGGATGTTCCAACTTACTGTCAACTACTGTAACTGCACAGATATAGGAACCTTGACCAGTCCAGGGATAGGGGTGCGGGGTATAGTATATTACAATAAGCACTATGGATGTAAGAGCATACATGTAGTTATCAAGGACGCCCCTGTGTTATGCTATGGGAGACTTCTGCCTACTTTGAAGCTTCGCTCGGCCAAGGCGGCGGAGAGACCAAATGACCGCACCAAAGCCAAGAGTTTAGGGCTTAGAATTTGGGTAGGTTTTCTGGGCAATCCAATATTAAATCCTACAGTGCCTTACCCAACAAGGAGCTCATAGTGCTTTGAAGGTATAGGGTTTATGTAAGCCCGCAGACCCATCGGCATTGAGAGCTCAAAGTGCAACCGTTGAGACCGTACATTCTGGAGCTTCCGTCAGGCTCTGAATAACTGGTAATGGAACTACTAGCCCTTCATGCCCTGCAGATGTTCGTGCTGTATGTATGGTATTCGCTGGTAGTCCCTGTATCAGTGTGGTGTTCTGTGCACCTCAGCACCTAATTCGAAACATTCGGGCCCCCGTATGAGATAGGAAGGACCGCCATGCAAAACCCTATTCTAGTTTTCAAGACCTCTATGTTACATACATATGAATATAAATACTAAAAACCTGTTCCCACTTGTAGATTCTAGCTTAACTTGTAACTTACCAGAAAGTCCAAACCTCACACCGTTTTTAGGATTCACGTTGGGGGGCGTATTGTTTAGGGTGGAGTTGCGGTTAGGCTCGAGCGAACCGGGAAGAAGGGCCGCCTGAGCATTCGCAGCGCTTAGTGAGGGGTCTTCAGGTTGAGGGTTCGGGTCTAGGGCATCGTTGTCTTCAGGTTTGTTGGGCGATCCTGCAACATGCTGAGTGACTGCTCCTGCATGCATAGATCCGAGCTCAAGGAGCCCAGTGTCACACAAAGACGTTTGGATAGATACTAGAGCCACGTACCAGCACAAGAAGCACATTGCTGTGAATGTGGAGAGACATCATCCTAGGGACCAAAATCGCCCAAAAGCCTTATGTAGTATGGTCTTTGGGCCCAAAAGCCTTCTATGAGTCCGTAGATGCCTAGGGTCATCTGAGTGTCGAACCTCACTTCACCCTGGTGCCACGCTACACTCTCTTCTCGCCTCAGGCCTTGCGCCATGAGCTCCATCTAAAACGTGAGCAAGTAATTAATCCAAACTTATTATTCATCACATACATCGGGTGGTTGTCAAAACTGTGGTCCTTTTTTGGGTACCCTAAATAGTAGGTGGCGTACTATACTAGGGACCCCCAAAAAGGGACCATAATTTTGACAACCACCCACATATATATATATATGTATATATATATATATATATGTATATGCTTGTTAGTATTTTATATGTGTATTCAGATTTTTATAGACCCAGGCAGAGCCTCCCGGACTCTTCAATCCGAAACCTCCAAACCCTAAGCCGCTAAGCCTCTAAGCCCGTGACGGCTACTAAACCCTAAAACCCATGAGCTTTGAAACCTAAATCCTAAGCCGCAACGAAAAAACTAAACTCCTAAACCCTAAACCCTATCTTCCCCCCTTATAAAGACAGCAGACAGCACCGAGCATGCAGCGATATGCACTTTCGCAGCCTCGTCGCCGTTCTTTCCTGGGCGCCCCGGCTCTGCGGGGATCTAGAGGAAAGGCAGATGTCTTTAGGTTGGGGGTTTGGGGTTGAGGGTTTAGGGTGTAGGGTTTGGGGTTTGGGGTTTAGGGTTTTAGGGTTTAGCGTTGAGCATTGTGGTGTTGCTCTGTTTGAGGCGTTGGATTTGGCGGCTTAGTGTGTTCAAGGACTCAGGCTCTAGTGCCAGGGTTTACGAGCATTCGGGTTTGGACTTGGCATCCCATCTAAACCCTAAACCCTAGAACCCCAAACCCTAAACCTTGAGGAAGTGCCACCCCAACCCTACACACCCAAAGCGCCAAGCCCTAAGCCCCAAAGCGTTGATGTGCATGTCGTCCTTCCCAAGTGTCTTAGGTCATTGCTTAGACTTCAAGTTGACGCGAAGCGCCGCACCATTTTTTGCCCTCTAGAGATGTCCTGCATGATATGCCTCAATTTAAACTAGGACCCAGAGTAAGCCCTTATTCCCTTTTTGAGGGTTCGGGTTCCCTTATTAAGCCCCTTTAAACCAAAAAGGGCACCCTTTTTATTCCTAGGTTACTCTTGGGTCTAATAAAGGTACACAAAACTACTTCTTGGAGCCCTTTGGGAGAGCTACATTGCAGGGTTCCACGTACTGTAGGAACCTGATTAAGAAGCCTTGGCTAGGTTGGATTTTGGGACATTTTTTATTTTCCATATTTGGGCTTATAAGGGAGCCTATATATAAATATTTTTCAGGGTGTTTGAAGGCCAACCCAGTTGGGCCCATAACCCCAAAACAGTAGGATTCATCAAAGGAACCCGAATGAAGGCCCAAGGTTTCTTAATCAGGTTCCTACATTAAACTCCCCCGAATCCCAGATAATACCCTGTGAAGGAACCCTTATAAAACCCTAATAAAGGCCCAAGGTTCCTACATGAAAGGGCTCCACCTACTCAGCCCACCGAAGGCTTCTGCATTTTCGTTGGCTAAGGTCGGGCCCATTGCCGGCCAGGATGCAGCGAGACTCAGTCAGACCTTTTCGGTTCCTTTAAAGGAATCGATAAGGGTTCTATAAAGGGATCTATAAGGGTTCCTTTAAAGGGATCTATAAGGTTTCTATACAGGGTTCAGGGCCAGGGTTTAGGGTTTCCGAAAATTAGGGGTACCTTATTTGGGGGTCCTTCTTTTCAAGGATCCTACTACTTAGGGTCCTATATTGGGGTCCCCTATTTTCCAACACTACCTATAGGGTCATACCCTACCCCTTTTTGGAAGGTACCTAACTTTTCTATATAAGAGAACCTAACCATAAAACTAGGTACCCTAACAAAGGGATAGGGTTATGACCCTACCTAGAATTGGTTAGCGAGGTCCCCTGGACCTCTGAGTAGCTCCGGTTGAGGGCCCCAGTGGTTTCGAGTAACGGCATGGGCAGCACAGAAGGAATCACAACACTTGGGATTTTGAAGCGCTAAATCCGGAGACATGACCTTGCGCTTGACAACTTGTTGGAACCTTTGAGAAACCCAACCCGCAGGGTCTCAAGCCATGTGCGGCATTTAGGGCAAGGCTATGGTGATGGCTCAGATATCAGTCACCACGTCGCCACAGCATTGTTCTGTTTGGCTTATAACCACAGCTTGAGTCCGCAACGAGCCGGCGAAATCCCTATCTCACGCGCTACAGAATGCAGCTCGCCCAAGCCAAGCATAGCCGCAGATTGTTTTTCCTTTCTGGTTGTGTCGCTCCGCACCCGGCGTCGACTACACCTCGAACCTACATACTAGCTCTATATAAAGGAGTGCATATATATATATATATATACATATATATATATATATAAGATAATCTATTGCCAATTGTTTGCTCTACCGCCAGACGAGGAGCCTGAGGAGTCGAGATGTTTATGCATAGGGCTTACTATAGGGGCCTACATAATTCATACCTATACTATTTTAGGGGATCCTTATCATAGTTATGGTGTATGTATGTATATTATATATATACATACATATTATAAGGCCTCTATATTATGGGGAGTAGGGCTGAAGGCGTTTTGGCTTAAGGGCTACGGGTTTCGGCGTTGGGCTCTAGAAATCCAAACAGCAGACAGGATGGCGCTTCCACAGCCACCTGGTACCCTATACTTGTCTTACCCAGTCTATGATCGTTTTGGGCTAGAAGTGTTCGAGTTGGGGAAGTCGAATTGTTTCGTTTCTAACCTGCCCTAGGCTTCAAACCTAACCCCCAAGGCCTTACACTCCCCCCCCCCCCCTAAGCCCCTAAACCCCAAACCCCTAAGCCCCAAAACCCCTTCAACCCTAAACCCCTAAGCCCCTAAATCCCTAAACCCCTAAATCCCTAAACCCCTACACCCTTAAATCCCTAAGCCCCTAAACCCTAAACCCTAAAACCCTAAACCCTAGCAGACTTCCAGTCCCACGAGCCTCCACAAAAAACAAGGCAGGCGATGCAGCTGGCTGCATGCTGGTCTCGCTTGCCCGGGATCCCCAGTCTCTTACTTGGGTAGTTGTCGCAATTATGATCCCTTTTTGGGTTCCCTAAATATGAGGTGCCGTATTATATTAAGGATCCAAAGAGGGACCATAATTTTGACAACCACCCACTTGTCAGGTAAGGATGTTGGCTAGGGTTTAGTTTTGAGGGGGTTCTACCGGATTACGGGTTTAGGGTTTAGTGTTTAGGATGTAGTGTGAAGGGTTTTAGGGTTTATTTGGCAGTATGTGGCAAAACTTCTTCTTCAACCCCTAAACCCTAAACCCTAAACCCCTAAACCCTAAACCCTAAACACCACTTCTTGTGTTCAGGACTTTGAGAACCCACCAGGAGCCAGGAGCCCGAATGAATCCGGCAGATTAGTTACCTTTAAACGCACAGATACCTACCTTCTTACGGCCCCTTGCTAAGATTCCCCTATCTAAATCCTGCCGATGCAGGTCTCTTGGGGTCCAGGTTCAGGCCTACAGTAAACCACATAAAGTTGGAAACCGGATTAAGGCCAAATAGTGCTGGAATTCCCTATACATTGCTCTTAAGGACTGGGGCTATTGGGTTTCCAACTTTTTGGCTTATACTGCAAACACTAAACCCTCAACCCTGGAGCATTCGGAATTCTGCGACTCCAAGCCCGGAGCCCGTCGGAGCCCGAAACCCCTAAACCCCTAAACGCCAAACCCCTAAACCCCTAAACCCCTAGACCCTAAACCCCTAAACCCCTAAACCCCTAAACCCCTAAACCCTAAACCCCTAAACCCGAATGCCCTAAAATCTAAACCCTCTGCTTGGGCTATTGCCCTCCACCATCAAATCTCAAAATCCGCAGCTCAAAGGTCCGCAGCCTCAAGTAATACTGGGGCCTAGATTATTAGAGTATATGGTTCCCTTATCAAGGGGTCTAGAAGGATTTCTGGAAGGGAATCTATAAAGGATTTAGTATAGGGGCCTAAGTAATTTTCAATACTGTTCTAGGGGGTCCTTATTATGATTATGGGATAAAATACACCAAAACCCTATTCCAATTAAAAAGGCCCCTATATTCCAAAGATCATCACGTGATAAGGTAAACCGAAGCGGTAGAATGCAGGGCTTCTCTAGTAGGAATCACTAGTCTTTGGGGAAGCATCAAGATCATGGGCAAGGAGCTTAGACACCGAAAGTAGGGCTTAGCTGGCTTAGCCATGCTCTTAGATGGTGCTGTCTTTGCTCAGGAAGGAGTGCTTCAAGGCCATTGGTTAAAGTAAAGAGATGGAGTACAAGAAGGCGGCAACAGCTGCGTTCCTCCCAGGGCGGAGGATTCGTGTGTGGATGGTGGCGAACCGTGCAGGCAACCGCCATTGCGATATCTGGACATGTTTCAGCGGTGTCAAATCGTAGCCACACCACCTGGGCTCGGGCAACTCCTTCTTTCCCCTGCTAAATACAAGTGCCGCTCAGAACGTCCGCGCATGAGCAAGTGCCAGCGGCTGAGCACCTTGCAGTAGGTTTAGTAATGGGTTCGCCCACTTAGTGGGTTACTGTCCCTGCAGCATTGTATAAACGTTATAGTACCCAACCCAGTAACTTGCGATATACGTCCTCTCAGGAAAAGTGTTACAAGGAAACGGATTCACGACTCACAGGCTATCGATCTACTGTCCTGTTTCCGGAAGCAGAGCACCTTACGAGTTGCTGCGATCGCAGGCTAGAGCTAACCAAGACCCCTCAAAGGCCCTTGAATAGAGTCCTTATTCTTAGTGACCCAAACAGCACTTAAGCATAAGCATTTTGTAGGGATATCCCTTCCTTATTGGGCTTCATTATAAGGGGATTTATATGGGATATTCCTATCCATATTTTTGCTTATGTGCGTTTTTGGGGCCCTATATTCGGCCGTATGGCCCTCAACAGTGGGTATTTGGGGTATAGGGCTCTAGGAAGAGTCCCCCAACCCGCAAAGACTGAACCCTTGACGACGAAGTGGCCCCAAACGCCCCTCCGGCCCTTAACAACCCCTAAATCCCGAAACCCTACACCCTAAAGCCCCAAGCCCTAAGCAGGTAAACCCCTAAACCCGCAAAGTCATCGGACCCCCCTACCTCTTAGCTACATGTCAAAGGAATGCCAATGAAAACAAAACGAGTATAGCTGTAGGGGATCTTACAAATTAGGAGTACTATCCAATTGTTGTCCCAAGTGTTGACGTAGGTATGCTCCAAATACCGATACAGTCGAAATTATTATCATAATCATAAACCTACATGCACATACACTCGTTCTAGAATTTTTGTTCAAGCCTTCTTGAACTCTCCAAGAACCTAAGAGCCTCCGAGATTGAGAGGTCCTCAGCAGCCATGGCCACCCGGTCGACCTCCAGCCGTCCTTTACCCGCTATGTGGGCGTGGCCCGTTTCGCGACACAGTCTTTCGAAGATTTTATAGTGGTCGGACTATTTCGTCAGAAACTGCTCTAACCGCCCCTATGCAGTTGTACTACTATGATGTGGCCTACAAGCCCATCGAAGTTGGTAAGGCTCCTAAACGGCGACCTCTAAAGCCTTTCAAACCCAGGGTGTGCTGGAGCAGGCATTTTTATCATCGTGCCGCGGAGGCATCAACAGGTTAAGGAGTAGTAGTCGTCGTAGTAGTCGTCGTAGTAGTAGTAGTGGTAGTAGTAGTAGTAGTAGTAGTAGTAGAAGTAGTAGTAGTAGTAGTAGTAGTAGTAGTAGTAGTAGTAGTCGTAGTAGTCGTAGTAGTAGTAGTAGCAGCCTCGTCCTCATCCTTCTCGGCCTTGTCCTTGCTGGAAGGGCAATGCCCCCATGCTCCTAAACATCTCGGCAACAACGGGGTGTGTGTGGATTGTGCCATGTAGTTCTCCGAATTAGGGTCCGTACGGCACTCTACTTATCCCGAAGGGCTCCTCGTCCAGTGAAGTTCACATGGGTTTCTATAGTTTAATTCGGGTTTACATGAGTTTGGAACTTTTCAGGGCTTTGATCGTCTTCGAGCCAACCTCTAGATTCAATCTCTCACAAAGCAATAGAGAGCCTATACCATAGTAGGCCTAATCTAAGGTTACCACTGTAAAACCCTTCGCCCATCTTCAGTTCTAAACCTACAACACTGTACGAGACCTGACGGAAGGTCCGCTAAAGTCGTGAACCCCCGAGCCTCCAACTCACCTCCACTCACATTTTTCGCCCGCACGAATCTGCTGAGTTCCCTTTTGGGCATTATCCTTCAAGATTCCTTGTGTGGGGCTCCTTTTACTGTCATCAAAGGGCACTATAGGAGTTTCAGTCATGTACTTCAGGTTTCATAATGAACATTAGGTTTATAGGGTTCAGGGTCTATAAGGACAATATTTCAGAGGACCATCGGCGATCTCACCCGCCGTGTCGTCTTGGCTTACAGCGCCTACGGGCGCCCGCTTCTGCCCAAGATCGCTGTGGGATGGGCCACCGGCCCTCCTCACAAGAGCTGGGAACCCAGAGCCAAGGATTTGGGGAGTTTAGGGTTTTGGGGGGTTTACATAGGGTTTAGGGCTTGGGGTTTGGAGTTTTGGGGAGTTTGGGGTTTGGGAGTTCAGGGTCAAAGGTCTGGGGTTTAGGTCTGCGCCTCACTGTGTAGGAGCCAATGACTTGAGAATCTGCTTCCCTTGCTAGGGTTTAGGGCTTGGAGCAAATTCAGATAGTATTTAGATGTTTTAGCCCTTATTCAAGATGATTCCTGATAGTATGAAGACAACGCTTGAAGACGTTTCAGCCGCTTTAAACATATGCAGAACTCTCCAAGGTCCGACCCACTGGGGGTTTTAGGGTTCAATGTTTAGGGTTTATAAGGTCTCAGGGTTTAGGGCTTAAAGTTCAAGTTTCCTAGTAGTAGAGTAGGTAACCTTTAACCTTTTTGGGGTAGTATAATCCCTATATAACCCCTATACAATCAAGAAGGTAAACCTTTAGTTCCCCATGATACCCGGCAAGTAGGGTTTCTACAGAAAGAGATGGGTGCAACGGCAACTTCAGAACCGGGTGCAGAGTCAGGCGGTGGTGCTCTGGCCCCCAAGCATCTAATAAAGAGGCCTTACTGTAATAATTACCTATACTATCTTGGGGGTTCCTTATTCTAGTTATTATACAATGGGCCCCAAAACCCTATTCTAATTTTAAGGCCCCCAAGCATCTAAGCAGACATCTGCGTGGCCCTGTCTTTCTTTGGCATGCTTCTACTCTTTCCCATGCTTCCATGCTCATTTCTCCCCATCCAAGAGGGTCCACATACACTCCTGTTATGGAATTGGGTCCCCAAAACTATAATGGGGACGGTCTTTTGGGGCCTAGTTCCATTATTGTAGTGTCTGTGGACCCTCTGGGGATGTGCCTCTTGCAGTTCCCATTGCGTGCTCATCCGCTGTCGTGGTGCAGGTACGTCTGATGATGGTCTCGTTGGTTTCTTATGTTCAGTCGGACTATCGTACAGCTTAGGCAGCAAGGCTCCGTCAACTTAGTAGGAAGAGCCAGTGCACCAGCTCCAACAATGCTGGAAATTGCCTATAGGCTCCATTGTAGTTTCTTTTTTGGTTAACCAAAATCCCTATTATAGGGTCCTAACCATAGAATTGGATAACCAAAAAAGGAACTACAATGGAGACTGTAGGTGTGGTCGTACTTGTTTTTTTGTTTTTACGCTCTTCGGCGCAGAGTCGAGGCTGACGCCCTGACTTTTTGCCCGTCAAGTGCTTGCTTAGGATACTTTGATGCACCCCAAACCCCAAATCATCTTTAGATTCTTAATTACTTAGGGGTACTTAGAAATAGTTTTTAATTTTTGGTTATTAGAATCCCCAAGAAACAGCTAAAATCATGATTTTTGCTGGGGTTCTAAGTTCAGTATAGGTTAAGTTTCAGGGCAGCTGTAAAGCGCGAGGAAATGGAGATCGGTATAGCAAGTACCAGAGGAACCGGACTTCATGGTAATGGTATCCCGACATTGCCTTCTTATCGCTGTAGCATAAAATCTGTACGTCAAAACCCTGTGCTGAAGTCGGAGACGAGCTTGACATCACTCACATATAAACCCGAAGTGCACCATTCCACAAAGATCACGAGCTCATGGCCTAGTTTTTCCAATTGCAAGGGTCCACAGGACCCAGGTTTTTTGTAATGCAGGTTCGCATTCCGGGGTCACTTGAAATGTTGGGAGCTCTTGAATGTTCCACAGGCCTGATGTTCAAGCGTGTCGCAGGCTGGGGCGATGGCTTACATTCCGATGACCAATACTAGCCCTGATCAGGACGAGGCGCTCATTTTGCTTGCTGCCCTTCTTTTACCCCAAGCCGTTGAATCTAAACTACGTTTGAGAGCCTGGGCCAAGCCTATCAAGCTTTGTGAAGCCATGATATAGCCTTTGAGAGGCCCCTGATGTCCAGGTATAGATCAAACCATGGAGAGGGCTGTGGACCTGTGAAAGAGGGCTTCATTTCGATGACGGACTCACTCCTCGAGCCAAAAAGGTACCCTGCAGTCTATAGCCGTTAGCCCTTTTACTTCGAGGGCTCCGTTTTCTCATTAAGGGGCACTCTTCATTATCAACGGGTAACTGGTTAACCAGCCTTTCACGGAGAATCTATGGTTTTAGAATGTGTTATGATTCATAGTTTGTCGGTCGGTGACTTTGGATTGTGGGTTGTAGCCGTGGCGTTCTTGCGACAGCCTCTGTATAGTTATAGCATCAGTACGGCAAGATTCAAACAAGTAGACCCCCAACACGGATCACATACGGTAGGATCCTGAATTAATGTAGAGATCCACCAGAAGTGCGCCCCGCGTTTTCGGAAGCCCGCATAGGTACGGAGGTTCAAGCATGACAACCAGAACCCCACAGAACGGTGGGTTTGGTGAGTAGGTAGGGATTCATTTTTTAGGGTTCCCGTCCCGGGCTGTCCACAAAGAGAGTGGAATCATGCGTCCAGCTCCAAGACGGTTTAGGGTTTCGGGTTTATATATCCATCAGGACTTAACCGCACTGTATAATGCAAAAGACGAACACATTTGTTTTGGGGTTGTCAAGCTTGGCGCCCTCTTCCGTTGTAGTTCACAAGTCTGTCAGGGCACCTTCCGTTGGAACGGGTACCGATGTCATGGTGGCCCCATCCATGATGCCGCCGTCCATGGCAACTTAGACAAAGTCAAGGCCGGAGGGGCTTGTCTAGGGCCGGGTCCACCAGGTGGAGGGTAAATCGTGCGCATCCGAAATCCTAAGCCCGAAATCCTGAAACCCTAAATACAAAGCCGTAAAGCCTTTAAACCCCGAAACCCTACACTCCGAAACCCTGAGCCCCCAAACCACACACCCCCAAACTCTAAAGCCCTAAACCCTAAACCCTATAAATCCTAAACCCTTAGATCTTAAGCCCTGAAGCCCTAAACCTTCCAACCCGAGAGGCTTTATGTAAAGGCGCTGGCAATCGTGGGTGCAACGGGCTGGCATTGGCCGAAACCTGAAATTCTGGGTTTAGGGATTTGGGGATTTAGGATTTAGGGTTTAGGGTTTAGGGTTTAGGTTTGGGGTTTAGGGCTCTAAGCTTCTCAATTTGAGGTCGGGTTCAGGTTAAAGCTCTGTGCGCTAGGCCATAAATAGGCCCTGTAAACCCCAAGCTCTTGGATCACAGTATATATATGCTAATATTAATAATAATAATAATAGTACTAATAATAGTAATAGTAATAATAATATTTTTAATAATCATAATGATAATAATAATAATAATAATAATAATAATAATAATAATAATAATAATAATATATATATATATATATATATATATATATATACACCCAAAGGTCCCCCTAATCCGAGCTCCTAGGATCGCGTTCAGCGGGGCAGTTGCCCATGATCTGGAGCCCTCCATCTCCCCCCTGCAAAACTCGCAACATCTAACATCCTCTGCAGCTCTTTAGGGCTTAGGGTTTAGGGTTTAAGGTTTGGGGGTTTAGGGTCAGAAAACCCTGAATAATGAAAGTGCTGTTTGAAACCCCAAGCCCGGAAATTTGAACTGTAATCCCTAAAACCTACAGCTCTAAACCCTAAAACCTAAATCCTAAAGCCTTAAAGCCCTGACCCCTAAAACCCAAAACCCAAAACCCCAAAACCCTAGTCCCTAAAGCCTTAAAGCCCTGAACCCTAAAACCCTAAAGAGCCTTAAACCCTAAACCCCTACACCCCCTATATAAACCCTAAACCCTACAGCTCTAAACCCTAAAACCTATATAAAGCCCTAAACAGCCCTAAACTGTTGGGGATCTGTGAGTTCCCGAAAATAGGGGACCCTAATTTAGTACCCTAAAATAGTAGGATCCTTATTATAAAGACCCCAAAATAAGGTACCCCTAATTTTCGGTAACCCTCAACCCCTGGCCCTAAACCCTTTATAGAAACCTTCATAGATCCCTTTAAAGGAACCCTTATAGATCCCTTTTATAGAACCCTTATAGATCCCTTTAAAGGAACCCTTATGGATCCCTTTATAGAACCCTTATAGATCCCTTTTCCAGAACCCTTATAGATCCCTTTATAGGAACCCTTATGGATCCCTTTAAAGGAACCGAAAAGGTTTGACTGAGTGACCCTCATCTGTGCCAGGCTTTGATCGAAGGGAAGCCGGACAAGCTGGCAATCGTGAAGCATCGCTACCCAGTCTGGTAGGGTTGATGATCGAAATCCTTTAAAGGAATCTATAGGGGTTCCTTTAAAGCGATCTACATAAGGGTTTTGGGTGTCTATAAGGGGAAGCATCGCTACCCAGTCTTTAGGGGTTTTGGGGTGTTTAGGGGTTTGGGGGTTTAGGGTTTTTGAGGTTTTGAGGCTTTTAGGGGTTTTGGGGTGTTTAGGGGTTTGGGGGTTTAGGGGTTTTGAGGTTTGGAGGCTTTTAGGGGTTTTGAGTTTTTTAAGGGGGCTCTGCATTTCCTGAAATTTTCTGAAGAACAGTAGAAGCGCAAAAGTTGGAAACCCCAGAGCCTCCATCCTTAAGAGTTAACGTATAGGGAATCCCAGCACTATTTGGCCTCAATCCAGTTTCCAACTTTATGGGGTTTACTGTAGGGGATTTAGGATTTTAGGGGGTGTTGGGTGTTGGGTTCGGGGGTGGGGTTTCTATATCCTAGTAGGGTTGAGGGCTTTGGAAGCATCGTTACCCAGTCTGGTAGGGTTCAGGGTCTATAGGTTTGGGAGGTTAGGATTTCGACCTAAACTCCAAAGCCTAGAGTTCAGGGGTTTAGGGTAGGATTCAAACTCCAAACCTAGAGTTAAGGGCTTCGGGGATTTAGGGTTTTAGGGGGTGTTGGGTTTTGGTAGGGTTCTGGATTTTGGGATTTTGGGATTGTGGCAGGGTTCAATTTAGTGTTAGGATGCCTAAACTTTAAACTGAACCTTGGAATTTTCAGGTTTCTGGGTCAGCGCTTGTGCGTTCAGGGCTGTTGGGCATTGGCTTTTAAGTGGACCGCCATTCGGACTACACGTTTCTTCGTTGTGTTCGGCTGAATGCAGATATGATATAACTTGCACAACGGTTCGTTCTTTAGCAGCGTACTTTGTTGGGGCGCGAGTTCCACTGCTGTCTCGGACTTTGTGGGTATGGGGATTCATGCAAGCCTCCTTTGTTCGGAAATTATGTAGTGTGTGTACATATATATATATATAAATATACACATATATGTATGTTTATGTATATGTATATATATATATATATATGTATATCTATTTGTAATTGTATGTTTGCTTGCATGTATATTTATATGTTCAGGGCTATATTCACATGTTCATAACCGAATATAGAATACCAGAAATGCATTGTGGTCTACTTAATCCAGTTGTGTTTAAGATACTAGAAAACAGCAGAAAACATTATAATCTAGCCCGACTCACACTACCTATAGGGTCATACCCTACCCCTTTTTTGCGGTACCTACTTTCCTATATAAAATGACCTAGCCATGAAACTAGGTACCCTAAAAAAGGATAGGGTATGACCTTCTAGGTATATCTTAAAATCAGGTTCCCGAGTTGGGCTTTGCGGTGAACCGAAATGAGGGCAGCATTGGAATTCTAAAGTACTCGTAGGTTTTCCCCAGCCCGACCGACGGCAAGACGGAACATGTGGGTTCGGGGTTTTGCACTTAGGGGTTCCGGTTTGGGGACCTGCTTCTCAACACTTTGTTTGCAGATGCGAAAGTATCGTCGTTTATGCTGTTCCTGGTTGAGGTCAAAGTGCACATTCACGACAGATGCTGGCGAGGAGATGGGATCGCATGAGGGTTGGGCTTTTTGGCTGGTTCTTGTGAAAACACGGCGAGAGCAATTAGCGAAACCTCGGCAGGGAAATGAAGGTAAGAGGTTTCGAGTCGTGGAGTGTGCAGGAGCACAAGGACGCACAAGAGCGGATGCGCGGTAGACAAGTTTGCCTGCAGGGGTCGAACTGGCCGAAGTAACAAGATTACGTGTGCTAGTATGGGAAATGGTGAGCATAAGGCTGCTACTGCAATCTTACAGAGCCATCTACGGCAGCAGGACCGCGATTTGGGGAATTTCGGATAGGAATCCTTGTTAAGAACATGAGTGCTCTTCCCACGACTTACCCAAAAACCTAGGTGGAACTTGGAGCCTCTTGTAGTCTCTGTGTGTTTCTGAAAAATTGCCAGATCTTTTGAGGGAAGTGGGTGGTACGGTTGATGATAGAAATCCTGCATGACCCATAATTAGGAATATACCATAATTCCCATAGTTTAGGGTCCTTAGGGTCATGCAGGATTTATACCATCAACCGTAGTATGGGGTTGATCTTGGATCATCCAGAACCCCGTGAAAACGTCAAAAGGCTCTACGACTTCCGTGCCGTGTTAAAAGCTCAAGAAAGCACCACACCAACAAGCAATCACTCCACCCGAGACCCGGAAGCCCTAACCCTCAACAGTAAAACAAAAAGCCGAGAGTCTACCCTAAGTGAACCTTTAGATACACTTAAAGGAATCCTATACCCTGAACCCTAAACCCCAAACCCTAAAACCCAAAATGCTGAACCCTGGACCCTCACTCAACCCTAAACCCTAAACCCTGAACCCTAAACCCCTAAACCCTAAACCCTAAATTCCACAAGAAACCCTACAAGGAGGGTAGCGCAGAAGCGATCCACATGGGTGCCAGCCGAAGCGGGATTCCCAGTCTCAGACACTTAGGTCAGGCTTTAACTATAGTCTCCAACTTTGGGGTTCCTATCAGGGGCTCCTTTAAGGGATCTCTAGAGTTTAGGGTTTAGGGCTTAGCCCAAAAGCTGGAAACTCCATAGCCTCAATCCTTAAGAGTAATGTATAGGGAATCCCAGCACTATTTGGCCTTAATTCGGTTTCCAACTTTGTGGGCTTTACAATAGCTCAGGGTTTACCTATAGTCTCCAATGTATTTCCTTTTCTCGGTTTAAACAGTATGATGGTTAGGATCCTACAGGGTAATTAACCAAAAAAAGGAACTACAATGGAGACTATATGTAGGACATACTTGGAGGTCCAGGGGACTTAGTAACGGTGTGGGGGGTAAAGAGTTAAATTAATGAGGGCCTCACGATTTCTGAAGCGCTTTATACCTTAAAGCCACTGTGGGGTTCAGGGCGTACATGGGGCTATAGGGTTGTATATACCGGAGTGAGGTTACCAAAACTGCGTAGCTCATTTTCAAGAGAGGCAGTTGCCACTTGGAGGTTCAAGGTACTTAGTAAGTAAGTTTAGGATTAGAGCTTGAAGGGAACTTGGAAGCTATATTATGAATAAAATGTTTAGCCAACCCCGCTCACTCAATTTTACAGGCTACTTGCCTGCCCACCCCTAAACCCTAAACCCCTAAACCCCTAAACCCTAAACCCCTAAACCCTAAAGGGAGCCTACTTCGGAACCTCCCGGTTCTCCAGAGGCCAAGAGCCCGACTCCCCCCGAGCCCACAACTGCTTAGCCCCTGCGCAAGAAAACCAAAGCCCAAACCAAGGCCACATACGGTTGATGATATAAATCCTGCATTACCTTTGTGATTCTAGACTATTCTGGGTAACGCAGGATTTATACCATCAACCGTGGAAGCCCTACAACCGTACAATGTTGAGCCCTGGCCCGAAACCCTAGGCTCACATAGAAAGCCTAAAGCCCCAAGCTTTAAACCCTGACCCGAAGCCCAAATCCCAAACTATCAGGGGCCAAAAAAGCACATAAGCATAAGCATGTTATAGGGATATCCCTACCTTAATGGGCTTCATTATACGGGGGTTTATATGGTATATCCCTATCCTAATTTTTTGCTTATGTGCTTTTTTGGGATCCTAAACTAAGGCCACATAGATGTCGTGCAATACCTGCTCGATGCCCGGGCCGAGTTGAGCGCTGCAGCCGGCTCCCCAGTTTCCATGAGCATGCGTGGGTAGTTCTCTAAATCACGGTCCCTGTTTAGGTCACCAAAACAGTATGGCACCCATATATATATATATATATATATATATATATATATGTATATATAGATATAGCTATAAAAAGGACGTAAAGAGGACCCCAACAGGGACGCTACTTTGGAGAGCTACTCGTGTTCAAGCTGAGGCTTCTGTTGCAAAGGGCTCCTTCCATGGCATTGCAACAGTATCTGTCAGGGCTCTGTACCTGGACGCCCCAACTACCCTGTAATTTAATTTAGGAACCTGATTCAGAAAACCTTGGCCCCATAACCCCAATATGTTAGGATCCATATTAAGCACCCTACAGTAATAAGGACCCAAGGTTTCTTACTCAGGTTCCCACATGAGCCGCAAGGGCTCCATAAAAGGGCCTTCGGGTGTCCTGGTAAAGTTACTCTTGGTATCCCCCAGAAGGAAGTCTTTTGTTGAAGGGTGGCATCTGCGGGGTTCCTCAGTAGTATCCTTTTGCCGAACTTTTGACCTTATTCTCGTGAGTTCCCCCCATTAAAAAAATTGTAGGCAACAGGTACCCTTTTCGTAGGGGCTACTGGGGAACCTAGTCATCTGTCCTGTGGCTCCCGATTCGTTTAGCTTCTCACCGTTCGTATGAGGGGCCTCATTGAGCTCATGCTGGCATTGCTGTAGGGTTTTGGGTTTAGGGTTTTGGGTTTCTGGGTTAATGCTTTCCTTCGAGAGTTCAGAGCGTAGCGTTCGTTTTTGTTACGGTAGTGGCTTGAGGACTTCAGGCTTTTGTTTTACTGTATTCTGCTCCGAGGTAAAAAGTTACAGCCCTACCTATAGTCTCCATTGTAGTTCCTTTTTGGGGTTACCTGGTTACCTTATGGGATCCCAACTATATAATTGGTTAAACCAAACAAAGGAACTACAATGGAGACTATAGGTAAGCCCTCAACACTACGCCCTCAAGCCCTATCCCTCAGCCCTGAACCCTGACACCTGCAGGTGATCATCGATGGGAAACCGCAGTTTGATGCTACTTGTCCAGCACGTCTGTGGAACCTGCCGGGTTTAGGGTTTAGGGCCCTAGGGTTGAGGGTTTAGGGCCTTGGGTTTAGGGTTTTGGGGTCGCCGGAGATAGGATACTGATCACAGTAGCGGTTTGCGTTGTGTAGCACACTGGGCCTGAATAGTCAGTTGAGAAAGTTACGCTATTCTATTTCCGAGCCAGAGTCTTATTAGAAAGGCTGCTTTATTATGGTCTTCAGGGTTTGGGACTTGAGCGTCAGGGTTTGGGAACCAGAGCATGGGTTGCCGGGCAGACAACATCTGCACGGGCATCCCATCTTCGGATCAGCTTCGGTCCTTCCAAGGATGCTACTAATGGGGTTTCGGGCTTACGGCCGTTTAGGGTTTAGGCTGGCAGCCCAACCAATAACACCGTGTTTGTCGCCTTATTGAAGCATGTTCCGAGCATTGCGTAGGGTCAGGGGTAGCTTAGCATTTCCTCACCCTTTACGGAGCAACATTTCAGTGCTTTAGGGCCGAAACATGGTTAGAACGTCTTGGGGTCGTTTACAGCCCTACCCGAGACCCTCAGAGACGCCTCACAACGCCTCTTAAACCTTTATAGAACCTTCGTAGAACCTTTGCCCTCAAACCTCAACCCTGCACTCTAAACCCTAAACCCTAAAAACCTGAAACTCTAAACTTTACACCCCGAACTCAAAAACCTTAAACTCTAAACCCTAAACCCTTAAACCCCTAGCGCCTTTAAGGGAACCTTTCGGATCACCTGTGAGGTGCTGCATGCGGCTGTCAGCGGCGAGGGCTGCGGCGGTAGCTCCTTGGCTGCCGAAGTTCATGAATGCTTACTGTATGGGCCTTAATAATTACCAGGGTTCCTTGAAGGGGTCTTTGAGGGATGTACAGTATGGTTCTATGTTACGGGGGCTTAATATTTACCTATACTATATTTGGGGCTCCTTGTTTTAACTATAGTATAATGGGCGCCGATACCCAATTCTAACAGTTAAGGCCCCTATATTGGGACATCCTAGGGCCTTGGGTCATCCCAGTATTTCGTGCGTAGGATTCAGGCTTTGGGTTTAGGGTTTTCGGATTCAGGCTTTGGGGTGTGGTGCTTGGGCTTCAGGTGTAGCGTGTAGGGCTTACAGGACACCCAAAATCGAACGCATTTCTGGGGGCTTTGAATTTGGGGTTTAGGGTTTTAGGGCTTACGGGCTTTGGGTTTAGGGTTTAGGGCAACGAGTTTCGTGTTTAATAGTTTAGGCCCCAAAGACGCCGTAATGGTTCTCTTCCAGGTTGCAGAGTGACCCTGCAACCATGGAAGTTTTGGAACCCTACATGTATATATGATTTTATACTTATACTTGTATATATATATATATACATACATATAAACATATACAAATACAGATATTTACAGACAGATCCTTTCCGCGTGGAGACACTATACACATATTGAATGCACTACAATATTCCCGCAAGCGTTCTTTTAGTCCTTCAGACCCCTGTAGTCCGATGTAGAACCCCGAGAAAACCATAAAACACACGGTTAACGGTTTAGGGTTTAGGGTTTAGGGGTTTAGGGTTTAGGGTTTAGAGAAACGCCACGAAAGAGTTTTCTAGATTCTAGTCATGTATGGCACCCGTTGTATTGGACCTCGAACCGATGGGGTTTCGAATCGAAGCGCAGAGATGCATCGAAGCGATGTTCCGATCCCAAAAATCTTTCAAATCGCGCGGTTCAACTTCTCGACTTCTGGATACTTTACCTGTGCAAAGGACTGCTTTACCTTAAATGCCAAGTTCAGAGACAGAGAGATGATCGCTAAGCACTGCGCGAGCACCAGGCCCAGCATACGCCGCCTGCGCCCTGCAAAACATGCCGAGCAACAACCGTGCTTCATCGGAAACCCAGAAAACCTAAAGAAACCGATACCTTCAAGCCTAAACCCATAAGCCATTAGCCCATCCTAGCCTTAAGTTCCGTGCTTCATCTAAGAATTCGAGAGCGTGAAGCATTTGCTTGTGGCCAAAGCGCCCGTGACGGTGGACGCCAAGGGCAGGCCAGATACTGGGGTTTTGGGATTTAGGGCGTTGTGGTTTAGAGGTTTAGGGATTTAATACTGAATGGGTTTAACATAGGGGCCTTGATAAGTAGAATAGGGTCTATGGGTTCTATCCGCAGATCCGCAATGCCCAACCTTTAAACTTTTTGGGTTCTTATACTATAGTAGGAATCGTAAAGTTTATCCTTTGATTTCAGTGGCTTACTGGGGGAGTAAGTATCAGACTTTCATAACCCTAAACCCTAAACCCTAAACCCTAAACCCCAAACCCTAAACCCTAAACCCTAAACCCTAAACCCTAAACTCTAAACCCAAAACCCTAAACCCTAAACCCTAAACCCTAAACCCTAAACCCTAAACCCCAAACCCTAAACCCTAAACCCTAAACCCTAAACCCTAAACCCTTTCATAAAGGGTCTCCGGGTCCAGGACTGGCGGGTTCCAGGCCATGAGGGTTTCGGGACTGAGCCCAGCGTGAATCTTCGGACTTGCTAGTTTAGGGCTTAGGGTTTAGGGTTTGGGGTTTATGGGTTTAGGGCTTAGGGTTTAGGGTTTAGGGCTTAGGGTTTAGGGTTTAGAGTTTAGGGTTTAGAGTTTGGGGTTTAGGGTTTGGGGTTTAGGGTTTAGGGTTTGGGATTTAGGGTTAGGGTTCAGGGTTTACTTGCTATCCTAAGGCTCCATAGTAGTTCCTCGTTGGGGTTCGTATTTAGAATCCTATAATGTAATCCCCCAGAAGGAACTACTATGGAGCCTTAGGGTAGTTTAGGGTTTCTAGATTCGTTGGAACATGACGAGATATGCTCACAACAACCTTATTATTTAGTTTAGCCATACACACAACAGCGACGACGGCCACGACTGCTGCTACCAACATGTAGCAGTAGCAGTAGCCGTAAAGTAGAAGCGGCGGCAGCAGTGGCAGTAGCCGCAGCAGCAGCAGCAGCAGCAGCAGCAGCAGCAGTGGTAATCGTTGTCGTCGCCGTTGTCGTAGTGGCAGAGGAAGCTTACGAAAATGATTCAGCTATACTTAATAATGATGGTGGTAGCAGGGGCAGTCACAGTGGCAGCAGCAGTAGCATCATCGGTACTATCAGTAGAAGTCGTCGTCATGATTGGCAGTGGGAGTGGTAGTTGTAGTTGTAGTGGTAGTAGTACTTGTCGTCGTCGTCGGTGTGTTTCTGGTTGTGGTTGCGGTTGTTGCTGTTGCTGTTGCCGCTGTTGCTGCTGATGGTGCTGGTGGTCTTGGTGCTGTTGCTGTTGCTGTTACCGTTGCCGTTGCTGTTGCTGGCTGCTGTGTTGCTGCGTTGCTGGGTTGCTGTGTTGTTGTGTTGCTGTGTTGCTGTGTTGCTGTGTTGGTGTTGCTGGCTGCTGAGTTGCTGTGTTGCTGTGTTGCTGCAGCTGCTGCTGCTGCCGCCGCTGCTGCTGGTGGTGGTGGTGGGTTGTGGTGGTGGTGGTGGTGGTGGTGGCGGTATTGCTATTGCTAAAGATTAGTGTTGTTTTTGTTATTGATATTTTTCTTCGTGTTGCTTCTGCTGCTGCTGCTGCTTCTGCTTCCGTTGTTGTTGTTGTTGCAGCAGTTGATCTTGCTACAAGTTTGATGATACGAACATTTTTCTGTAGGAGTGGATTCGGCTCAGGTCTCGGGGTTGGACCCGTAAACTCCTTCAGCCCCAAAACTACCCAAAGCCCTAAAGCTCTCTGGCCCACCCAATGCCCATGAAGTTACGTAAACTTAAGCACTAAACCCTAAGCTCCCCAAGCCCTACAAGCCTAAATCTAAAGACCCGAAACCCTCCCTTGCCGACAGGTCCCTTTTGCATGTAGCTTTTCATACCGGCGGTCGGCTCAGAGAACAGGAGCATTATTAATATCATATCCCAAGACCCTATTCTATCCATTCAGGTCCCTGTTAAGGGGCTGAACTTGAAGGTTCAGGGGTAGTTATAAGTGGGGTTACAAGTCCCTTTTTCTGGGTTATAGGTATAGTTAACCTACTTATAACCCTACATATAACTACCCATGAACCTCCAAGAAGGATTGAACAGTCTGACACGACCTGAATAAGATACGACTTGGGTAGTTCAGGGGAAGGCGTTCAGGGCATGTTCTTTTGAGTTTGGGGCTTAGGGCATGGGGCTTCCAGTCTTAGATATAAGGTATCCTAAATTAAAGCCTAAACAGCGCTAAGCCTTTGACCGTTCTCAGGGTGTCGGGTTCAGTTCAAGGTGTATAGGTGGAATTTTCAGGGTGTAGGCGGATCCGATCCTGCCCCGAAACTCAAGCCGAGATCCTACACAGCACCCCAAGTTCAATGCCCTGAAGTAAACCCTAAAGCCAAACCCAAAGCCCTAAACCCTTAAAGCAAAATAACTAAACCCTAAGGGTCCGTGTGCCCAAGTAGTATGCAGTACATACTTTGGCCTCAGAGTAGTCCCTCTGTAGGTACTTTGGGGCCAAAGCATTTACTATTTATGTACATGGACCCTTACAGAAACCCGAACCCATTGCTGTGTCATCCTTTCGGGATTTGGCCATTGGGACTGCAGGATATGGGGAGGCTGCATGGGTTCAGGGTTTAGGGGTTTAGGGTTTGGGGGTTTAGAGTTTCGGGGTCAGGTTTTCGGTTTAGGGTTTGTTTAATGAGGAGTTTAGAAGGTCTTTGCTGGGTTTTATACGGTTGGTGATATCTGGGTTTTACAGGGTTTTTACAGGGTCTGTCTAATGGGGAACCCTACATTATTACCGCGTTCAGGGAATAGTCTGCCATATACACGCCCAGAACCCTCTTCTGACAGGGTCGTTGCCGGGCTTTTCACAGTTTTAAGACCCGGCCCGCAATTATTGGAACAGGGTCCTTTAAGTACCTACATCCATAAAACATATATAAATATACATAAATATAAATATAAATAAATATAAATATATATATATATATATATATATATATATATGTATATATATATATATATACGTTACACATTTAAATCATCATACAGCCAAAGCCCTGAGGCACAGGTGGCGCGGTGGGGCATTCGACTTAAGAGTGTTACTATACAGTAAACGTCGTGGTATAGGGCCTTATACTGGGGTTCTACTTTCTGAGTCCTCCCGGAGGTCTGGGTAGAGGTACCGACTCATAAAAAAAAAACCCGGGGAACCCCAGCAGTCCCAGATCAATCGCCCAAACACTCAGACTCGAATGGTAATGTCAAGGCTGGTCAAGGATCAATGACTTAGGATAACTAGATACCTGGTTAGCGATGAAAAATGTCATTCTCTAAGACGAAGAGGTGCTGGCAGAGATTATATGCAACGCCAAGAAAGGTGCTGTGACAGGAGCTGCGGGTGGTTGACAGGCATGGACTTGAGCGAGAATCCGAGCTGCCTGAAGGCACCAGCAGTCTTGAAGCTCTCGGCCGTCCGCGTTGTCGATGGCTCCGGCGTCGGCTCAGCCCTGGCTCATAGCAATCCCAAAGGCTCCATGTACCAGTATAGTAGATACCTAAGCCTTCAAGGGGTCCCTATGTAGGTACTTTAAAGGCCTAAGTCTCTACTATATGGGTACATGGAGCCCTAAAGAATTGGGCCCTTGGCAGAGCATAATGCTCTCAGAAGCTGCTCTAGACACGAGTGGTGTGCACAGACGGCTTGGAGGTGCACATCGCTCGGGGGTAGTTCTAAATTAGGGTCCCGGTTTGGGGCGCTATTATAAGGGTTTCTATGGAGGTTTCCATAAGGATACCATAAGGGTACTTCTCTAAAGTCGGCTTCCTTCCAGTTCTTGCAGGGGCCCTTGAACAGAGCCCTTGTGGCCCTTGAGGTACATCAGAGGGTAGTTTGGGGGGTCCCCACAAATAGCACCGCACCCTTGAAGAAAAGGCCACCAAATCGGGAACCTAGTTGAGAGAACCGTGCGCCTGCTGTAGCCCCAGCCCCTCGAGACCAAACCCCAAACCCTCAGGCCTGAAACCCTCCCAAGCCCTCAGACCCGAGAACCCGTGCGGCACCCGTCAGGGTCCCATTAAACACGCTGAGACCTGACCACGCTGCCGCAAAAGGTAACATCGATGTCATCAAGCTTCTGCGCGATGAAGATAGTGCAGCACCACGTGGGGTTCCCAAATATTCGGGTTTAGAGTTTTGGGCTTGGGGGGTGGTGAGACGACGCAGTGTGGTTCAGAGACGTATGGTTAACCATAGGCTCCATGGTAGTTCCTTTTGGGCTTCTCACAATTGCGCCTTCGTATGACCTATCCTCATTCATTGCTTGGAGATTTGTCTCTTGACTTCTGGATGCATATTGCTGTACAAAGCATGTAATGCTATCTGATCACCGCAAACCTACTTTATTTCAAGGTTTAGGGGCGTAAATCCCCTAAACCCTAAACCCTTAACCCTGAATCCTGAACCCTGAACCCTGAACCCTAAACCAAATGCTTCTGTCTGATCTAGGGCGGCCCTGCGGGGCAAGTTACGGATCCCTTGTGGAGGATGACTACGCAGGAATTAATAACTCCCGAAAATCCAAGGGTAAACGGAGGAACCCTTGATAAGGACCCCTAGGCTAGGGTATTTACCCTTAACATAGCTATTATATACCCATGATATAGCCCATTCTAGGGTAGGGGTCCCCATTACGGGTCCCTCCTTTTCCACTTTTGAGAAAATCGAGCTCTTTGACCCGAGTCGCGAGTGCGGCTGCGGGATCCGTCAAAGCAGCACAGTTGGAAGATCAGGGGCTGTTGTAAACAAGTTAGAAGTAATCAAAGGGCAAAAGGAGGGATCCCTTAATGGGGACCCCTACCCTATAATGGGCTACATAATGTCTATATAATAGCTACGTATATTAAGGGTATATACCTGTGGGCCCTTATTAATGGTCCCTCCTTTTACCCTTTGAAGTAAGGCTACAATTAGGATCACCCTGCTTGGGAAAACTAGACCACTAGGCTTACTCAGTCCCCTGATTCTCCACACACCTCTCTGTCTGTATTTCTCTCGCTCTCTCTCTCTCTCTCTCGCTCTCTCTGTCTCTCTCTCTCTCTCTCTCTCTCTGTCTCTCTCTGTCTCTCTCTCTCTCTCTCTCTGTCTCTCTCGCTCTCTCTCTCTGTCTCTCTCTCTCTCTCTCTCTGTCTCTCTCTCTCTCTCTACGTATGTCTCTCTCTCTCGCTCTCTCGCTCTGCTTCCGATTTCCGGCCACCGAAAACCTAGGACGAAAGGACTGACTGCTTTGGAGAGGATCAATTCCCTCCCAAATCCTCTCTTCCTGCCTGTCCCGCATCAAAGCTGTAGGCATTTAGAAGGGGGTGGGATGAAGCAGGTACACCCCCTAATCTTCGCAAACTCTAAACCCTCAACCCTTTATAGAACCCTTATAGATCCCTGTAAGGAACCCTTATACAAAGGCTTACAGGGTCTTTATTCACACTGCAGAGCCGAATGTACTCGTGGCGTACATTGTTAGGCCCGGGTCCTATGTAATAGTTGGTAGTTGTCAAAATCATGGCCCCTATTTGGGTCCCTATAATCATAAGGCACCTATTATTTAGGGTGCCCAAAAAGGGACCTCAATTTTGACAACTGCCCATATGTCGAAAATTCAAGGGCAAAGTATATACAGGCACATAGACCATAGACCCTGTAGAGCTACCATAACCAGTATACGCTAAACCTTCAAGAATTGTCATACCTTGTATACGACCCTGTAGAACCTTCACAAAAATATAAAAACTCGTTTCAACCCTTGGTAAATGGTACTTTGGCGCTTTGGTAAGCTAGAGCCACTCGCTGCCAGCTGCGCAACTGGCGCATCAGCTCTCTCACAAGAGCTTCACGGCCCACCTCGAAGAAGAGGCCAGGCAAACCGAAACAAGTTGGTTTGGGATTGAGGGTTTAGGGTTCAGGGTAAAAGGGGTTCGGGGTTTCGGGGGTCGGGGCTGGTTTCTGGGTTGAGAGTTGCGGGATGGTCGGGGCTTTGCCTCCGGGTCTACATCGGGTTTAGGGTTTAGGGTTCAGAGTGTGGCTGGTTCAGCTCAGTCGTGACGTTTCACACACTAGCGGGTTTCGGGTTTAGCATGTTGAGCGGGACCTTAATCCAAAGTCTCGACTCCCACAGGATTGCTTGCCTTGAAACCCCCAATCCCCGGCTGAAAGTACGAGCGCCCCCATCAACCACCCCCCAGTCGCACCCGAAACCCCAGGAAGTCGCAAAGCCTAGGGTTTAGGGCTCCTGTCCCAAACCCCATGCGCCCATCAAACTAAAACCCCCCCAACCACCACAACCCTGACTCCTAACCCCTGGACCCCTAACACGCTGAACTCCATTCGAAGCTTGCCCCGTCCCGCTCAGTCGGAAAAGACCATCGAAGAGCACCCGCTATCCCTCGGCATTGTTGGAGGCCAGCTCTTGGTTTAGGCTTTAAGGAAGCGCGCAGGGGGGGTGAGGAATGAGGTTGGCAGATTGGGTGCAGAGTCTGGAGCTTTGGACCGAGTTTTTGCGGCTCGGGGGTTTTTATTCGTAAATAATGTAAGAACCTGATTAAGAAGCCTTGGGTCTTTATTGGGCCCTTTATATGGATCCTAGTATATTGGGCCATTGGGGGTTATAAGGCCAGGGTTTCTTCATCAGGTTAATACATTACCCCCCCAAAACCTGTTCTTAGGGTCCCCGTACTGAGTATTTTTGCTCCGGCTTCCCTGGGAAGGTCAGCGAAGTCTCACATCCCGGTTACATGTAAGACCGGTTCAGGGTCTGGTGTGAAGGGTTCACAGGGCTACCCAACATGCGCAATTCCGGGAACATGCATGCCTGCTACCGTCGTCTACACTTGCGGCTAGTATCTAGTAGTTATTTGGGATTTGGGCTCACCCTATTATCCAGCACAATTCGATGCCTCTGTGTATGGTCGGTTAGCTGACAACCTGCCCACAGTTCGGGAGTCTTGGCATGCAATTTTGCACTTTCTCAGCCCCGGCCCTAAGGGCCCTAAACCCTACACCCTAAACCTTCAACCCAAATCGAAACAGACTCCATGCCAGCAAGAAGGCATGGCGGAGCCCTTCGGGCTCACTGTCAGAGTCGCATATTCTGGAGATACTGTTGGGCTTAACTTCACGGTTCGCCCTTGTACAAGATGGGCATCGGAAAAATAAGACGAATATCCCGGCAGAGTTGCCCCCGCGCCCTATTCCACTTTCGAAGGTCCATATAGCATACCTTTTCCCTGTCGCCATGATCACATTGCAAAAATTTCCGAGACAGACACAGTCAACCAAAACCACCAGCGTTGCGATAACTCTGCACAAGCAGTCGCAATTTCATTAAGTTAAGATATTTACATGGGCCGCGTGCCGTCGCACAAGACCTGAAAACGTCCATAATTAAGAAAGAGTTCACGCACATCTCATGGCATACGTACATATACACATACAAATGCGGACGCAAGCATCTGTAAGCATAGGTAAGTGAAGGAACACAAGTAAATAGATAACCATTGGATGGATTTATATATATATATATATATATATGTATGGAAAACATAACATATATACAGTTTTTACACACATGCGGAACTATACCGCGGCAAACAAACAGCTCATTTCTCGTCGGGATCCGCATACAGCAAGGTGTCCTGAATTATCGAAAATCGGTGTCGCTCGGCAGGGAAGCTGAAGGAAGAAGAGCTGAGCGAGTTGGCAGAGGTGGGACCTGCTCTGAGCGAGCGTGGCTTTGGATAGACACGTCTTTTTTGTACCCTATTTGGAGGCCCAGGGGACTTAGTAAGTAGGTTATAGGTAGGGTTATAAGTACCCTAAGTGGAGTTACCCCAATTATAACCCTACTTATAACCTATACTTACTAAGTCCCCTGGGCCTCCAAGTACCTCATCAAGGCTGACCCATAGGCTCCATACGCAGAAACTTAGGCCACCGGGACCGATACGTTGAGGCCAGAGTGCTGTGTGGTAATGTAGGAACCTGATTAAGAAACCTTGGGGGCCTTTGTTAGGGTTCTGTAAGGGTTCCCTTAAAGGGTACTATAAGGGATCATAGTACTATAATAATGTAGAAACCACTATAATAATGTAGGAACCTGATTAAGAAACCTTGGGCCTTTATTCGGCTTCCTTATATGAATCACACTATTTTGGGGTTATACGACCAGGGTTTCTTAATCAGGTTCCTGCATTAGGTGGGACACCACCTCCGCTACCCATAGAGTATCTGAGGCCAATTTGTCCCCACCGCATATCGCAGGACTCATAGTTTAGGGTTTAGCGTGTCCTGGGTGGTCGAGTTTGCGCTGTCCAGGGTTCAAGCTTTCGTGCTGGGTGTATGTGTATGATACATGGTATATATGTATAGATATATACAGACATCTTGATATATCATTATATATCAATATTATACAAACACATACGTATATACATACGCACATACATCCATCCATACATACATACATACATACATGCAAGTATATATATATATATATATATATATATATATATATATACACACACAATCACACACACACACATACTGCGGGTAGCAGAGTACTGCTGTTGCTGTCATGTTCAATGTGCTGCCTTTTGTTTTCCAGTGGCACTCCTCAAGTGGCTTGTTCCCCACACGAGCTCTATTGGAGCTATTACTGGCTGAATTACTCAGACAAGGAGTAGATGGTCTCAAAGTATCAGTGTAGCTAGCACCGATAACCTCAACCGAAAGCTTAAAGCATGTCTGCTGTGCTGGCTGCTGAAGCTTTGGTACCTTTCAGTGGGAGCCGCTTCTTCATCTTACCTAGATTTACAAGTTGCTTTGAGGCGGTAGCCTTTGAGATGCAGGATTTGTAGGGGCTAAGGCGGTTCAGGTTTATGTTTCAGAGGCGGTTCAGTCTCACTGTTTAGGTGTTCGGATTTAAGTATGAGGGTTGGCGGTTTTCCTCGAAATAGTTGAAGGATAAGATCTTCTGCATTCTATATGATCTCCGTAACCTGCATTAAAGCTGAAGCGTACAACCACCAGGACCCCCCAAGGGCAAGGGCCCTTCCATAGAGTCCTTATGGCCCTTATTGTGGGTATTTGGGGTATATTAAAAGGTAGTTGGGGTTCCAGGCGTGCCTAGACCCTCCAACTACCCATAGGCCCCAAAGTAGTTCCTTCTTGTGGTTCATATTTAGCATCCCATAAGGTAGTCCCCAAAAGGAACTACAATGGGGCCTTTGGGTGCCTTTTAAAATATGCCGAACTGCCCACTATCAGCGGGCTCCTGATAATTGCAGAACCCGCATGGAGCCCGCGTCTCTCAAGACCCGAGACCTTGAAACACTATTAAAATGCTCAACAATGCTCAAACCACTCTTCTTCCCGAAGCTCTGGCGACCCAGCGAGTATTATCATGCGCCGTATTTATTGTGATAAGAAGTGTTACTGATAGGTTTATTTTTTCGTATCATTAGTGTAATTACTGTTGTTAGTAATCTTATTATCAATAGTTTTGTGTTTGCTATTTTGTCTTACCAGTACTAGAATACTACTTATATCTGTTTCTGGCTCATGACCTTTATTACTGTTACCTTTCTTGGTTGCTAGTTACCATCTCCGTCTGCAGTTGACTCCGACGTCCCTCAAGATCTTCATCAACGAATGCCCGCAGTGCAGCTCTGTCCTGCAAAGCTTTGGGTTTTTAGGGTTTAGGGTTGAGGGTTGATACGGTTGATGATATAAATCCTGCATTACCCATAATAGGGAGTATACCATTTTTCCCGTAGTTTAGGGTCCTTAAGGTAATGCAGGATTTATGTCATCAACCGTAGGGTTTAGGGTTTAGGTTTTAGGGTTGATAGGGCCTCGGGACCGTTACCGAATTCAATGTTTAGTCTGTGACATTGAACTGAAGCCTACCCATAGGCCCCAAACTAGTTCCTTTTTGTGGTTCGTATTTAGAACCCTATAAGGTAGTCCCAACACGGAACTACTATGGGGCCTTTGGGTAACAGGAACTTCACTTGGGACCCGTGGGCTCAAGTTGCATCGATTCCTCACATCTTCGCGAGATGCTCAAACTCAGACATCTTGCGGGGCTGCGTTACCTGATCCTCGAAGGGTTCAGTTCATCCGTCAAACATATAGGGGCCTTGTAATAGCTACCTCTAGTATTTTTGTAATAGGGGGTTATGGGCCCCGAAACCCTAGTCTAATTATTGAGGCCTCTATAGTAGCTGGCTTTCCACTTCTGTTTCTTGTTGCCTCTGTCTCTGTGAGCGTCTCCGCTTCTTTCTTTTTCTCTCTTGCCTCTGACGCGGCCTCGTGTTTGACTGCCGGTTTGCCAGCTGACCTGCCTATTTTAAAGGGCCCCAGACAAACTTGATACAGTGACTTGGTGGAAGGGATGCTATCTCCCCACATGCTTCACATGCCTGAGCAACTCCACAGACAGATGCACGCAAGCATGCATGTAAGGAAAAGTCTGTTTAGTGTCTGAATAACCAGGTACGTGTTTGTATATATATATATATACATATGTATTACGATCATTATTGTTTCTGCTTATGACTATGCTTATGATTGCGATTATTGAAGATTACGATGATTTTTGTTGCTGCTGTTGCTCTTGGATTTATCAAAGAGACCCCATGTCCGCTCAGCTTCACACATCCACACGAAAGTGCCTAATACCATGCATCGGGCTATTGACGGCCTGAGTGCACATGATGTTGAACAAATCCGAAAGATCTTCCTAGTAACTAACCAAGAGGGTCCACATACACTGCTATTACGGAATTAGGTCCCCAAAACCATAATGGGGATGGTCTTCTGGGGCTTAATTCCATTGTTGTAGTGTATATGGACCCTCTGGGTAATAGAACTGGCCTAAATGCCCCCCATGCGCTACAAGCCTACACTTTATCCCCCCCGCAGACTTTATCCCCCCCCCCCCCCCCCACCCCCATCCCCCCACCCCCACCACCCCCACCCCCGCCCCCCCACCCCCCACCCCAGCCCGAAAGACGATGGGGGGGGTTGTTTAGTTGTGGAGGGTTTCAGAAGCTGAGATCCCAACGCCTTGCCACACCTAGGCACCAACATCGAAATCTTAAGTTCTATAGTAAGCCCCAAAAAGTTGGAAACCGGATTAAGGGCCAAATAGCGCTGGGATTCCCTCTACATTTCTCTTAAGGATTGAGGCTATTGGGCTTCCAACTTTTTGGCTTCTACTGTAAAGGCTTAAGTGCCTGTCCCAAACCCCGAACCCGCCCTAAACCCCAATTCAAGGCATCCCATCCTTCTTAAATCGGATCGCGGAGATGGAGAGGCAGGACAAGGAGGCCTGTGCCACTTGGGGTTTAGGGTTCTGCTCGGCTGCTGTTTGTGGCGTCGTTGTTCTTTTTGTGTGCACATGTGCATTGTCTGGGTGTTTGCCGGTGGTTCCCGGTCCAGGTGGTGGGGTTTAGGGTTTAGTGTTTAGTGTGAGTTTGAGTGTGTGTGTGTGTGTGTGTGTGTGTGTGTGTGTCAAGGCTGTTGGTTTCAGGGGGTTCCGGGCTTGGAGGCTCCCCGGGTCAGTAGCGCTAGGGGACAGCCCTTATCACATTAGTGTCGGGGCCCAAATAATCCCCAATCTAGGGGCCTAAATGTTAAACACTTATAAACAATACTTTTTTGGGGGGTCTTTAGTATAAGTATAGTAGAATCGGCCCCAAAACCCCATTCCAGTTATTGAGGCCCCCATTTTATACGGATGGGAATACTAACAAACCTGACAGTCGGAAAGAATGGCGGAGCTCTGGGTTCGGGCTGAAGCCCTCTATCCGAACCCCCAAGCCCTAAACCCGTTTACCAGAGCCTAAACCGATAGCCTAAACCCTCTTTGATATGTTGTTGCGATTATGGATCCAAGCGTGCTGAAATTGAATCAGCATACATAGGTACTAGCATTGTTGGTTCAGGGATTTGCTGTACTTTGAAAGTTGGCTCCATTACGGTTTCATATTGCTTTATGGGGAAGATGTTTGGAGGCTCAGGGCATGTATAGCATAATGTAGAAGTTAGGATCCTTTAGGGACCCTATTGCAACATAGTCTAGCTATATACGCGATAACCCCAGACCCCAGTCCACGTGAAGGCCCCTACAGCAACTGTGACTAGTGCGTAAACTCGCCTACAAGGCCCCAGGTGCTGGGGTTTAGGCTCAAGGTGTTGGGAAGTTTAGGGTTTTTAGTTCACAGTAGAAGCCAGAAAGTTGGAATATCATTATCGTAACCCCTTTAAGGTAAATTATAAGGTATCCTACCATTAATCCATATTCCAACTTTCTGGCTTTTACCTTAGGCTGTAGACATTATTTTAGAGTCAGCGGTCCTGTCATATTCAGCAAGAGGTGGTTGAACACTACCCTGACTACTAAACCAATGTAGAGGGAAGTCTGTTTATCCGATGGGCTGAACCCAGAAATATCAAGAGGCGGGTTCCCCCAAGCTCAAAATCGCGCGCCTGCACCCTAAACACGGTGAGAGCCAAACGTGCCCAAACCCTGTGAGCCTGTCTCTGAAGGCCCTCAGCTCTACATTCCAAGAGGGTCCATATATACTTCTGATTTGAAATTTGGCTCCCGAAACCATAGTAGAGATGGCCTTATGGGATCTAATTCCATAATTGTTGTATATATGGACCCTCAGGGATTCCAAGACGTCCAGAGAGGGCCATTATACACATAGGATAATGGGCGCCAAAACCCTATTCTGACAATTAAGCCCTCTATACTATAGTACCCTTGTAGATCCCTTGCAGTAGCCCTTATAGACCCCTTCAAAGGAACGCCATCCTGATCATTAAGGCCCTCAAACCCCATTCTAATAATTATAAGGCCCCTACACTATAGTACTCTTATAGATCCCTGTAGTAGCCCTTTGATGGAATCTATTCTAACTATTAAGACCCCCAAATCCTATTCTAATATTTTTAGGACCCTAGAGTAATCCCTAAACCCTAAACCCTGCACCCTTAAATCCCTAAAACCCTACACCCCTAAACCCCTAAACCCTGTGCAGTCGCAAAAAGCCCCCCCCCCCAAAAAAGAAAAAAATGTCATCCTGGTGCCTCGCCAGTCGGAAATTCACATAACCGCTGTCGACATTGCAAGGCCAGACCGGAACCATTAGGGACTTGGAAGGGTTTTGGGGTTTTAGGGTTAAGGTTTTAGGAATTTGAAATTTGGAAGGGCTTTTAGGGTTTAGGGGTTTATGGATTTGGAAGGGTTTTCTGGTTTTAGGGTTTAGGGATTTGGAAGGGTCTTGGGGTTCAGCGTTTCGGAAGGGTTTTAGGGTTTAGGGTTTAGGTTGTAGGGATTTGGAAGAGCTTTATGAGGGACCCCCAAAGGACATAAGCACAAGCATCTTACAGGGATGTCCCTACCTTATTGGGCTTCATTATCAGGGGGTTTATATGGGATATCCCTATCCTCATTCTGCTTATGTGATTCTTTTTTTTTGGGGGGGCAGGTATTTTGGAGTCGTCCAGGGGCTTTCAACGCTTCTAATGCTAGCGTCTGGTGTGCAAGGGCTGATCGAATGCTGTGGGGATTTAGAAAGGCTGCTCAAGGATTCCGGAGTCTAATTATAGTCTACATTGCAGTTCCTTTTTTGGGTTAAGCCACTGTTATATGGTTAGGATCCAAAAAGGTCACCCAAAAAAGAACTACAATGGAGACTATAGTATGACTATAGGTAGGTGTGACAAGGTTTGAGGGCAGTCAGGGTTGCCCTAAACCCTGAACCCTAAACCCTTAAAGCCTGAACCCTGAACACTGAACCCTGAACCCTAAACGCTGAACCCTAAACCCCGAACCCTAAACCCTGAACCCTAAACCCTGAACCTTAATTTTGTGCTCTGCCAGATCCTTCGAGAGCCTCATGGTTCCTATCTCCACCCATGTAGGTCCAACGTGGCTTGCCTTTAGGGGTTGCTTTAAGGGTACCAAAAGGGTTTGGGGTTTTTTTGACGGGTTATATAAGGGTCCACGTGCCCAAACAGTACATACTCTGGCTTTACAGCACCTGTATTAGCGACTACTTTGCTGCTCATTCTCGCGTTTGCTCTCGCCCCAGTCGAACAATTACACGACGGAATTTGGCTTCTCAAAAACGGGTTGCTAAGCCCCCATCAGCTTGGTGTGAAGCACGAACCCACCAAAGTCTCCTGACGGAACTCCACTTGCTGACCAACGTTGGAGGACCCTTAAGGTTCAAACCTTTGAGGACGGGCTCCTTGCCCGCGTGCTTACACGTGCTCAATGCAATGCCGAGAAGGAAGACCTTTCAGCGCCTTACCAGACTCACAACACTCCCGTCCTCGCAGGAGTAGGACACGTTGGGGCTGGCCAGGATTTGTTCTGGCGACACGTCTCTGCTTGCGCTTCAAAGAATTCACCTGTGTTTTACAACAGCGCGTCCCTCGGAGACGACTTCTCATGCGGCGATGGCGGCCAACTTTACAGTTGGACCCTTAGGGCGCTTATTGATTGGCCGGATCGATTGCGCCGGGTATGACTTTTTTCTTCAGCCACTATGTTAAATGATCCCCATTTGTTCCCTTTGCTGGTAGTTCTCATGTCATTGCTGTTGCCAAGACTTCAGCGACATGCCGATAGCATGTGTTTGCTGCATATACGAACGGTAGTTATCTTCCGTATTTAAGGTATGCTGGACCCCCCCATGCCCTGTTCTAATGATGAATGGCCTGTTTAATCCGGAGTCGTCAGCCCTAGACCATAAAGCCTGTTGGAGTACATGTGCAAAGGTTTCTCAAAGTCCCGGTGTCATCAGGGTTCCTCCCTATAACTGTACGCATGTATGTATGTATAAGTATATATATATATACACATATGTATATACATGAACTTCTTATTTGTCCTAGTCTTACTATCGTTCTTATTGTTCTTTGCATTGTCTTGTTATTGTGATGTTGCTGCTGATTCTGACGATAATGATTGTTAATTATTATTGTTGTTTGTTTATTGCTATCGTCTCTAATGGTATTCTTAATTGTATATCTGCTTTCATCGAACTTGTTATTTACCGCTTGTATGTACATATTAATGTTATTACCATTATTATTGTTACTACCATTGAATATTCTTATTGTTATGACTATTACTTCTATTGCTAGTGTTAAAAGGCTCTTCGTATGACTCCAGTACTATCACTACAACTATTGTTGTGATGAGAATTGTAATTCGTAGTAGTCGTATAGCTATCACGTTTACTACCATTGGTATTGTTATTGCTGGTATTATACTTACTATTGGCATTATTATTACCGTTCGTACTGAGAACATCTCTGTTGTCAGGAGTTCTATTGCTACCGTTTCTTGTGTGATTCTTTGCTTATACAGTATATTCAAGTTAGTACACTATACCCGGAAATCCCTCTTCTATTTGCAGTCTGACTCTCCGTGTCCAGGAATTTGACGAAGGACGACATCGCCAAGGCCGCTTAGACCCTGATCCCCCTAAGCCCTTTGGTTTAAATCCTGAACCACAAAATCCTGAACCCTCCTGGTCCTAAACCCTAAACCTTAAACCCTAAACCCAAACCTCTCGGGTTCTAGGATTTACATAGGGTCAGGGTTTCCGGGTTTCAGGGTTGAGGGTTTAGGGTGGAGCTGGATCGATCTTGTTCAGTGGCCTTTGGGCCAAGGCGCATCGACACATCTTCTGAGACATGATTCTGCCGCAATCCCGCAGTACGTGTTAAGTTCGGGTAGATGCGAAGCATGTCAGGCATTCTTGGGCAGAGAGTCTTGTCTTGCCAACACGTTATCGGGTTCTTGGTGCTTTTGGTCCTGCGGTCGGGGTGTTTCGTTTTTCGTCGCTGCGTTGCAGCTGTAGCCAAGGGAATCATCAGTGATCATCAGCATGAACAATGACACCATTACCATCCTCAGCTACAGCGACATCGCCATCATCGTGATTACTGTACCCCAAATGAACAAAAAACCCTAACCTAAGGTGCGCCAGCCACGCTAGATGCCTCTCTGGCAGGTGTTGCGCGAGTCGCCCGAAGCGGCACTCGCACTCCTCAAGCAAAGTACTGAGGCAGGGATGTAGGATGTAGGGGTTCGGGATTTAGGGTCCGCCTGGACCCTCTAAAGATTGCCTTGTTAGTCAGGGTTTCTTAATATGACTTCCTTGTAATTATAGGCTTTTAAAATAGTCGGCCAAATGAGGTTAAAGTACCCTGGTCCATGTACCCAAATAGTATATACTTTGGCCCCAAGGTACCAATATAGGGAATACTATTTGGGTACATGGGCCCTTAGGGGTGGGGGTTAGGGATTTGGGAATGGGGGAGATTGGGGACTCGAGGTTATTTCTACTGTTTTGCTTGTGTCGAATACCTGAAGATTCCCTATCCATCCCAGAGGGTCCATATACACTACAATAATGGAATTAAGCCCCAAAAGACCATCCCCATTATGGTTTTGGGGACCTAACTCCAGAATAGTAGTGTATGTGGACCCTCTTGGCATGTACCCAAAAAGTATATACGTTGGCCCAAAAGTAGTCCCTGTACGGGTAGTTTTGTACCGTGTGGGTACATAGACCAATTGGGGATTGTGGCTACAAGACATAACCATAAAGTACATTATCAAAGGGACGGCACCACGGCGCAGCCTTCTAACGCTGCAGGCTGTGTTTGGGGGTTTAGGGTCTAGGGTTTAGGGTTTGGAAGCATCGTTACAGTCCTGTACCCTGGTGCGTAAAGTTCGACACCCCGGCATCATGAGACCTGCGCCCCGACATACCTTGACCCATGGCCAAACCCCAAACCGTAAGCCCTAAAGCATACTGCTGATGGACAAAATCCTGCATTACCCTTTATAAGGAATTTACCATACTTCCCATAGTTTAGAGTCCTTAAGGTCATGCAGGATTTTGTCCATCAACAGTACCAGCACCATATCCCAGCCTGAAGCCGTTCCTGTAGACCTTGAACTGTAGCACCGTTGACTGGATAGCCTGTTCGATGGAAGAAGATAGATAAGGTTACCCCAGCAAGATAATCCCTGAACCCTAAACCCCTTCTCGCAGTTGCTATAGTGGGGTCTGTCTAGGCAGGGCAGGGTGAAGGGTTTAGAGATTAGGGTTTATAAAGGAACTTCTCCTGAACCCTGCTCTCTCCGAAACCTACAGACCCTGGACTCCCCCAAACCCTAAACCCGAAGCCCTAAATCCTAGACCCTCCTCGGAGGCCCAGGGGACTTCGTAAGTAGGTTATAAGTTGGGTAGCTCCATTCTCTACGTATAACCTACTTACTAAGTCCCCTGGGCCCCTAAGCAAAGACCCTAGATCCAAAGCCCCCAAAGTAGAACAGATCCGCCGCCTCCCTACCCTAAACCCTAACGCCCCGCAGGTACCAGTCTGCAAAAATGGTGGCTGGCATCCCCTTCCCACCAGGGTTCGGGTCTCTCAGCCTTGGGCTTTTCGGGGGGAAGGTTTGGGGGGTATGGGGGTTTTGGGGTTCAGGGGTTTAGGAGTTTGGGGTTTTGGTGGTTTAGGGTTTAGGGGGTTTCGGGGTTTTGGGGTTTTAGGCGTTTCGGGGTTTTAGGCGTTTAGGGGTTTTAGGCGTTTAGGGTGTAGGGTGTAGGTCTTAAGATGGTTTAAGGTTTCAGGGTATACACTATCGGGTATGAGGCTGAGGATGTATTAGGGTATTAGGATTGTGAGTTTCCTTCTGCAAAGATTAATGTCGTGACAGCTGTGGAATTGTCGAGGCGGAAGAGAGATTGCACTAAAATACTCGAACACCTCTTTCCCCTATGTCAGCTCCATCCCCGGACAGTGTACAACCATGATTCATGACCCTGTGCCTCAATTCCTCTACCCACCTTCTAGCGCCTGATCTTAGCCCTAAGCCCTCATAGAACGAAACTTCGCAAAGCCTTGCAACGAAACTGTCAACAAAATAGGCACGACCCTGAACTCGAGGTCAGCTTTGGTGAACGCCACTGGGGTGAGAAAGTCATGTCTGGGCCCTGGCGACCAGGGGAGTTGGGGTGTTAAGGCTTTTGTAAAGTGTGGATAGGGCTCTACCAGGGGCTTTTGAGGGCGCTTTACTGGATTCAGGAATCCATAGGTAAAAGGTGTTTGGTTTCATGCGGGATTCTATGAGGCTTTGAGACATGGGAGTTTGGGATATCGGGAGTAGGTTTGGTGTTTGTTCAGGCTGCTGAGAGCATTGGGTTTAGGGATTTAGGGCACAGGCCTGTTGTATCTGGTAATTCCCAAAGGGTCCTAGGTACTGTTATGAGGGATACTTCCCTAAATCATAATAGTAATTAAATCCTAGTATAGAAACCCTACATTCTAATTTATAGCTACTTTGGACCCTTTGGGATTGTGAACAGCGGAAGAAATACACGTTGCAGAAGCAGCAAGCGTCCCCTCTTGGGTGCAAGTGAAGGACGCCGCCAGCCGCCAGATTTAGCAGATCCAATGTAAAATCCCACAACCCTACGCCCGAAACCTTAAACCCATAAAAACAAGCCTCAGCCCTATATAGACCCCAAACCCTATAATGAAACCTCACACCCACAACCCTATGCCGCAAAACCCTCAAGAGGATCCTCAGCTCCGAACTCACTGCGATCGTGCAGGGACTTCCCACAATCATTGTGAAGAACATGGACCTTAGCCCTGAAAAGTATATAGGTGAAACAATGGCCCAACGCCTGTACAAAAGGCTTTTCCTCCACATACTTTTGGGGTCCAAGATTTCGGCTTACTTAGGATTTAGAGTCCCAGGGTCTGGACATTCCGCAAACGCCTGCAAGAGGCGCTTGAAGCATATGGGGGTTTCCGAAAATCTATAAGCGTTCCTTTAAAGGGGTCTATAAGGGTTCTATAAAGGGTTTAGGGTTTAGTTTAGGGTTTCCGAAAATCCTGAGTACCTTATTCCGGGAGTCCTAATAATACGGATCCTACTATTTAGGGTACGATCCCCTGTTTTTTGGAAACTCCCATATCGCGCACAGAACGCTACCCGGACGCCGCAGATCACCTAATGTAGGGGCCTTAATAATTGGATTACCTTTGTAATGTTCTAAATATAAACCCCAAACAAGAACTACTATGGGGCCTTAATTTTTTTGATTGCCTTATAAAATTCTAAATTCTAAATATGAACCCCCAAAAGGAACTACTATGGGGCCCTAATAATTAGATTACCTTATAAAACTCGAAATTATAAATATGAACCCCCAAAAGGAACTACTATGGGGCCTATGGGTAGGCAACGGGGTGTTCAAAGCAGCAGCATTGGCATAAGCAGTAGAACATGGTAGAACCTAATCCCTGACATTTCAACCTGTGCGTCCCCTAAACCCCGCTCCTAAGCCTTTTCAACCCTTCGCAAACCCAAATGCATTGCTTCGATGAACGCAGCCCGCGTCCGTAAAACTCTCAAGTGGCTTAATCTTACTTATAACTTCTATATATATATATATATATGTATATACACATACACGCACATAATATTTCAATATATATATATATATACATATGTAATCTGAAGCATGCAATCCATGTATTACTATATGTATACTTCGATAGTAGTGTACAAACACAGCATTCAGTATACATCATATAACATAAAGTGTATAATATACAATATACGGGCTACAATATTTAATCTAGAACCCACAAAATATAACATTTTATATGAAGTAATACAGTCTCGAATAGTATAAACTCTTTGATGTATTTTTTTAGTATATAACATCAATTATACGACAAATAGTATATAACGTATCATTTATAATATAGCATTTGGGTGGTTGTCAAAATTATGGTCCCTTTTTGAGTACCCTAAATATTATTTGCCGCATTGTAATAAGGACCCAAAAAGGGGCCGTAATTTTTACAACCCATATGTTTGTTTTGTTGTCTGGCGTTTTACAAGTTCCCTGATGCTCTGAAGGCGGCTTACGGTTTAAGGTTTAGGGGCTTACGGGTTCCGCTAAAGGGATCTATAGGGGTTCCCCTTTAAAGGAAGTTTAGGGGTTTAGGGTTTAAGCTTTAGGGGTTTGGGGTTTAGGAGTTTAGGATTCAGGGTTAAGGGTTCCGTAGTGCAGTTGTAGGCATGGAAGTTTCGGGTTTGGCATTCTAACCCGTGTAGGATTCAGACTTACTGTTCGTCGCATGGCATTTTTATGGGGCTGTGTGGAAGACTGTGGCATTCTTATGTCAGGCCTCAAAGCTTCGGATTGTGGGAACAAGGATCCTGACATTTTCGTTAGAAGCTGCCCCCACCCTGTAATAGTGGTATAGTAGGAATAGAATAGGGCCCTAATATGATCCTATATAATCCTTATGGTCACTATTACAGGGTGGGGGCCCCTTCTAACATTTTCGTGTGTAGTAGGAGGTCGGGAGACTTGCGTGGCTGAATCCGCCCCTCTGGACAATCGACTCTAACCCCACGGAACCGAAAACCTTGGAAAGTCACCCTAAACCCTAACCCCCAAACCCTAAACCCTAAGCCCTAAACCCTAAACCCTCAACCCCATCGCAGCCTACCCTACCAGAGCCGAGGTACTTGTTCAACCCGATGCGACCCTTCAGGCCTGCTGTGAGCCGGGTTTCGAATTGCCTCAGGTTTAGGGGGTTTAGGGGTTGAGGGTTAGAGTAAGCTTTGAAGTGCAAGCTTGGGTCCAGGGTTTTCAATGCCTTTCAGGCACTGCGCTGCAAAGTGCGGTACCCTAAACCCTACACCCTAAACCGTTGAACCTAAGGGAGGAATGGGACGAATGCCGCCTAGGTCATGATATCCCTTTGGGTGGTGATGGGTTCAAGATGGTGGAAGGATCAGGAATATGGCAAAAGTTTAGGGTTTAGGGGAATATTGCAACAAGAAAGGATCTCATAGGAGGCCAAAAGGGGTTTTAGCCTGTGGTGTTTAGTAGGGATTAGGGTTCCCATAATAGCGTTCATATTGAGGAATCGCTACCCCAAGAATCTTAAACATATTGCAAAAACGAGAGTCTCCAAACGTAGTATCACTCTCATGCTTATGATCCTGGTGAGTGCGATGGCGACGCTGACCACGAAGATGAAGCAAGGAATCATTACTCTACCATCTTAAACCCTCATTGGGCAGGACATACTACATTTCCGAGCACACCTGGGACTTTGATTCCATCAAGTTCGAGGCGGGCCCTTTTTGCAGGCTTCTGTCAATGGTTGCAAAAGGCTGCGCAGGGGTTTTTAAGTCTAGATTGGCTCGTATAGGGTTTGCACTGTGAGATCGGACTAGGGCGTAGCAGTTACACAGGGTTTTGGGTTTGGTTTAGGAGTATCGACTGGCAGAGTCAGCCCGAAAGCCAGAGTGCCGTTTGGAAGTCACCGCAGCAGGTTTGTGTTTCAGCTTTTATACAAATGCAACAGGACATTGCCTAAACACTACGAAATACTTCTGTTGATGATACAAATCCTGCATTACCCATAATAAGGGATCCACCATAAATCCCACAGTCTAGGGTCATTTAGGTAATGCAGGATGTATATCATCAACCATTTTGATATACACCCTATGTTGATGATGACCGCCTATGAAGAAGGATTTGGGTGACCCCATACAAAACCGGCTCTACCAGGCTTGCAGTTGGCTTAGGCTTTAGGGTTTTATGGTCTAGGGGTTTAGGGGGGTTTGGGTTTAGGCTTGAGGGGTTTAGGCGCCCAGCTGATGTTCGAGTTTTGATAGGTTTGACGTGCGAGCTCAAGTGTTTAGGGTTTAGGGCTTAAGTCGTCGACCTCGTCGTGCTCATCGTTGCAGTCGTAGCTGGTCTGTCTTCCACGTAGGCTGTGCTTCCGGTTACCTTTTTTCTGTTTCGATGTAGGTTCGTGTGGAGACATCCATGTGTTCAAAGCAAGCCCAAAGCGTCACCGAGCACCTGTTCCGTATTTGCAACCTAGATCCCAACACACCCCCGTAACCCCAAACCGTTGTAAAGTCTAAGCGTTAAACAAGCAAACCTGCAGCCCTACCCTCGCAATTTGCCAGGCCCACACAACCTCAGCGCCCGAACCCCTAACCCTAAACCGACATGCTGAACTCCAAGCCCATATCCTAAACCCTGTACTTTTTTCCTTTCCAAACCCTGGACCCTTGACACTAAACCACAGCCCAAAAAATGAACCTACACCCGAAACCCCAAAACCCTACATCCTAAATCCGGCCCTGTACCCCATACCTCGACGCACCTGCCTTAAGCCCTGAACCTGAACCTGGTCCCTACCCCATACATGGGTAGTTGTCAAAATTATGGTCCCTTTTTTGGATCCCTAATATAATACGGCACCTATTATTTAGGGTACCCATAAAAGGACCCTAATTTCGACAACCACCCACATCGACGAGCCTGCTCAGTCGCCGAAGTGGCACCTTGACCTCACGAACCGGCTCCTTGGAGAGAACGAAAAGGGGCTTCGAAGACCGAGAGTTTCCCTTTAAAGGGATCCATAAGGGCTCCTATAAGGGATCTTTAGGGTTTAGGGTATAGTTACTATAGTACCTATAGTCTCCACTGTATTTTTCTTTTGGGGCTAAACCATTTTTATAGTTAGGACCCTATAAGGTTACCCAAAAAGGAACTATACAATGGAGACTATAGGTAGGGTTTCGGATTCAAGGTTTAGTGTTTTGCGCGTAGGGTTTGGGTTTATGGGGGGCTGTCCGTGATGAAGTCAGGATACTATAAGGTTACTATGGAGTTTACTGAACAAGTTTATGGGGGTTTGTGGTTCGTGGTTAATAAGTAGTGACCGTTTCCCCCTATCGCACCTTTAGACTTTTACTATATGATGCACTCAAAACCCAAGTCTTGTTAAGGACCCTGTATTTTAGAACCTTGCTTATAGCCACCCTTACAGTAATCCTTTGTTTGAGGCTTACATAATGGCATGAAGCATCTGACAAGGTCCCATCAGTGAATCAGGACTGAAGCCTTGAACTGTAAATCCCCACATTCACTCCCAAACAGTAGAGCTCATAAGCGTCTGGAGAGCTCTACAACGGACCTCGAGTAATCGCTTAAATGCTCTTGGGGTTTCGGCATTTGGAGGTTCCTACGGGGCATTCAGGGCCGGGGTTTGTAAGGGGAATTACAAGGGCTTTCTCGTGGTTAGTTTTGCTTTTGTTGTTATTGAAGGGGTCCCCAAACAAGCCCTACGGTTGATGATATAAATCCTGCATGACCCATAATAAGGAATATACCATAATTCCCATAGTTTAGGGTCCTTAAGGTAATGCAGGATTTATATCATCAACCGTAGGTGTATACCATGTGGGCACATGGAACCTTAGGGTTTGCGGTACTTGAACCCAACAGATGCCCAAATGCTAGACCGTTCACCCCTCTTAGCGGCCCTGAAGCCCAAATGCTTCAATCCTAAACCCTAAACCCTTAGCCCTAACCTTGAAACCCTAAACCCTATAAGCCTTAAACCCCTCAAGCCTAAACCCTAAACCCCTAAACCCCAAGCCTTCACCCCCTCAATCGACAAAGCTGCAGACCCTACACTATATTATACTATGCTGTACTATACATAACTATGCCGTGATATGCTGTTCTACACCATGCTATACTATGGACCATGTTACCATATAGTCTATACTATCTATACTATATGGGTGGGTGTCAAAATTAGGGTCCCTTGTGGGGTACCCTAAATTATAGGTGCCATATTATAATGGCGACCCCCAAAGGGACTATAATTTTGACAACCACTTAAATACTATCTACCTAGACCCTCCATCTACCCTCTAACAGACCCTAAATGCCCCTTATTTGGGACCATATACCCGTATTTGAGGGTACAAGGAGGGCCCTGGTTCAATATACTACTACGGAAGTAGGTCCAAAAACCAATAATGGGGATGGTCTTTTGGGGCCAAATCCCATAATGGTAGTGAATATGGACCCTCTGGGATACTATCTACTATATACTATATACCAGAGGCCGTATTATAATGGGGACCCAAAAAGGTACTATAATTTGACAACCGCCTATGTACTATCTACATTTTAGCATAATTCCCATAGTGTGGGGTCCTTAAGGTAATGCAGGCTTTATATCATCAACCGTAGCTACAATATACCTAATATAGCACCCTAACTTGTAGGATCCTAATTCTAAGGACCCGCAAAGTATATAAGGGACCCTAGTTTTCGGAAGCTCCCATATACGATCTACAATATACCATAATGCTCATAGTTTAGGGTCCTGAAGGTAATGCAGGATTTATATCATCAACCCTATACCCTAAACCCTGATAGATCCCTTTAAAGGAACCCCTATAGATTCCTTAATCCTATATACTATCTACAATATACTATTTCCCAGGGGCTTTGGGCGGCCCATCCTCGATGCCGAGATCCGCGTTTGCCACGCCTCGCACTTATCCTTGCTTTGGGGGCTTAGGGGGTTCCCTTAAAGGGATCTATAAGGGGTTAGGGGTTTAGGGGTTCCCTAAAAGGGATCTATAGCGGTTTAGGGGCTTAGGGGTTTCTTTAAAGGGATCTATAGGGGTTGAGGGGTTCCCTTGTTAAAGGGATCTATAGCGGTTTAGGGGTTTAGGGGTTTCTTTACAGAGATCTATAAAGGTTTAGGGGTTCCTTTAAATTTAAAGTGATCTATACGGGTTCGTTTAAAGGGAAGTTTAGGTGTTTAGAGGTTTAGGGGTTTAGGGTTTAAAGTCTAGGGGTTTTGGGGGTTTTGGGGCTTAGAGTGTTTAGGGTTTAGGGGTCTAGGGGGTTGGGGGGTTTAGGGTTTAGAGGTTTAGGGCCTGGCGCGGCCACTCCTGCCCTACCGATTTCGCTGTGCGTGCCAGCGTTCATGCACATGCAAACTTAGGGCAAGCACTTTTTCACCCTTTAGTTCGCAGGAAGTCCCCAACTTTCTGCTTCAGGCACTGAAAGTTTCCTTCATGATAGGCCGCAAAGCAATGGCTTTCCAAGCCGTTTTCGGTGCGTGCATCAGTGGTCAGCCCTGCGGCCTGCACGACAGCACGGTAGTAGTCAAGCTTGCGACATGTTTGTTTTGGCAAGAACAGGCATGTGAACATGTTTGCCGGCAGCCCGCATTCCTACACAACACACACATGACAGCGCAGGACTGACTAAGAAATAAGAAGCATCGACTTGTGTACGAAGTGCGTGAACATGTTTGTTATCATCCCTCCCCCACCCCCTACCCCCCTTTGCAACGAAGAAGTCGAAGCTGAGGATGTGACCTGGGCAGTGGCTTAAGGGCTAATTTTGGTAGGTCAATTGTGGCCGCGTCTAGGTTTAGGGGTTTAGGGTTTAGGAGCACCTGAAGCCAAAACTCACGTGTAAATGTTTTGACTGTCAACCGTCTCTTCACCCTCTGGCCTAAACTGTCGCTATCAGGAATCGCTCTGAACCAGGTTTCTCCATACTAGCTATTAGGGTCGTTTAGGTCGAAAGACGAAGCAATGAGGAATAGCTCCACACAAAGCCGAAGAAAGCGCCCCTCCATCCGCGCCGGCTGCTTTTGTAGCCCCTTGATGCATTGCATCGGCAACCCGGGGCCTTCGACCCTTGCAAAGTACTACCTGGGCCTGGACCCCAAAAGTTGGTATAAAAATACATTTTTATAGGTTTTGGCCTATGAGTCTACCTATTTTGGGGGTTCAGGTATCTCTTTTAAACGCTTCGCATCGTCCGCCTCGGCCCGGCCGCGACGGAAGCAAGCGCACTGTGAAGGCGTCGGTGAAGGACCTTCAAACCCTAAAACTTAGCTTTTAAGGCGTCCAGAAACAAGAAAAGGGTTCAATTAACTTCCAATGCTACCTTGGTGATTTCCTTGTATAGTTGTACTATGTTCTTATGTGCCTTGTGCTACTTAGCTCTAAGGTTTGCTTTGTCTCTTGTTGGAAGACCTATGCAGTGAGTCGATCGCACAGTAGTCGCTTGGTTTTTGGTACATGCTGATTCCCGGTAGCGCTTGTAGGCTGCAAGATGCAGATTACACGCAGTTTATTTTGGTGTGAGCGAGCCATGAAAACGATCGCTCAACTGCTAGCAAATGTTCTCGTGTGCGTGATCAACTTGGAACGGCAGCAGCAACGACGAGAAACCACTGTTCAGCTGCTTGAGAGCTGTGGGTTTTCCCGTATTGGTGTGCTTCCAGCCATTGATGGACAAAAGCTTTTTAAGTCAGGCGGGAGATTGATGAAGCAGAACAAAATCTGGCGCATATCATGCGACTCATACGACCAGACCATAGCAGGCGAAGCAACACGCATAACAGATCGACTTCGAGTGTTTGGCCTTGCCCCCAAAGGAGGTACGAATGTATGGGCGCAATTTGGATTCATGAAGTCCCACGAACCAGTCTTGCATATGGTTCGTCGTGATCTTCCCAAGGAGAAATTGGTATTAGTATGCGAAGAAGATCTCCTCGTGCCAAACGCAAGCTGGAGATCCGCGGAGCTTGTGTCCGTACTTGGACCGTTCATAGAGCAGCTCACGAAGGAATGTCCAAGATGGGTCTCCTTATTGCTTGGAGGCACTCCAGTCTTTGGTTACGCGGGCAAGAACGCGCCAACAGGTATTACTGGCATCAACAAAGCCGGATGTGTCATGCAGTCACATGACTGTGGCGGCATGCAGAGAAGAGCGACGAGCTACTAGCACATGCACTTGACCGGATGCAACAAGGATATCAAAACGATAATGCTATGGCGGCGAGCATGTCGCGCTTCCCCGACTGATGCCTCTATCTACATCCTGCCCTGCTAGCACAAAATCCGAAGGTCGAATCGAATTTACAGATCGTATCCAGTGCTGGAGGGCAAAGTGGCTATAATGCTGCTCGCAAACTTATGAGAAGCATCTCTAACAAGGCAGTGCGTTCCAATGCTCGCAAGAATGATCAGCCCTCCTCGAATTCCCGAGGCTCCTTTCCCATTCACAAGAAAACCCTGAAGAAAGCACGTTCCAACGCAGGACGTGCTGGTGGAAAAAAGTTAGCAGGACATGGCTCCAGTCAACGATTAGCCCTAAACCGCAGGACCTAAGCCCTGAACCTTAAGCCTTAGCCCTAAACCTTACGCTCTTAAACCTTAAAATTATATAATATGAAAATCTGATTCTAACTGACTGTAACTGTTCGAACCCTTCGTTTTCATCAATCGCGAGACTTTCGGGAGAAGGGATGACCCGACACCATTGGCCCTTTTCAATTGCGGGTGTAGGGTCAAGACTTCAGGTTAGAAACTGCCGTCGTATTGCAGCCTTAGGGGCAGGCCGCAACAAGCAAGGGTGCTGCATTGAAATCCCCGGTATTCGGAGACTCTCATATATGTAGGTGTTGCTAGCATTGGCGGCATGTGATGTTTATCCCAACAAGTACTTATCCCCCAAGGAACGAAGGAAGTCAAGTGGAGAGCAAACAACAAGAATCGAAAGAAATAAACACGAACAACTCAAACGGTTTAGGGTTTAGGTTTCAAGGCAGGGCAGGGCAGGAGCCTGATTAGAGAAACACTGTTGCGGTGGATGTGGAAATTGTTGCATCTCCGAATCTTGTGCCTGATATTCGACATAGCCCCTAGATGGGCGATATCGATGCTTGAATCTCCGATGTCCGCAATCCGCCAATAGGTTAACTGGTGGAACCCTGCACCCTACAGCCTGAAACCTTCCATGCCATATTTCCGAACGTGCAAGTTTTGTAGCCGACAGCTTGCAAGCTTCAGTTTCTGAGCCTTGTACAAGTCGTAGCACGAGCGGATGGAGCTTGCGCTGGCACCGGAACGACCGCTGCTTGTTTGGGACGTGGAACATGCTTTTTGCGCAGAGGCGTGGGGTTCAGGAAAACAGGGGGAAGGTAAAATTGGGGGAGGGGAAGGGGGGGCGAGGGAGGAGGAGGGGGGAACTCACAGCCCAACTTTGTCTAGAGGTTTCCATTTTTTGGGGGGCTAGAGGGAATCCGAATAGAAAGCTCTGACCACTTCGGCCGGGGCCGAAGCCAATTACCATGAATTACCAATCTTATTTTTGAGAGGGGCGGTGTCATTGCAATAATTATAGTAGATTGTGCCCCCAAACAAAACCCTAAGGCCCCATATTCTTGTTCCTTTGAGCCTCCCAAAACCGTCTGTAGTGCTACACATACCAAAAGAGGTGCAACGGTGCCCCCGCCGTCGCGAACCCTGAAATGACGGCATCTGCAACGTTCATCTGGGAGTTTCCGACATTTAGGGGTACCTTATTTGGGTTGTTATACCAAGGATCCTACTATTTCGGGTACTACATCGGGGTCCCCTGTTTTAGGAAACTCCCTCTGTGGCAGCTCTGGCAGTCGCAGCTGCCATGGACTATCAGCAGTACTGGCACAAGCCGGAGCAGTAGTCGTTGTCGATATCTTTGTCGTCGGTCGTAATCGTCGAGCAATTGCACAAGTAGCAGGAGTAGTAGCAGAGCAGAGGCGGCAGTAGCAGTTCTCGGCTTTGGACATTCAAACATATCAATTGCAAAAAACCCTTTCAATCCGCAGCCTCGCCCGGTAAAGCCTAAACCTTGATGCTGCATCGACATCATACCTAGAGCAAACGTACCTCAATAAGGGAGATGTACCATGCTTTTGAAGTTCATATTCATATCCTAGTTCAGATCAAAGGTAACTACGTGAGGCACCCCAGGTATACTGCAACTTCGACATCTGAATACCATCGTTCGAAGCCGCCACTGGGATTTCTCAGGTCCCAGACATCCTTTGCGCCGAAGTCGCTGTCTGAGATTCCCTCAAATCCGTTTTGCGCTGTGATGGGTATCCAACCATTAGGATGGATATCTTGGGATTTGGGGGTGTAGGGTTTCTGATGATGTGCAGCTGATGGTTCATACTTGTGAATGTGGCTGCTACCAACATAGTGTCGTAACGTGTTCTACTGCTGTGACGTTCGGTTTCACTTTGCTTTCTGTTACTGCGCTACTTGTTTATTGATGGTAAGGAGTTTCTGCATTGGGGTTCTATTTCCGTAAGCAAGAAATTTAAGGTTTCTGTGCAGCTTTCAGAGTTGCTGCTGCCTTGCCAGTCTTGACCACAGAGTTGGATCGTCCCCGGCGCATCACAGAACCACTTCAACCAGTCTTCAACTTGCAGACTAAATCTAAGCACCAGACCGTAAGCCCTAAACCCTAAATCCAAGCCCCAACAGTTTACTCCAGATGCTACGCCCTGACTCCTAAATCCAAATCTACCTGTTAATCCTCCCTGAGCCTGCATACCGACCGAAGTCACAAGATCCCGAGTCTGACAGTATCATTGATCCCGTGAGACTTTCTTAGTTGGTGCAAGGTTTAGGATTTAGCGTTTGTTTTTGTTTTATGTTTTTTTTGGGGGGGTGGGGGGTGGGGGGGGGCGGGTCTAGCCTTGCTTGAAACGATTTCAACCGGGATGCCTCTGTCGTGATCTGTGGGTGCAGCACGGCGATCAATGAGGTTTTGATGGCATCATTATCCTGGTATCCCAGACCCTTACAACGCCAAACTCCCGACTCCGACAACCGTAAACCCTGAGTCCTAAACCCTAGACCCTGCGTCCTAAACAAAAATAAGCCTTAAATCCTAAGCCCTCTGATAGGGCCTATACAGGGCATCCCAATCGGAAGTCTCCCTCCTGTCGTGTCTCTTTCAGACTCCCTTTCCAAGTGTGTGTCGGACAGGCTAAACCCTGGGCCTATATATAACTCCCAAATCGTAGGATTCATATAAAGAACCCTAGACCTTACCTAGACGCTCCATGATAGTTCCTTTTTGTGGTTCTTATATAGATTCCTAGACGATAATCCCAAAAAGGAACTACTATGGAGCCTATGGGTAAACCCTAATGTAGCCCACATCTAGCGCTGGAACCCGAGGCCGTCATCTCATGCAGCATGCCGCATCTCCAGCTCTTACCGACCAACATCTGTTCTATGGCCGTGATGTCTGACAATGTGGGGATTACGTATCAGGGCACCTATGCCTTATGCACCGTCTGACAGCTTTACAAGCCCTGAAACCCCAGCGCTGCAGCAGTTGGGGTCTGCATCTCTTGCCGTCTGGAGGTCTTCTCAGCGCTCTGTGATTCAGAGAACAGTGAGAACGCCGCTTGGCTTGGGTTACGTCATACCGTACTACGACTTCTACTCTGCTATAGGGGCCGGAAGTCTTACCTATACTGTTTTGATGGTTTCCTTATGATAATTATGGTATAATGGCCCCAAAACCCTATTCTAACTATTAAGGCACCCAAAATACCCCTTATAGTACATAATCCTTGTGGGCCCCTTTCAAAGGAACCCTCTAACCGGAACCTTATTCCCATTATCAAGGCAACTATGTGATTCTGGGTTGTCCTTTGGGATCTTTTTTACTGTCTCCTACTATTTTGTAGAGAACCATAATAGTATGTAAGTAATTTTCAAAGGGCTTTAAAGGATCACTCAGAGGGACCCTCAGCCCTACCCTTACAGTACCCCCATAGATCCCCTTAAAGGGGACCCTTATAGTACCCTTATAGATCCCCTTAAAGGAACCCTTACAGTACCCAACTCCATCCTGTTCTTGGGTTCCTAAGCCTCAAAAGGTTTTCAGCCCTTTGGTCCCTGGTACTCCAAGGCCCTACCCAGAATCTCGGGAGGATCCCAAAAGTAGATCCCTTAATGGGGGTTTGTTTAGGGGTTCCTTTAAGGGTCCCTTTAAGGGTCCCTTTAAGGGATTTGGGGTTTAGGGTTTAGGGTAGATAACTTAATGGGGATTCCTGAAAAATTCCCTTAGTAGTATAGGGCCCCGAATTAGGGGATCTACTTTCTAGATCCTCCCAGGGGTCTGGGTAAAAAAGCCCTACCCATAGGCTCCCAGTAGTTCCTTTTTTGGGATTACCTTGTTAGAGGATTCTATATATGAGGCAGAACAAGGAACTCCTATGGAGGCTCTAGGTAATTATGATCCCGAACTCGAACTCAGAATGAACCATCACGAAACCCTAAGCCCTCAACCCCTGAATCCAACGACACCCTAAATCCTAAACCTATAACCAGAACCCCAAAGACCCGAAATTAAAGCCTAAACATGGTTTACTTAGGTTCACGACTTCCCGAGTCCCGACGTCCTTCGATCGCGAAGCCCGAAACGGGTCAACATTAGCAATAACAACAACAATACTAGCAATAGTCAGAAACACACCACCAATATTGATGGTAACAGACAACTATTAATAATGTTTGATCGTATGAATAAAACAGAATGATACTACTAGTCTACTAGTAGTAGTATTGAGAGCAACTAACAATATCAATAATAATAGTAAAAATGGAGACCCACCCGTGGCACTTGAACCCAGGACCGTCCGAAATCTAGGCTTCCCTCCACAAAGCTCGGTCGATAGTAGGTTGAGCAATGTCTCGGGTCGAACCGCTCTTCTCTTGGAAGCTTTGATTTTATGCACACCCTAAACTCTAAACCCTAAACCCTAAGTGCTGTCTGCAAAAGCCTCTGTCTCCTTGTTCAGGCTTTTACCCAAAGGGCCCTAGGTACTGTCATGGGGGAGACTTCCCCAACATCATAGTAAAGAAATCCTAATATACAAACCCTACATTCTACAATATAGGTACCTTGGACCCCTTGGGTTATGTTACCTATAACTACGGTGCAGACCCTACTATGTCTCCGGATTTCCGGATGGTAGCAGCCACGCCTCACGTGTTCGGGCGTGAAATGATCTACAAAGTATTGGGGGCGAAATGATCTACAAAGTATAGGGGGCTGCCTTGAGCTGTAGAGGTATGCAGGAAACACTGTACCGCGCAAGTTTTGATCGTCAAGATCGGTCATCACAAACGGCGGATTTCACTAGGGTTTAGCAGGAAGCCAGCAAGCAAATCACCATTCGATACCACGCCAAGGACGAAGATCTGACAAGTAAGGGCTTTCTGGAGCCTCCCCTGCATGATCCTTACAGTAAACCCCATAAAGTTGGAAACCGGATTAAGGCCAAATAGTGCTGGGATTCCCTATACATTACTCTTAAGGATTGAGGCTATGGGGTTTCCAACTTTTTGGCTTCACCCCGAAGGGCAACACGTCACAGCGGAAGTAAACCCACTCAGAGCCTCGCTTGCAGCCAAGCACACAGAAGCGTATGTCCGTACTTTTGGTTCCTTCTCCCGTATTTGCGATTTGTGGCTCGCCGTACTACGGTATTGTCAGAGCTAGAACGTAGCCTCCATCTAAGCCCGAGACTTTCAATCCTAAACCCGAAGCACTGAAGCTCCTAAGCAATCTCAACTGTTGGGTTTGGGGAATAGTCCTTATCATTGGTAAGTCTTCGTCCATCAACCGATATCGCCGCAGAACTTATTGCTGTTCCAGGACCCCCTGGCCCTATGCACAGGCCCCGTAGCATTTCCTTTTTGGGACTACCCGGTAACTACTTTGGGGCCTGTGCGTATAGTTGCTGCATGAGGGCTCCCTCCTTAACATGTTAAGTAGGTTCAAGTGAAGCCCTTAACCCCAAGTGTGAACCTAAAGACCATTGAACCCCCACACAATAAGGACGACATTGCTAATGATGACGTCGTGCGTCGGCAGCCCCGGTCAAGAGGGGGATCTCATTTGTTGAGTGCCCCAGGGTCTTGCCCCCCGGGGTTTTTGGTTTAGGGGTTTGAGGGTTTGGGGTTTAGGGTTTAACGTTTACGGTCCATGTGCCGATGTAGCATGGCCTTCGCCCAACAACGGGCTTAGGGTTCTTACACATTAACTTCAGGGCTACAGTGTATGTATATATGCTCCGTGGACACATGGACCCGCAGGGTTTCAGGGCTCCTGAACCGGCTCTGTTTGTCCAGGTAAACCCTATGCTCAGTCACCTAGTTCATTCCTGTGAGATGTTCCCAATGCAGGGGCCGAAATACCAATGCTATTCCTGATGGCTCTTTATTACATGCAGTTGTAGTTAAGGCCCCTAGATTAAAGTCCCAAAAACCCTAGAAACTCTTACAGAACCCTTTAAAGAACCACTTCAAAACGGAACCTCAGTCCAAATATGAAGGCCCCTAGACGAAATTTGCAGAGAGATCTGCGGCATATGCAGGCTCGTGCTTGGGCCGAGCCCGCGTTGAGATTACGGTTTAAGGTTTAGAGTATAGGGTTCAGGGTTTAGAAATTAGTGTGTATGTGTATACATCTATATATACATATACAGACATGTATATTTATATTATCATATGTACGCATACATATATATATATATATACATATGTAAAAAAAAAATTGTGCACACACATATGTGTGTGCATATATATATATATATATATACATATGCGGTTTAGGGTTTAGATTTAATGTGGAACCTCAAAATAGTATTGGTAATTATTCAGGCCCCTGCATGACCCTCAAGAAGGTGACCACCTACTATACAGCTCTGCGCAAGCGGTCGCCTACGCAAGCTCTCCCGCTGCACTGGCGAGTGCCAGAAGTGGGCGCCCCGAACTTTTGCTAGCAAAGCCTGATCGGGCTCTTCACTGGTGGCCGGCACTTCGAGTATGTTTGCTTTCGTCAAAGCGCCACCGCGGCCAGGCCAGGTTTCGGCCTCTGGCCGGGCGACTCGCAGAGACTCGTCTTGTTTGGTGCGACTTATTTTGGTTGGTGCGAGACGACAAGGACGCCCTTGATTTGAAAGTGCTTGCCCACAGGAGTTGCCAAAGCAGCCTCTGCGCGCTAGACTTATTGTACATTGGGAACAGCCCCTCACATGCAAAGCCTTGAGCCCTCCGCCGAACCACAAAGACATTAAGCCTGAAGCCCTAACCTCCCAACCGTATGCCACAAAGCCATCCGGCTTAATTATGCCTTAAACTGCAATCCAAGCCCTAAGCCCTTATGGCTCAGACCGACGCCCTGAACTCTTAAAGGACCCCTACTTCTGGACCTTGTTTAGGGTTTAGGGGTTTAGGGTGTAGGGTTTAGGGGTTCAGGCTCAGGGGTTCAGGGGTTTAGGGTTTAGGGGAAAGAAACCATAACCCTAAACCTTACACGCCGACGTAAAGCCTACCTTTGGTTAGTAGGGAATGGAAGAATGGTAGTAATATAGTAGTTATACCTGTACCCCATTCCTCCATTCCCTACTAACCAAAGGTAAGCACAGCCTACAGCCGAAGCCCTCAAAGCCAGAAGCCCTCTGAGCTGAGGTGCAGCCGTAAGGCACGTCTTTTGGAACGGCTGCGTCCGGGTAGACTTGCGCGGGCCTCGATTCCACGCAAGTCCATGTCCCTCGGGTTTGGGGGTTTAGGGTTTTTAGGGTTTGGGGGTGAGGGGTTTAGGGTTTTCAGGGTTTGGGGGTTAGGGGTTTAGGGTTTAGGGCACCGGATGGGACTAGTCCGCAGAGCTGTCGGGACTAAGAGTTGTAACATGTAGAGTTTAGGGGGATTCAGGGTTTAGGGGTTTAGGTTTAGAGCCCCATAAACTCTAGACTTAGACCCCTAACCTGAATGTTGAACCCTGAATGGGGGGCTTAGTCTTCTGGCAGTAGAGAGTTTTCCGACACCCGAACCCGATGCTCATGATGCCCTTGAGGTTTTCTTGTTGCAACTAAGCCCAAAGCTCGAAGCCGCTCTTGAAAAGCAAATGCGTTTAGGATTTAGGGTTTTGGGTTTAGGGTTTTGGGTTTAGTGTTTAGGTTTTAGCCAAGGCCTGTCTTCCCTCATTCCGCGCCAGGTGTTTTCGGGTCCTTGTTTTATTAGCTTTGTCCTACCACAAGTTCGAGGGGATGAACCAATGACCAAGCCCTACTTGGAGGGTCGGGGGACTTAGTAAGTAGTTATTTTAGGGACTTATAAGTACCATAACCCCAATTAGGGTCGCTTTTAGCGTACTTATAAGTCTACTTACTACCTACTTACCAAGTCCCCCGACCCTCCAAATAGTAGCACCTTGCAGTAGCCTGTGCATTGTCGAGCCGTCAACTTCCCCCTACCAGCACAAACAGACCTGGCCTCTGAATCTCAAGCTTCAACCTTACCACTAGGATGCCCAGTAGTACCCTTATTCCCTTTTTGTAGTCCTAGGTTCCTTATAAAGTTACCCAATACCAAAAAGAGAGGCCTTTTTATTCTTAGGTTACTGGGTATCCTAGACCAGGGGTTATTGGAAACCGAGAAGCCCAAGGACAGCCTAAACCCCGCACACCTAAACCCCAAATCCTTAAACCCGCTAACCCTCTAAACCCCGAACCCTCACACCTTTAAACCCTAAACCCCAACCCCCCTTAACCCTGCAAGTGGTATTTGCACGGTCGTTGATGGCCCAAGGTCTCGGAATGACAGGATGTGCAACGGGGGTCCCAATGGCTCAGTTCACACAGAGCTACGTCGACCCTCTAAGCTGTGCCTCCTGTTCTGCCCGGGCAATCCACAGAGTCCCAGACCTGCGACGAGGCAAACAGGTGATTTCACCTGCAAGCCCGAAACCCTTCTAGGATGCCCAGTAGTACCCTTATTCCCTTTTTGTAGTCCTAGGTTCCTTATAAAGTTTCCCAATACCAAAAAGAGAGGCCTTTTTATTCTTAGGTTACTGGGTATCCTAGCCTTACACCTCGGAACCCTAGACCTCCAACCTCGTAAACCTTCAACTCCTACACCTAAACCCTAAACCCCAAATTCCTACACCCTCCAGGACCACCCCAAGTGTCCTGCAATTCAGGGCCCTCGTGGTCCTTAATAGCTGGTACCCTAGGTTTCTGAGTAGTGCCCTTTTGCCCTTTTTGTTTTTGCGTTCCCTGTTGAAACCAATAGTAGGAAAAAGGGTACCCTCATTTTAAAGGGGCTACTAAGGAACGTAGTAGCTAGGGTATATTACAGGGTAGTTGGGGGTGGGGGGGGGGGGCGTACACCCTCCAGATATTATATAACTCTACATACAACCTTCTTACTGCAGATATTAAACAAACTTCCTTAAGAAGACCCCAGTCTAAGCTTAAACCCCAAACCCTCAAACCCTAAACTCTAAACCCTAAACCCCGACATCTCTAAACCCCTAAACCCTTAAACCCTAAACCCTAAACCCCTAAACCTCCCTTTAAAGGAGCCCCTATAGATCCCTTTTAAGGGAACCTCCTACGGTTGATGATATAAATCCTGCATTACCCATAATAAGCAATATACTATAATTCCCATAGTTTAGGGCCCGTAAGGTAATGCAGGATTTGTATCATCCATCCTACCACCTTAAATCCAGGACCACTGTGCTTCTCAACTTCTGGGGCTTGGGTCTCCTCATCCTCGAGGAGGCAGCGTTTAGGGGTTTAGGGGTTAGGGTTCAGGGGTTTAGGGTGTAGGGGTTTAGGTGTTTAAGGTTTGTCTTGGGGTTTTGGAGGGTTCCTTGAAGGGTTCCTTTTACAGGGTTTAGGGTTTAGGGGTTCCTTTTAGAGGGTTTAGGGTTTAGGGGGGTTCCCTGTAAGGGTTTCATTAAAGTTTTCCCTAAAGGGGCTCCTCTTTAGTCTTTCCTTTTAAGGGTTCCTTTCAAAAAGGTCTCTGTAAGGATTGCGATAGGTGGTATTATAGGAGCTTACTATGGGAGCCTTAATAACTACTTATACAATTTTGGGCTTCTGGGTTTTGTGGTTTAAAGCTTAAACCCTAAACCCTTTTGGGGATTTGGGTTTTGGGTCTAGTGTTTAGGGGTTTTGGGGGGGGTGGAAGTTTAGGGTTTGGGGTTCAGGGTTTTGATGGTTAGCAATTAACCCTGAGGGTCCAACTATTCCTTGTCATAGGACTTACGAGCCTTTTCGCATACCGAAAACCATGAATAAGGACTAGTTACTGACTGAGTTACTGGTGCAGAAACGTGAGGTTCTGGTAGAGTTGCGGTCTTCCCACGAGTTTTACTGAGTTTCCTGGGCCTCTACAAACCTAACCCACCCCACCTTTCCAGAACCCCCTATAGACCTGGCTCGAAGTTCTAAACCAGCCCCTAGGCTCCTCTGCGCGGCCGTCTTCGTAACAGGTGTTAAGGGTGTGGGGGTATGGGTTTAGAGTTCCGGGTTGATGGATGGATGGTTGACCTGCTTGAAGGCCCACTGCCGAGGGATGCAGTGAGCAGGTACTGTAGCAGTTAGCATAGCTCAGACAAACTCTATCACTTCAGTAAGTAAAACAGCGGTCGGAATAATCACCAACATTTTTCCTCTGATTCCTCACTATGGCGAAATATTCTGGAGTATACCCAAAACCCTCGTTTTAATCATCCGGGCCCCAAATCCCACATCGTTGAAGGAGCCTAAGGCCACACAAACTAACCTCTGCAATCTACATATCTCTACATCAAAACCCCTTCGAGCCCTAAATTTCCCAAACCTTACATCCAAAAAAACC